>OV884013.1:62931057-63439311 GCA_930367205.1 Acanthosoma haemorrhoidale
CTCCTCAGTTCCTTTACCCAACCTTCAAATAGGTCCACCTTGTAAATGAATCCCTTTCACTCCAATAATTTTTCCTCATTCCTATATTTCAAATTGAGAGCTTTGAAAGGAAAAAAAAAAAGCAAGTGAATGAAGAACTGTAAATATGGTATAAATGAAATCAATGATAACTGTTGTTTATTGCCAAATTGTGCATTGGACGGATTGTAATTTTATCGCAATAAAGGTTGATGTATAAATTTACTATTTTAATTTGTTTTTGAAGAAAGGGTATTTATTATTTAGTTGAATCTCTGAAAATTTAAAATGTTTTCTATATAATTTGTTTCAATTTGAGTCATGAGAATGCTTGAAATGGTGGAACGTCGACTGTTGCAAAATCCATAATAATGAAAAACTATTAAAATATATTTTCACACAGTGCAAATATTAACAAGATGCGTCTCGTTTGGGTTGTTACCATTATGAATATTGTTGTCCCCTAATTCAATTTTTTAGCCTCTTTTCAAAACATAGAGGAGCATAATGGAGAAATAAAAAATAAAGAGATTTATGGGAATTCAATTTTACATTTCTTGGCTTTAAAGAGGAGTGATTTTAAGTAGACCTTTTGGGTAACGCATCTGTTGTCAAATCCTATAAACCTTATTAAGAAATAAAATACCTGTCTCTCATCAGGTTTAATGATTTTTACCCGAACGTTTTCGACGGACTGTGCCGCCATTATTAAGAGTTCGAGCTGTAGCATTCATGATACATAAACACAGTTTAATTCACACAATGACACACAAGTTTTAATACGATCAAAATCTAAAATCTAAACGAAACAGCTGTATAAAAAAAAAAAATATGTAATTGTAGGTATATTAGCATGGTCTTTATCTTGGTATATCGAGGGTAGTTATTAATTATGACCATACTGATGTTTTGAACGACTTAGAATTTTCTGTAATTTCAAGTACAAGTAATAACTCCAGAAGGGTACAGCGTATGTCATTGTAGGGTGAATTACTGCATTATGTAGTATTCATTATCAAGTGTTCTTAAATTTAAAATAATGTGTGAGTAAGGTACATGATATTCACCTGATGGTAAATATGCCGGCCTGGCCATCAAACGACCTTATTAATGAGCGTACTCATGCTCGTAATTTGAAACTTTCTTCAGTTAAGGTTCGTGAGTATTTATTAATTTCTCATTGAATTCCTCTTAATAATTTATTATTAAAGTTTGAAGTTTTTTCATTATTTTTATTTAATGAAATAGTTTAATAGGATTTAAATAGTTAAATATTATAATTAGAATTTGTGGTATTATAGGTGAGATTACTTACTTTAAATCCATTTTTAATAATTTGTGTTTTTATAGATTTTGGTGTTATTATCTGTATCTTTTCAATATGTTTTTTGTTACGATTTTTATGTCTTTACATAAATTATATAATTTTTATTGATTGGGAATCTTTATCCTTGAACTCTTCTTTTTTATCGATAACTTTTTTGTTTGATAGAATGTCTTTAATCTTTATGGGTTGTGGCATAGTGAAAAGGCAATGAAAAGTCCCTTATGTTTTTTTTTCACTCGTGTATCTGCCCGTTGATTGTAAAGTCCTAGGCTGAGATATACACATTCATTTTTTATTTTATACTTCAAAGTGAGTATAATCTCAAGTTATCTCTCAAGACATTGTGTAACATGGAACGGTAATTTAGTTGACTTTTATTATAAATAGCCATTAACTTCGTATTCAGATCTTTACCGCAGTCGTTTACATTTCTCAATAAATCATTCTGCCCCTATTAGTGCTACTGCCATGCTGGAGCTTGAGGTCTCAAGTTTTTGTTTGCAAGACTCCTTCAACACCTGAATACAACACTCGAACCACAAAGTCTCATTGTGTGTCTGAGTAGGTAACTTAAACACCGGCGAGCTACCCATTATGATCTCACTGCGCAGGGTGTTGAACCTTTAATAAACAACAGACAGCCTACCTGAACCCGGAAAGTATTTGCCGACATCACACAGAGGCTCACACTTAAGGCTCGAGACGGAGGATGGGCGCACAATAACGTAACCTCCAGAGCCGGGGGACTCCTGGAGACCATCCATTATCCAGATTCCAGGAACACGGTCCCTGGGGACGGAGAAAGGAGGATCAGAGCCTCTGTTTTTTCTACCCCTCAGCGACGGCCTACCTTAGCTCACGACCTTACACAGTTCATTAAAACGGCATCTGTTATCATGAGGCTCTAGGGTCGGCGTTCTCACGGCTATCACTGCACCGCTGACTGCGGCATCTTTATCCTTTCAGCTCCGATCCTATCTCACGTGTCAATAAGGGCCCAGTCCTTCGGCTGCTATAATTGAATGGATAACTTACGTCCTTATTGTCCTATAATGGCTCTCCTGTTTGCCGGATTTATCCGCGCAATCGGAGCCTTCAGTTCCACGTATTATTTTTAAACTCATATGATAAAACTGGCTTAACCAAGGATAACTTGACTCTTATGTGATTCAATTATATTTTTTGGAGAGAGAAAATCAATTCATTTGAAAAATAATTTGGTTTCTGGTATTTAACATTCCCATTAACTTTAAAAAGAAAATGGCAAGTTGATAAAATAACAATTAAATTAGCTCTGATGTAGTGGGAGGATTTGGACTTTTCCATGTGTATGAATATGTAATCGTTGGACTGATGTACCTAAATTAGGTGGTTACACCATGTACATCCTGCGATCATGCTTAGTTTTCTGTAACAGACATACAACCACCACCTGACATGTGGGACTGAGGTGCCTCCTGGGCCCGGGCGGTACGCTACGCATGCCCTCCCCCCAATGTACAATCAATGATGTCGTTGATAACCCCAGGGTATTCCGCTGAAATAAAATCCCAAAAAAATCATTACAACATGATAATTTCTGTAGTCTTAGTAAAAGTAAAATATTACTAAATGGTGATACGTGTTGAGTAATTACCCAATAGACGTGCACAACACTTCATGAAGATGCGGACTGGCCGAAGGGTGCTAAATTAGTTAGTAGGTGACGCTGATGTACTATCATATGGTGATAGTCAGGTACTTCTCAACCTTCCAAACGGATTCGCTTTCACATCATTCGATTAGTTAATTATTTATCCTCATGCTGGATGAACCCTACCAGACCAAAATCTAAAATATGGACTCAAAAGCATTAAATTTAGTAGGTGCTCTTCAGAGTGTAAAGAACGGCATGCAAATCTTGATTCAGTGGGACAACATTTTCAACAACTTCTGAGTTGTGTCTTGAGAACGATTTTTTTCACTGTACCGTAGGTACTGTTTCCCCTTTTGTAAATTAATAATTAACTCTGATAGGTAGATGTGTTTTTTTTTCAAGTTGTCAAAATAGAACTAAACAGAAACATAATGTAGCACTTATTTATAATAATAAAGATTGTTGTTCAATTACTTTATTTAAAACTTAATCAAATATCTTTGTTCTCTTATTTATTTATTTTTTGACCATGGAATAAAATATCCGCATACAACTGACTGATCCGGACGATTCTAAAAATATGCTCACTTAAGAAATAATTAGAGACAATCCTTATATCTAAGTCTAAGTTTTTAACAGCGAAAACCGGTCGCTCGGCTCATAAAAAAAACATATTTTGACTTTATTGTTGTGAGCTACCTACAACGGGCTGTCAGCATTGGAACACGTCCAAAGACAATAAATTTCTTATGATTGATTCAATTCTATCGTTTAATTTATTTTTACGTGCCCACTCTCTGATAATTATAAATCCCTTAATTAATGGAGGCTAATCTGAGATGATGCGAGACAAGTGACGTATTTTATATTCTTAAAGGTCACACTAGTTTCTTGGAGAAGCCTTGTAGTCATAAGTCATGAGTTTTTGTGAATAGAAACATTCGATGGTGATTTTAATACTTCCCAGTTAGTAGATGGAAAGAACTGTAGGGTGAGTGGTATGCATCGTGCAAAAAGCATTTAATTTTCTCAAAAGACCAAGTTTACATACATATTTTGATGTGTGAAATTTGGAATGTAAATATCTACTTTAAAACGATTTAAACGGCACCTGTTATTGTTTCAACAGAAAGTAAAAATTTAATAAAACAAACATCAGCGATAATGGTTGTAAATGACTAACGTAGTTCCTTAGTAATTACGAATACTTTATTATCTCATGCACTCAGAATCGTCACAGTTTTTTCTAACATCCAAAATAAGTGCTATTTTAATTAATGTTTGCGCCAAGAACGGCATTGTTCATTAACGTGACGTGGTACACTGTGCCGATACCTTCCCAGCTGGCTATCAGTCACGCTTAAAAGCCAAATCATCCAAGTGGTCAAGTCAGGTCAGATCAAGTCAAGCCAGGGCTAAGGTAATAAATACGTAATAAAATTATATCATTCAGCCCTGTCAAGTCAGGTCAAACCGGGACCGATCAACAACCGTCATAGACCAGAGCGCTCCTGACTTGATCTGTCCGAACCGCTTGTGTGAACATTCGGCAGTCAAATCAACGTCTCACGACGAACGTCTCATAGTCCTTGTTTGGGATTCCAGTGAATTTTACTCATAATGGTTCAACTTGAAAAACTGGACCATTAACAAAGATCGAAAACAACTCCAACAAGACACCCAAAGAATTTATTATCTTTATCGTCATATCTTTATCTAACATCCAAAATTAGTGCTATTTTAATTAAAGTATGCGCAAAGAACGGGATTGTTCATTAACGTGCGAGAAACTGAAATGAAATGGTGTCTCTATGATTTGATCTGATCTGACCGCGTGTGTGAATGCTATTGGTGAAACCTTGAATGGTGAGTTATTCTGACCTGAAATTACCATCACCTCTAATGTAAACCGGCCTTAAGCCGTCGCTGGTAAGCAGAGTGGTGGATGAGAGTGATATGATCGGTCACGAGGGCCAATATATTTATAATACAAAAAAATAATAATAGAGGGGTAGAAATATATATAATATATTGCAATCCACTTGCCTGATATTTGGTGAACCACACCTCTACACGATGGTTACGCAAATAAAAAAAATTGTATTAAATGCATTTAGACTTTATTGATTTGATTAATCTATCAATCTCTCAGCATTATTGGCGTTACAGTAAAAAATAAAATAATATTGATCGACTTGATTTCTGTCCCCAATTGGATTATTTCCCAAAGGTGAATTTTTTGTTTGATTTAAGACGGTTTAACTGGATATTAAAAATTAAGATCGATAAAACATAATTGACATTACGATCAAACGAATGATTTCTTAAAATAAAATATCTGTACATTGTAATATTAGTATTGCTAATTTTACTCAGTAATATAACGAAGTCTTCAAATAACTGATCCCTGACCGTCAGTATAACCAGAAATCTTATAAGCTACTTACATTGCATACATATTAATTCTTGGATGTTCTGTGTATGTCCAATGCTGTTGTTCGGAGTTTTGTTTGAAACGTATACGAGTGCGTGTATCATTCATGTGACGAAGTATTATATATAGTTTGAGTGGACAGTTAAATAATCTTGTAGAGGAGAGTCTTATAAAAACTTTATTATGAATAACAATCAAAACACTGGTGTATATACAAATATTAATCAGTTACAGCGTTGGAACATACTTTAGTGAATACTTAGGCACAATGGAGGTGTCTTGGTCCTAAGCAGGTCAGAAGGAAGGGGTTACTTGCAAAAAAACAAGGGTTCTGCTCAAGAACTTTTCATATTTTATACCATTTGAAAACTCCGAATTCCGGCTCCGTATGTCAATATTGGATTTTTGATATAGTTTTATATCACCAGACTGTGTCGGATGATGGTTTTTGATGGTACAAATAGCCTTTTATAAGTTTTATTCTCTTTATTATTTGTATTTGTTAGATCAAGTGTCTGTCGAAGCAATGCCCGAGGTAAAGGAAGGCGTCTGTCGGATCATTTGGTTGCAGGAATGTGCCTCGACAAGTTTAAACATATATTTCTGTATAATAAAGTTTTTCATTCTATTATTTTCAGAGGAATGTTTCGTTCAAAGCGAACGATAATGTAGCTATGAATCACGATTATAAAAAAGTAAATACATTTTTTTTTTTTAAATCCTTGAAATCCCTTCGTTTAATAAGCATTTGTTTACTTTGTGACTGGTTTTCTTGATAATTCCTCACACCTACAGTAAATTTATGTTCCTGGAAGTGATCATTGCCCCATCTGTACTCATTCTGGTTTTTTGTTGAGTATAATTCAATTACTTATATCTCCATACTACAGTGAGATGCAAGGATGACATTTGTCATAACTTTATAGAAGAAATTAGTGGAAGATTGTTTTATAATAAATAACTTCAGCAAATTCCCTTTTCTCAATTGACAATAAAATAAATTATTTTTTTCTAATAGGATTGGCGTTTTACGCCACGAATCCCAGACAGGGCATATATGCCGTCATACCCTACAGCCACTTCATGCCATTCATGGAATTAAAATAAAATTAACTGATGCTACATTACTCGTTATTAAAACTCACTCGAATTAACAACGGATATTCAGACGAAAAGCAGGCTTTGTAACTCATCAATTATAACATGATTGTTAAATCAACATTAGAAGCACTGGAATCCAAGTAGAAGAATTCATCTTGGGGTTTGCTGATGACATTGTTGGCCGTGACTTTAGTGTAACGAATGCAGAAAGCTCTCTGTCATCAATCCAAGAATAAATGTATGCACTATGACAATTCGAGCAAAAAGTCAATGTCGGAGAGAGGTTTGAAGCAGTGGAGGGATTATTGTATAATAGATTTTATGTTAATTCTGGCAACCAAATCTAAACGGATGTTCAGCGAAGGTCGATGATGGCTAATCGAGCAGTATTTGGTCCTTAGAGACATCTAAGCAGTATGGCCTTTCTACTCTGGATCTCAAAATTTTCACTATTCCGGCTTTACCATAGGATTGCTGGACCAAGTAAGGTGAATCCTGTCGTTTTATACTCAAGTTTTAATGTCAACATTTCTGGATTTATCTCTAGAGGACTTTGAGGGATTATTTTCTAATAAATAATAAATTTTGTTGAGTCAAAAAAACAAATAAGAACTATTATTATTAAGATAGGAACAAAAAAATATATATTTACAAGAATAATATTAACTCAACGGTTGCCAACCGGAGCCAACCCTTAAGCGACAACAAGAACGTTCACATTACAACTGGCTTTGCCCGTTGAGAATGTCGTCTGTCCGACAGGGTTACAGCGCTGTCATGCCTTAAGAAGCATTGGGTTGAGGATTTGCAGCTTATGGTGAGTAGAACAATCACCTTAGTCGAAGGATTTAGTGAGATCTACTCAACGGCACTGCAACCACCAACCCTCCAAAGTGCCTTCAATCGGATTCTCCATCATACATCAGCTAACTAAGATACTGTTTAACTCCTCTGTGCAGTTTCTCTTTATGTATATCATAATTATTAACCTAGTTATGTTTATTCAGAAAAAAAAAGAAAACCTGTCAAAAACAAAACCGTCACATAGGAATCCCTCGCGTGGGCTGACGGTGTTGGTTGACGTTACTTTAGCGCGCTTCAGTTGTCATCAGCTATTGCTTAAATCAACCGGACTCCGTACATTACAACTGCAGTGAGAGAACTACTTCCAGCTGGGAAATGATTATAATTTTTATGTTAACAATGTTTACGTTACATGTCGACTTCAGTGGATATTGGTGACGTTTCTTGGGTATATAAACCATTTATAATCTTGATCCTTTTAGGTACTGGATGATTTTCATTGCTTGGCTTGCTTGTAAATTGCGTTTATGATTTTATGAAGTTACTCTTTCCTTACTTTATGTATTTTATGCTTCATGAACAAATGTTTGACTGTGAGTGTGTTGTTATCACACATTCACGCGTAGGGATACAAGGAGGTTTAGATGCGTCAGCTTGGTGTTCTCAATCCTCAGACTCGGTAACACGCTTTTTTCTCTTTTCGATGGTGACTATGGAATCTATGACGTTGTGTTCTTTGAAGTTTCTTAAGTTTTTTTAAATTGGTGCTTCTCATTCTTCCCTCGTCATAATTTGATGTTTCTTTTGACTTCTGAGACAAGTACAGAGTTTGGCCAAAAGTCAGTTGTTCATCAATCGCAGCTTCTTTAGCAGTGAATAATTCATTGTCTGTTTATTGGGTATCGCCACTAGCATAGATCAGGAATTAGAGATCACTGGTTTTTGGACACCAGATCATTTCTGTGTTTGTGTTAATATGTTTTATTTCTATAAAAAAATTGGAGCCCGTTGAAACTGCGGAACAGGTACTTTCTTCTGTTCTCAACCCACTATTGGAAAATCCTTCATGACCTTCAATAAAGTGGTTCTATTACTTTGTATTTTTATACTTTTTTTTATCATACTATACTTTACACTATATTTTTATTGTTATTTTAGTTAGTTAGTTTTTACAAATACAATACTGACTTAGGTAATAAATAAGTTATTATTATGGCCCAAAGGACGAGTTTCGTCTAGCAACTCTTAGCATATTATATTTTTTTAATGTCATGGTAATCATATATTTTGCTGAATATCTGACCATTTTTATGCAGTAAAATTACAGTCACCTTAAAAAAAAATAGAAACCTGTGCATCTTGCAGGTTGGTATTTAAAGTTTTATTTATTTAACTTCAGTTCTGTTTTATTTTAACTAAGACACAGATTTTCAACTCGTCAATGCTATAAGTTGCATTTAGATGCATTTAGATAAGTTGAGAACATATAGATAAATATTGAACTATATCAGCAAATGATTTAAAGTAAAATAGTCTTTATTTATGTGCCTGTGATTGATTATTATATTGATGCATAAAATTTTGTTTTTTAGTTAAATTTTCTATCTCATCTATTTAATTGAATATAATTCGAGAATTCAATGGAGTTCAACGGCATCGGGAAAAGATTGTTATATAATGCCTACTACATTTTTCTGAGGTATCGAAGCTCGGAGTTGAAACTTATTTGTGGGTGGCACCAAGGTACTTCGGTTAGACTCGGGCAGTATCTTCGGTGTATTATCTGAAGTCATTTCAATCGCGATTAGTTCTTAATTCTGTTTTTTTTTCAAACTTCGGTAAAGTTGTTCGGCCATGCTAATCCTAGCAGCCGAGTAAAACTTTTTCCACCTAAGCCGATATTTAAACGAATTTATTTTTTGAAGAATTCCGGCTAATAGTTAACGTTGTACTAAATGAAAACGTAGCTATCCGACTTTAAACATCACTTGAAAAATCTATTTTTTTTTTTTTAAGTTATTTATAGCTGGAATTTTTCTCTAATCAAAGCTATCCATTCGTCCAAGTACAGGGGCCTATTAGACTTCAAGATCATATCTCCAAAGGCCACCGTCTGAACCCTGGGCTCCTTGCCTACGAGTGCCCGCTATCTCAATCTGTGATGAACGTGTACCTGTGATTTTGTACAGGCACTACATTAGATCCTTCGAGGAGATACTCATCTTGAAAATAGAAAGATTTTTTTTGGCAGCTTCAGAAAGTTAAAAATAGAAAACATTTTTAGGTCCATTGAAAAACTAGATATCATATTTATGATATAAATATAATTATACATATGACGGAAGTATTATAATTAATTATATAACATTAGTTACTTTTAACATTGTAGTTCTATCCGAAAAGAGCAGATTTGCTATTAAGAGATATATTAAACAAACAAGCCAATACTTTAAGCCTATAATTTTTTCCTTTAAAAGAAAATTCAATTTTTAAATTGCTACTTTTGGACACCAATTTATATTTTATATTTTTATATTAGAAATGAGCAACTATAAACCAATTTGTTTGGTGGAAGACTGAAACTTGGCAGGCAGATATTTTCTATTCACATTAGCTTTATTTGTTAAGAGATGTTGTATTAGGGTTTAAGGCAAAATAACACAATCAGGCGGAGTTTGATAGTAGGTTCGTTAAGACAGCACAGTTTGGCCCATGACTCTCGTGTTTGTAATTAAAAATACAGTGTAATCAAATGATGTACTTGTAATTGTAAATGTGCTTGTTCGCCTTGTTTATATACTTTGTATTTAGGTACAAAGTATGTTTAAAAGTATTTAGTCAGTTCTGCCTTAAGTGGCTCGCCATCTTTGTGCTAGGGAGTGCTTGGTGACAACCACAACAGTGAGCAAATTGATCTTTAAATAGGTATATCTGAATATTTCTCCAGATTATTTGGGCTAAAACTTTTCCTCGTCGTGTAAATGTTGGTAGCTGCTGAATGAGTATTCAACATTTACCTGTCGTAATGTGAAAACAAGCTCATCTCATTCGGTGGCCAAGTACCCCCTTCTTTTGCAAGACCATTATTGTTTAATAATCTCCCTGTCCTGAAACCTTTACGGATTAGTTGATTATTTTCCGTTTTGTATGAGGGGGGCAGAGGAAAATTAAACAATTGCTATTTTATCACTTAGTAGAATTCACAAGGGGTGATTCATTCTGCGTTATTCTTGCGTTTGGTAATCGAGGCAAAAAAGAAATATGAAAAGTTGCCCAGTATAAAAATGAATTATATACGGTTAATATCGTTAAGCTGATAGCCTTTTTAATCGTAATTGAATCGAATTCCTAATTATTACACTCTGTAAAAACATTTTCTGAGTAGTACAATGTTTTTTTGAGTCAACAATCTCTCAAGCCCGACTTTGTTCGAAATCACTAACAAGTGTCCAAGCCAAATCTCCGATATCACAAGGGCTTCATAGTTATTTCTAAACAAGACTTTGAATTAAATCAATTGTAGTTGTTTAAACCAAGTTTAATTAAATTGTTGTTAATTTAAAATGCTTAGCATAAATAAAGCTAAAAAAACAAAACTAATATGCAGAGTTCAAGATCGGTAAAAATTCGTTGAGAAGTTTTGTTTTATATTATTTGACTTGTTGTTTGTTAGTTGATGAGGTAATTGTCGCTTATCTTGCCTATTTTAATTTAAGTTCGTCGCTCGAACTTACAATACTAGAGGGTTTATATTTGTATTTGAATAAAAATTCGTCAATACCGAATGTCTAAATATTATTAATCCACGTACAACTTTTGTTTTTCTTGAACGCAAGATGAAGAAAAATCCGTTTAATCCGAGCACTAATTTTTACATGCTAGAAGCACTTTAATGTGAAGGCATGAAGACTTTGTAGGCTTCCATAGTTCTAATGAGTTCGACCTATTTCCCTACGGAGGCCGCCAGTTGTTACACCTCGGTGATTCACATAGGAGCTGCGATCTGGCTTGGCCCCAGCTGAGTCTAGACTGCAATCTATTCCCGGACTTCCTTGTAAACAGACAGTGACCACGGCACGTGGGCAGTCTGCCTTCCAAGTCTTCGGCATAGGTGCTCGACTTCGCAGGCTATATTGATCCAGTACTATTCACCTGTAGCTCCAGATATACACATTTGTAACTTTTTCAATACCCACAATTCCTGTTTCTTCGGGGTTTTCTCAATTGGTTACCCATCCATAGCAACAGGTCCGATCACCTCTCAAGGCAGCACTTGCCTCGTGCGTTGACTGTTGATAAAATTAATTTTTGCAAGAAACCTCGAAATACAGGTATATTTTTCGAAGAACTATAAGAAATTCGACAGCCACAAGAGTGGACAAGTACGGTTCACTATAAATTTCAGACAATTTGTCAAATTCAAGTGGGCTAATCCGGAGCCACTATTTTTATTTTATTTGCAATATTTTATTATTGTGTTCATTTCTTTTGGACGAGGTGAACATGTACATTTAAAAAGTAATGAGTATATTCTGATTTAGTAGATTCAAAATGAGTCATCTCATAATTGTATTACCATTGTATTCATCTCAATCTTAAATATATGAATAAGCAACTATTACACCCTAAACCGACAAAATTTATTCAATTGTTAAAACATATTCTACTATCGATTTAATAATTATGTTTATTTATTTTCAGTCACCCCAGTTATGGATGTATTAAATAAAATTGTCTGAGCAGTAGCGCCGGGGCTCGAACCTGATATCCGGTCAGGTAATCTTCCATCTGAACTAACCCTCCAACAACCCAACGACCAGCGGGGTTGCTTTGCACGCCTGGTAATTATTAAATACTATGTTAGAACAACGTTGTTCGAAGTTTGGTGCGATTACTATTCAGCAGCTTGCACATATAATGCCTAAAGTGTTTACCATGACCACAAGCGGGCTTTTCCAGCAGATGGTGATTGGTTTGAAATAAATAAATCATTTTGGAATAGTGATGACGGATTTAGAATTCGAAACAGATCATTCTTGTGACAGCTGGTTTATTTATATTTGTTTATTTCTCTTAATACAAGTCCACGCACCTTTCTTCCTAACGCACCTTCAAAACCTTTCTATCCCGCTCGATTTACCTAACAACTAGGAAATTATTTCCCTATTATTATTATTATGCATGTACGTTTTTAAATATATAGATGTTTGGCATTTCCAATTTACTTCCTTTCTTGTTTACTTACCTAGTATGTCAAATATTTATTTTCTTCGCTGTAAATATATGCATGTTATACATAGAACTTACCACATACACAACATTTGTGAAAGCGTAGAGATATATATAAGTTAATGTTTATCGAACGAAAAACTCAAAAAAAAAGGAAAAAGGTTTGTTAAATGGTTAGTTTTGGGATTAAGGCTGGACACTGGCGGTGCTCGGACTTAACTTATATATATTTTTATATAAGTTATCGTCTCCCGGCTGTAGACTATCAAAAAAAAGGATGAATAAAGAGGTTAATGATGCAACGCAATGGCTTGGTTTATAACTGGCTTTATTCTCCTCCTGATCCACTATACACATATTACGGGTTTGTTTACCTTAGGCTATGTGGTATTAGGCTTAACATTGCCGTACCTCTAGCCATAACTCCCCCCTACCAGCTTACGGACATTCCCCGTAAACTCATAACATGCGACATCAGCTATGTATCTGTGGAAAAAGAAAACAAAAAGCATACTCTGATAATGACAAAATATGAAAAGAAAAAAACGTCTTCCAGGTATGTCTAAAATCATAGCACAGACCCATCCAACAAAAAAAAAAACATAATAAAAAAAAATTTGGTCTCTCGGAACTATTACGCTGAGGTCGCGTTTCAAATTGATCTCCATCACCTGCGACGCCCACCAGAATTGTGTGTCGACGAAACTTGAGTTGTTCCACATGTACCGTCCGCCGTTTGATCGGGGGAGTAATCCTTTCGTTGTGACCACGTTATGTTCCCGGAGAGCGATCACTCGGAAAGGACCCTCGTACCGCACTAGTTTCTTATCCTGTTGGACCCTTTTCTCCGGTACCCAAGCGCGCCGAGTTTGATTTTGCCCAGAATATCGTAGACTTGTAGGTAGTCACGCGCAACCCGTCGCCGTTTCTTGTCCTCAAGCCTTTCCCGAACGGTCGCCCACTGTTTCCCATGCGATTACTGACTACCCGTGCCACCAGTTCTTCATCGACCACCGTACTCCTGCTATCGCACCGGCATCTTCGAAGTCCGAACAGCTTCTCGTCCGGAGAAAAACCGGTGGCAGAATGGATTGAGTGGTTATACGCGAAGACTGCCTTTTCCATCGCCACGTTGGGTTCTAACCCCTTCTCTCCATGGTAAATACGTAGGTGGTCACTGAGCGTGCTGTGCAGCCGCTCTACATCTCCTCGACTCTTCGGGTGTCCTGGGGTGTTGAGATGCCAACGGATCTCGAAGGCCTCCACCTCAGCCCTGATTTCCGCGTTATCAAACTCCCTACTGGACCCTTTGCCGCACCATATGTGAAGTGCTCTTAGGACTGCTTCCGCTGATCATTCTGCTATCAGAGGGGCCATCGTTGTTTTGCTGAATCTGTCAACAATGGTGTCCCATTTGTATCCCCTTCATGTGAACGTGTCCGCCTGCATCCTCCAACAGTCGGTCTGCCGTCGGTGTCTCCTCCTGTATCACTCTGGGGAGGGGGGTCATATTTCGTGGTGAGGTATGTGTCGCAGGTAACAATAACTTTCGCAATTGTGCCTTTCATGCCCCACCAGAAATATCTACTCTTCAATGATTGCAGGGTAGCGTCGATTCCCCGGTGTCTTGCCTTGGTGGAATGCAAAGGTCACTTCTCTCTACCGCGTTTTTGTTTTACTGTCCACCTTTAGGGTACATCGGACGAACGAACGATTGACTCCGATCCTTTCCGTCCTCCATAGGCGTTTGATGCGGTCACAGATGGTCGCATTTCCCACGTTCATTTGGCGTGTCTTCTCTGGAGTACATGCGTCCTTCAGGGCGTGGCAAATCATATCGTTCTTAATCCCCGTTGTCGACCAGATCTTGACGATGTTGCAGTGGCGGTACTTCTCGAATTCCATTTTGAAGAGCCCGGAAGTTTTTGTGAGCCAAATAATCTTGCTATCCCCCGCTAAACTTCTGTCAACTCGGGACATCATTGGCAGGAGTCCCCTCTCGCTCACCTTTCTCGCCGGGTGACCATTCCTGGACGAATTTGTGAATGTCACGTGATGTTCCCGAAATCTCCTCTTCAATAGCATTCACTCAAACGCGTGGTATACCAATCGGCCACAACGTTCTCCTTCGCCGGTTTGTAACTAATGTCGATGTTGTATTGACTGAGGAACTCCTTCCATCTGGTAATCTGCGCTGAAGACTCGTTCAGTTTTCCCACCCATTGGAGGATCGATGATCCGTTTGAACCCGAAACTTCCTACCAAATACATAGGGCCGGAAGTGTTCTATCGCCCATACGATCCCCAGTAATTCGCGTTCTATCTCGCTATAGCTACTCTCGGATTCTGCAATGCATCTTCTAGCGTATGCGATTGGTCGCTCCCCTCCTTTGCGATCCTGCGAGAGTACCGCCCCCAACGCGTATTCACTGACCCCGGTGGTAATCATGAAGGGGAGTGCAAAATCTGGAATCGCTACTATAGGCTCCCCCTTTAGCCGCTCCATGCAACGTCGTATATTATTCTCCATTACCAAGGTAATGACGACTTTTTGTCCTTTCTTAAGGAGATTGTTAATAGGGACGAGGTACTCCACCATTTCTGGAACGAATCTGCGGTAGTAGTTCAGGGATCCGAGGAAGCGCCGGATTCCTTTGACGTCTTTCGGGATAGTCATCCGCTGGATTGCCTCCACCTTCCCACGATCGGGTTGCACTCCCTCTCTGGAAATTATGTGGGCTAAAAATCTCACCTGCTCTTGTCCCAAAAGTGACTTCTCCTCAGACAGTTTCAGCCCGAATTGCCTAATTCTGTCAAAAACATATCGTAAACCTGGTGTTCTACCTCATCTCGACTAAAGGCCAAGAAGTCGTCCATGTATATCTGCCAATAAGACTCCCCAATCCCTCTCAAAAGTTCATCCATTAGCCTCTGGAACGTTATTGGCGCGTTTTTCAGCTCAAACGGCATTCTTGTAAATTCGTAGTGTCCCCGCTCGAACGTAAATGCCGTTTTGTGTTGGTCTCTACGACGCATCCGAATTTGATGGTAACTCACCTTCAGGGCCAGTGTACTATATATTTTTGCTCCACTTAGGCGGTCCAGGATGTCTTCAAAGCGATGAATGGGGTATTTTTCATCTATAGTATTGTCGTTTAATTGCCTGTAGTATATGGCTACGCGGTATTTTTTGTCACCGGACGAGTCTTTCTTTTTCACTGCCCACAGGGGACTGTTGTATGGAGACGTACTATTTACTATGATGCCCTGTCGTTTCAATCCCTCGATTTCCTCCCTTATATGTTGTCGGGTATCGTCTCTATTTGATATATATATATCAATCTCTCCTGCTTCAGCGGGATCTCATGGACCGTTTCCCCTGTCACTCCCAATTTGCCTCCTTCGTTGAAAAAGATATCTGCATACTCTCGCTGAATAGCGCGTATCCAGTTGTCCTACCAATTGATCACTCCGATTCGCTCCATCCCGTCCCCCACGGTTCCCGTACACCGGTATAACTTTCTTCCCAGTCTAATATCCCAAATTCCGTTCCGGCACTTCACTTTTGCTCCTACTCTTCCCAAGAGATCGCACCCTCTTCCCAACTACGTGTATTTTCAAATTTCCCCCCTTTTCCCCCCACCTATCCAATCCCATCATCAATTCACCTTCGATATTACATGGCCCTCCCTGGGTGATAAGCTTACACACGCATGCCCGGATCCGCGACGTCTCCCCTCCAACACACAATCTATCCACCGCCTTCCTGCTGAGGATTGTGCTTGAACTTGCGGTGTCTACCAGGCACCATACTCCTCTCGCCACTAGGATTATAGGTATACCACACTGCAATTGATTAACGCGCGGTCACCCCTCTGCCGGCCCGCTCCTCAGGCCACCGTTAAGATTTTCCTGCCCGCTTCTGCACCTCGATATCTGCTGCCTACGTGGGCCCTGCTGCCATCTCCTCTGTAGTTCCTGCTGCTCCCGGGATCTTCCTCCGTTTCCGACGCTCCCGATGTCTTCGTCGATTCGGAGGGGGCCCTAGGTCTCCCCCATACTCTCTGGGCGTTAACTTCCATTGGTTCCGGTCTGTATCTTTCAGCTCTTTGGAACATATATGGACACTGTCAAGCGATGTGCCCTTCCATTCCGCATTCGAAACATTTCGTGCGTGGTCACTGCGCTACTAGATGTCCGGTCCTCCCACACCCATGACATTGTCTGTCCTCACTACTTCCGCTTGTTCTATCTCTTCCTTGACTTGTCCTCTTCCCTTCAGCCACCGTCCTTTTCTTCTCCTCATAATGTGGTTCTCTTCTTCTCCAAGTCTGCTGCTGCATCCTGGGCCTACGGTATGCCCTCCTCGTCCAACCTGGTTCCTCTGCTTCTAGCTGCACCTCTTCCTCACAGGCGCTAGCGTCTATCATCTCTTGAGCGCATTCGACGAAGGACCGGTCCCCCGGTAGATTTTTCTTCCTCCCCGTCTCTCTGGCCAGCTGTACCTTAAGGATGCTTGCTAAGAATGCCATCCTGCCTTCTGCCTCCGCTTTACCCACTGTCTCTCTCATTTTATGGGTAATCTTATTATACCGCGCTAACAGTTCCTCAGCGTACTGCCCTTTTGTCTGTTTCGGTCGATTCGTTTCCCGGAACATCTGAAAGATGTCCTCCTCCGGTGTCCATCTGCCACCCCCGTATCCCTTCTTCAACCTTTCCTTTACTACCGCCCATGGGGTGTCTTCATCAGCCTGTATTAAGTTCAGTATACTTCTTTTCACCCTGCACACCAGTTCTGCCTATCGACTTCACGTCGCCTGGATCGAGTAGACCTTCATTAAACTTAGCTTCCACTCTCTCCATAAATCTATCACCGCCTTTGATAAAATGGCTTAACTCACCGAGTTCTCCTGAAAATTTCTCCAAGTCCGAAATTGCCTTTCTCAGGTCTTGCGACGTCGCCGCTCGCATTTTCATCCAAGCCAGGGAGTTTGCGTGTGCTTCCACCAATGTTTCCTTTGGCAACAGTGGAACTTCGAAGGCTGCCGGCCGTAAATCCACCATTTTACTCGGTTATATATGTTAGGATAGTAAGAAACGTTTTTGCTTGTCTCATTATGACTGAGTAGGGGACTTAAAAAAGTGAGATAACTGTAGCATAAGATATACGCTTTCAGCTTTTCGACGGTGATCGACTGCACCATCGAAAAAACCACTAGATACAAGGCAGGATACAAATGGACGCCACTAGTGGTGGTTAGAACCCTTTTTTTTGGTGCGATGTAAGGTGGAATAAAGCTAGGTAAATGCTGGCGTGAGGAAATGGAGGGGGAGATATGAGGGATATTTTCTCATGAAATTCGAACTAAAAGGACATATTTTTATGTTCGTTAGTGTGAGGAACATACTGCTACGTTCGATGATACTCTGGTTTGTATTTAAATAGACGGATACTTGCGTATAGATACACAATAGATGTATCTGATACACAACTGCATCCGAATACAAACCCTGTAAGGCAACATATAAAGGATGAATTTTTTTTACGGGTACATATATCCTGTTATATATCTACCTGATTTACTCACAAACGCCACCCTGTTACGCTCAAGTTAAATAATCAGAATATTCGATTTGCAGGGATGACCTCTAATTAAAACTACTAACAGTTTAGATTCCTCTATCAAATCCTGGGTATATTGCATAAGCGTAAAGTTCCGCCCATCTCCCTTTCTGCCCATCTAGCTAGCCTCCAAGGAGGCCAGGGGAGGTTTCGGGCTAACAAGCACCACGAGCGATGAGATACAGACGATGAACGATAGTCCAGCCTCAGCAAGAGATATGTTTCAGAGTGAATGAAAAAAAAGGCGATGAGGGCATTGATTCGCCAGTGATGCCGATTCAAAGGCTCCTTTGTCGATGCGCGCTATAGACTAAGCAGCACTATTGACTGGCGTACTATTTAATAGACTTTAAGCCCACAATAGAGACACCCCTTTTGTGCGAGGCTTCTCCTTACAGTGCCAGCCTATTGTCGCTAGCTAGACTGTTACTAGCTCCGAGTCTTAACAGTCCCGGCTCATCTTTTGTCCGAAAATATGTCTGAGTGAATGTTTTCCTTCGGTCCGGGGAGCTTCTTTACAGCTAGCACCCTCGACGTCTTCTAGGAACTGTATTAACTCTTCATCAACCGGAACGTAAGCCCTTGTGCAAGTTGTATAGTGCAGCTATCCGTGGGATATACATTTCGTTATAGCCACACCATATGATCTAGCTACAGGCTCAATTCCAGCTGAACATTTCAGGCTTTTCGTCCATTCATCTCCATTCAGGATTGACTGCACTAAAAACTTGCCACAGCTTAACACACTATTTACTTTAAGTAATTCTTCCTATATTCCAGGAGCGAGGTGGTGTGGGGGAGGAAATGTTATGAAGTCACAGAAAATCATCATCCTAACTTAGATAATTTATATTAAAATATCGCTAATATTGGATGAAGAGGATAAAATTAGATCAAGATCAAAACGTCGACGGTTTTAGGTGCATAAGATACTGAAAACTCGGCAAGAAGAAAGGTAATTTACCACGCACTGCCAATCGCCTGAAGATAATGAAGTATGGAAAAATAGTATTTCTTACCTTAGTGATTTTTTTTTTTTTTAAATCTCAAGTCATAGTGTGAGATGAATTGCAATATATTTTATGAGTAAACTCAAGCTCCATCGGACGTTCGTCGTTCATGTTAATTAAACCTGACTGCCAATTGACTGTTCATAAGGTTGATCGGTCGTGGCTCGATTACTTGGCAGTATTTTACTCGCAACAATTAACTCTACGGATATTATCTTATTACTGGATTTTATATATTTTCGTTTCACAACGTCGTAATATTAATATTTTCCTTGCGATCTGCCTTGCCCTGACCTGAATGAATCGTGCTGAGAGAATGTTCTCATTGGGTTACGAATTAGATCTTTGCACAGACTTGACTTGATCTGGCCTGACTCGATTGCTAGTGCGAATCGGTCTTTATTGTGCCCAATGGTGATAGGATTACATATCTGTTAAAGGAATAACGATTTATTTAATTTTATGACGTGCGTCGCACTGATAGATCAGCTGACAGTGGCATTGAAATAGATAGGAAAAGATGATGATGAAAAATGGATATTTGAAATTTCAATAGGAAGTTATGTAAAATCTAAACTTAACCAGAACTTTTAAAATATATAAAATATTCCAGGAAGTTTAGTGTGCTGGGCCAAGTATGCAGCCAATGGTTTGGGTGTAGGTGCACCATTTCCTAGTCACCAATGACAGTTATGAAATAATCTTACCAAAATTCACTCATCGTGAATGCTGATACAATTGTTTTGGACTATAATTTTATTTATGTTTATTTTAATCCTTTGCATGCCGATCTAGGTATTTCGCTCTTTTATCATTACTTAGCAGTATTTTACTCGCAACAATTAACTCTACAGATATTATCTTACTACTGGATTTTATATATTTTCGTTTCACAACGTCGTAATATTAATATTTTCCTCGGGACTGACAATTTCCCTGAATGGCTTCAACACATCGCAATTGACGCACTTGAACACAGTAGTTCATGTTTTTTGAGTGAATTTATTTTTAAAACCAATAGATCTTATCTTTTCAGTAAGTCATCACTAAATCATTAGATTTCTTAGAAATTTTATGTAAACAGTTTTGTATTTTAGACATTAACACTCATTTTTTGCCTATTTCGATCACCTACAGTTTCAATTTGATTTTGTATTACATCTGTAAGGTGACTTAATGGGCCGATTTGGTTAGTTGATTTTTAATATATATTTTTTTCTTGCGATATGAATAATTAACTATATTTCTGGACCTTCTAAATAATGTTTGACGGTGTTAATTTTGCTAGAATAGTCTAGTTAGTTTGTAAAATTGAATCTACGGACAAGGAACTCCGCATTTTTAGATTATGCAGGAGCATGCAAACAGCTAGTTATTCCCATGTAAGTTTCGTTTGTGTCGTTCCTCACGATTCCAGTTTTAGTTGGAGGTTTCATAATCTTTGCTAGTTTAATTAAGGCTGTAAATCTACTTCTGGTGTTTCTAAACCAGAAACTGAACATTCAAAAAACGTTTGTATTTTCTTGCCAACAAATCAACGTGTCTAATACTGTCATAACCACCGTATTAATCTCTGATTGTCATTTACCTACTTGTTCCTAAATGATTTTTTGATTATGCTTCAAAAACATTTAACTCTAGAAAGGTAACAGGGATCACAATCTCACGTGATCAAGTGACTCACAAGTCACCCCAGAGAGAATTCAAGGAAAGCCTGAGGAGAACATGTTACATCCTGCCTTTTCATGACTAGTCTCCTTCCTCCATGAGATCTTCCTATTGCTACTAATTGCACAGCTCTCCTGCAAGTTGTTTACCTGTTTGCCCGCCTCATGGGGTTACCAGTCACCACAGTTACCTTATTAAGATTAAATTTTCTATTCCTTATCTTTTGTTATCTGTTAATGTTTTTAAAGAGTTATGGATCAATATTGTTTTATGTTGTTATTTCTATAACTCCACTAGACAAAATGGTCCATAATAATACGACAGCAAGGGTAACTCGGCAATGGCCTTTGAGATTTCTTTTCGATATATTAGACCAAGCAGGCGTCAATGCTTTAGTAATTTATTCGAATAAAAAAAGTCATGTTTTGAAAAATCTTGGACTGCTTGTCAAACCTCATGTCAAGTGACGACATTTTCAGCTGAGAGAAAAAAATCCAACAATTCAGAGCCAGAAAAAGCCCAAAAACCACCGTCCAAGTTATTAAACCAGAATAGGTACTTATTATTTCCTAGAGAAAATGACAGGAAATTAAAAACAGTTTGTTCAAAGTGCAGAAATCCATTGTGTGCCGAACATCGACGCGACATTTGCATTTCTTGTATAAAATATTTATGTAAAATTCTTTTGTTTTTTTAATAAATATTTAATTTGTACCAAAACTTTCCGTTAAATTTTTATATTAAACGTTTTTTTTCTTTGTATTTTGCTAATAAAATATGAGGGGTGATAGGTCACCCCTGTTACGTTAATAAGGTGACTCATCCATATTACCTTCGTAGGGGTAAATCTAACACGCCAAGTACAAATTTTATTTGAAGAACAATAATAGAAAATTACCTACTGAAAAGTAGTCAGTCATTTTTTTTATCTTATTTTGATGTAACAAAAACAAAGATTCTTTCAGTCTGAAAGACAAAGAAAGGGATAGCTCTTTCCCCATGTTTCCCATCTATAGTTTAGAAGAAGAGTACATCATACAAAAGGAACGGTTACAAAAGGTAATATACGGCAGTAAGAGGGCCACTTAATCAGCGGACAAAAACCGGTTAAGTGACGTCATTAAATGGCTGACGTCATCAGACATGAGAGCCGGTAAAAAGAAAGGATGACGACTGAGAACAAAGGACGGTCGACCATTAGTATCCGATCTAGCTGACTTCGATATTTATTTGCGGGCAGTATCTCGTCGCGGCTTCTTATCGTTAGTGTCATCTGCTCTATTAATAGACCATTAATATATTATCTATAGCCTAAATAGAATCATAAATCATAGGCTAAGAAATAGAGGGCGGGAGGGTGTTGGCGCCAGGAGAATTTCTGGTCTGGAATACGATAGTGATAATAGTTTGAACAGACACTTTTAAAGGATCTGTAGTCGAACATGGTTCATCGTCTTAAAAAAATCAAATATCTCATCTCCAACGACCTATCTCGACAAAATTCAATTTCGGCATAGGCATCTAGAATAAACTATTTTTAAGCGCACATGACATCTAATGGTAATATGAATTCCCTTAGAGAAAGACAAATTCTTTTAAGCAGTAAAGCAATAACCAAAGATGGGACTTCTGGTTCACATATCAAAGGCAGACTATGCTTCTTACTTGACCCAGAATGAGATTCAACAAGTAATCGTTAAAAGAACGGTGCCTCTGGACGGGTGGTAAGAAGGCAGGATCATTTGGACTTTTTTGATGAACATAAAGCATGGTTTTTATTCACACCTTCCACCTAGTCCCTCTGCCCTAAGAATAAGAAACCTGGCATGTGAACCTGGTGTGACTTCTGGAGGGCCGGCACCAGAGCTCGCTCAAGCGCCCACAGACTCTTTTAGACTACATATACCAAGACCAGAAGGCATTGATGACCTACCAACGGATTCGTGTCCCAAACGGGGTTTCCTTCACTGTTGACGAGACCATGGTGTATTTCGTTGCCTGTGGTGCGCGTATTCCAATGCGAATGGATTTGTTGCACTGGTCACCGCTCCTTTTGTTCTTGGGCGTTGGTGACCACCTGGTTTTACGTTAGTAAAACTAACATCCTCACTGCCACTGAGGTGAGGCATTGAGAAGTATAGGCATATCCTCGTGAAAAGAATTCTTTATCATGTTGAATAGGCAACTGTCGGGTCGTCACGAGGGGGGTGCCTAGTTACCCTAGCCCTGGTGACGAAGTGAGGGTGGATTAGGCTATGACCTGGACAATTGTTTTATGACGGGTCTTACTATCTGACTCCATATTTGATAGGTATGTGCCCCGATCATGCACTATGTTCAGGAGAAGAGGTTTAGAGTAGGTAGTGTAGGTAGTTTGTGTGGTCTTGGAATGACCACGAATTCACACTCGGAATCTGAGGGTAGGCGAAATCCGTCCGGATCCCAAAGGCAAGTGTGAACGGGAGAGAGGCAGACTGGATTGCCGTGGGAGACACTACTCGGTAAATTTGTAGGGCCACGACAACCGTTGTCCGCGAGGGAGAGGTCTCTCCCAAGGAGCTGCTAGTTTTAGCGAGACGAAGGCCGGGATTCCCACTAGGAAGGTGTAGGGCCTGACAAGGCCGGACTAAAACATAGTGACAGTCACTTTATTGTCTCGCTATTTCATCTGTTGGGCTCCATTGCAAAATCAGGCCAAAGATAGATCACTTGGGAACATGGAATTTTATATTTAAAAAAAATACCCATGAACTCCACTGAATATTGTTATATTTGTGTGGTTTTATTGTTAGAATTTTATTTTATCATTATATTGTGGGGGGGGGGTCCTTGCGCTAAACATTTCCCATAGAATCCCTAAAGATGCCATGAAGGTCCCTGGCCCAATCGTTTAAAAATCTTATGTCTCATCAGACCCCTTCCTTGCATTCAATCTTTTTTAAATAGTCAAATTATACATACGCTCTTCTTGCAATATTTTTCTACATCATTTGGAAATTTTTGAGGCATTCAAATATATATACTCTGGTTAAAAAAGGTTCACCATTGGAGCCGGAGACTCTTCAGTTCAGTCTCGATGAATGCGATAATGGCGAAGAATGCCGGAAATGAGGTCAGTTGAGCGTAATCTGTACCAGATTATCCCCATGTACAACGACGTTTTCGCAGTATAAAAGGCTCCATTTTCAGGACGACGTGTCGCTCTGTAAGGTAATATTGCTTTCCGCACACAATAGCTCCCAGAGTACCTTCCATTCATCAGCCTGTATCAAAATTTGAACCTGAGGAACATTACATAGAACAAAAAAAAAAACAGCATTAATGGGAGTTCACAGTAAATATTTAGAAAGGCACTACCTAGTAGTGGAGAGCGATGGCCTTCCTAGAATGGTCTGATATCTAACGAGAAGAAAAAACAACAGTAAATTTAAAAAAACATCTTTAGGAGAGGTGGGAGGAATCTTGGTATGATGCGTGTACGCATTAACGGGAAACGGGATAATTGTTTCGGGTCACATGAGATGTGCATACAGCAATCTTGTGGATGGAAACCGTTAGCATACATTCGGTGGGGTTAAGGATGCTCAGATAAACAGGACGATAACAGTTTATCACCAGTGTCGGCTCTTTTCACCATTTTTATCTCATTGTTTGCCACGTCTTCGTCGCCTTTTTTACTTCGTGAAGAGCAGTTAGATATTCAGAAATCATCAAGTATAATTCAACAAATAAACAAATCTATTTTCTATAGCACAGGCTAAAAGCTATTTATCTCTTGTTAACATTTGTTAGTGTAAGTATTGTATTACCTGTATATGGTTAGTGGAAGGATATAATTAAATAACAAACCTTCCTTCCCTCATATTGTTTATTTAGCAAAAACGTTAGGGTTTCGCAGCAAATTTGTCCTTACTTTAGTAATTCTTTTCTAAAAATATTGCCCGATGTTAGGGTATCTAATTTAATTTTAATGCTTTCAAAGCTTTTAATTCTTTTTCTATCGTTCGTATGGAGGTGTAAGCTAATTCTGTGTGGTGCATCATGATGCCCTTCCTCCTGTAGACGTTGGCAGAACTGAATTGTTTTTTGTTTAAGGTGTCCTTTGCATCTAATTACAGTTTTTTATTTTTCTACGAAAATAGGATTTATTGTATTCCTCAAATTACATTCTATACACTCCTGATCTGTCTTTTGACTGAATCGTGGCTTAAGTGTGGGAAATCGAGTTTCGTCAAGTCACTTTACTTTTGCAGGTTACATCAATGCCCGCTTTTTTCAAAATTTTCCCTAATTTGACGGTAGACATAGTTACTTTACTTTGTAAGGTTCTTTTAAATTTCAAGAGGGGTGTGGTTTCCAATAGGTAAACCACCAAAACAAAATAATCTTACTAAGATAATAGAATATCTAATAGAATCACAAATACTTGACTTTAGTTTTTTCGGGCGCCAATTGTTATGTTTACTTTAACAATTAATTAACAATTTTCATTTACCTTACTATTATTTACAGATTGATTAACTTCCTAATTGATGAAGTCCTTTTCTTCTTATTTCATTATTTGTGTCTTCCACATGGTCATTAAATTCACTACTATCACCTCAAACTTCTCTTAAAATAACCTTTCAATCTTTCTCCTATTTATCAAATTACCGCTCAACAAAATTTCTTCAAGCTTCACAATTTCACTCTCCTCATTCACCACACAAAACAAAAGAATCTTCAAACTTCCCAAAACTCCAAATCTTCATCCAACACTCTCCCGGGGATAACCAGCAGAACAACCTCCTTGCCATCTTGTTTTCCAAGAACCCCCTCCTTTTCCATGGCTCATTTGCCACCCTTTTATGCCCGCTAATTTCAAATTTAAATTAAAGGCAAAGCATCTAAATATTACAACAATATGAACAAAATTTATGATCCTGTTGGTGATCTATCCTAACTTAAAACTTTAGACCCCTTACAACTTAGTGCAGTACTGGTATTATTTTAAAATTTTTATTTTTAGTCTATACCTGCTTTTTCAAAATATTTCCCAAATATAGGACTGTGCATCATTTTTTACCGTCCGAGTAATCTTTATTTTTTACTTTTTTTTGTCAATCTTCTGTACTCACTTTGTTTCTTGTTATAGTGTCTGTATATAGGTGTGGACGCCGGAGTTCTTTATTCTAGTTATCCCTGTCTAGTGGAATGTTGTTTAATCGATTAAGGAGGAAATGGAACATGGTCGTCTCGTGACTGTGAAGGTGCGAAGTATCACCGTATGTATCTATAATATCGGTCATTATCACTATGACCGATGTCAAAATGTCCTGAATTTTTTTCCTGGATTCCCTATTTTTAACCCTTCAGTTTATCTGAAGAAATCATTATTGAATTTATAATAGTTCTGCATGAGGCCCATTTTGACTAATGTCGATATTTCCACGCTGACTCCCGTGTTACACGCCCTGCTTTGCATGTATTTTCCAACAACTGTTAAACCTCCTCCGGGGGAATATTGGAGAATAAACTACCGATATTGAACGAAACCAGGATCTTTGGGTAAATCTTGTTCTAATATTTTCACTGATTCTGCGGTGTTGCCTATTAAATGTTACACTTTGAAATTCGTTGCAGCTAAACTACAGCTTTTGATGATTGAATTTGTTTGACTCCGTGTCCATTAATAATACAATAATTTATGTATTGAGTAAGCTAATAATTGGTGTCAATTAAACCAAAATAAAAATACATCTTATATAATTACTAAGAAAGTAATTGATAAATTAAAATCCCTTAATTACGTTTTAAGGAGTTGAAAGTATTTATCATATCGTCGGTTTGTCAAATTTAATCTCATACAAGTACTTTTTTACCCACCGCTTGGTACCCTTCTTTCTCAACCTATCAACAATCTTTATTGTGCAATAATTACAATCTACAATAAATAATTACAATAAGGCAATAATAATACAGATAAATGATCTCATTCATACCATATTTACAGTCATCATTCACTCGCTCATTCATACAATAGGACATGATTGGAGAAACTGGCCATTGCCAGGACTCCCACTGTCACGCGATTATAGCAGGTCACGAGGCCACTACCGTTTCAGTCTCCGAGGAGGATTATAGGGATGAGTGGCGCAGTGCAAAGACTGTGCTACAGGATTAGGGTGGTTGGAAAGGCTACTGTGGAATCTCATAAACTTATGTGTATACTTTTGCACACATTATATAAAGTACTTTTTGCTAAAATCATATAGTTTGTGATATATTTAAGAAAACCTCGAAAAATTACCTTTAGCCCCCCCCCCCCCCACGCACACACGCTGTTTGTACCGAAAACCAGAGCTACATATTTTTTTTTCTATTTTTCCTTCGTTTTCTGAACTAAATATTTACATCAAAATAAATTTTTCGTTAGGTGATCCGTCCTTCCAAATGGACTCTTGTACTATCCACAGTATTCGGTAATAAATGATAAGTTAATAAATTAGTTAAGTTAATAAAGTTGATGATAATCAAAAGTTGTGAATAATAATCGTCTTATTTAATCAATCGTTTGTGGCTACGTTTCGGACTCATATGAATTAACTTCCGGATCATTCAAAAAATCATATATTTGAGAATTTATTTTTATCTTAGGGCCTTCATATAGTTGTTAAGCGAGAAATATTTATAAAATTTAATCAGCCAGGAGAAAAAGGAATCTCCCAGCAGTAGAACAAAGAGAGGTCGTGTTAAAACTGTATCAGTTCCCAGAGGAAGTCTCGTAATGTTAGGCATGCCAGCTCTATTAATTATTGCTTAAAAATAAACATCTTGCTAAGAAGAGTATTAATCTAGGCCTATTACATTCTTCTATAATTAGTGCAAACGTATTCTGTCTTTGAGGTATGCTGCTCCTTGAAACGATAACCATTTATAACATAAATTACCCAATGTAAGCATATGTTTGAATTATTTGTCACGCATGGCATGCATATAATTATGAAAGAAGTTCATGTCACAATTTACTTACTTATGATTAATTTATTATAGATTTGTAATCAACAAATATTTCTTTATTTTTATATCTACTCTTTATGCATATTTTGGGGGAGGGGTGGATCACAATCCTCCGATCCCCTGTAAAATTACCGGCCTGTGATCGTTTCACATATCCTTGACACTAAGTGAAGTAAAAGTAACTAAAAAAGGAAAACAAAATGCTATTATTAATAAATGAAAAATCCTGAAAGAAAAAAACAATGGTAAACATTACAAATTTATGTAAGGTTGGCTACATGGCTCAACCCATTTTTTTGTGTTTGTGGTCTAGAACTGTCACATACCAGATCTAAAGGACATGTTGCTCCCCTTCTTCCCTTACGAAGCGTCTTCAAGGGGGGAGGTGTAAGGTTGATTACATTGCTCAACCCATATGTGTTTTATGCGTTTGTTCTGTCACATCAGTCTGTATCTGTGTTTATACCATAGCCATAAGAAATATTTCAAACTAAATATATTTATTAGAAATAGGTTGATTTTAAGGTTAAGTGGGTTTTCTATTGGAATAATAGACGCTCTCAGTGCGACTTAGATTTCAGTGTTAATTCTAGAGTGGTTTTCAGACATCTAATCATCCTTTAATATGCACCTCCTCAATTCCTAAACATCTACACAGTATTTAATAATTACTACAGGTAGGAGATTAAGCTAGAGTGTTACATAAGGCAAGTGAATTAATTAACTAAACACTTGTCCCAAAAACCATTAGCATACAAACTTCTCCTGAAAGTACCTGCTGTACCTACTGAAACCATAGCTTACAAGATAACATAAAGTTCCAATTATGAGGTCTAAGACATCCCTGGTATACCATTTTACGTACGAGATCATACCCTTCACACTGACCTAAAATTCCTTATGTTCACGACTATATTTGAAGATAATAAAGAAGCTTTCACCACAAACTGTACCCAAACCCACTGATCGAAGGACTGTCTTCATCTGACTTATTTGGTAACTTTCAATTACGACTGAGGAGTCGTTGCAATCGAGATTTTCTAGATGAATAACAATAAGACTGGCTCAAACATAGCTTCAACAATAATGGGGATATATTAGTAGATGTCCTCTGCCTTCACTTCAAACATGCCATTTCATACACATCACAGCCCGAAAATCCTAAATTTTCAGTATGAGTAACAAACAGATGAAGATTAAGCACAAAATTACCTGCAGTAACGAGTAACGACACTGCTGGGGTCTTATGGCAAAGTTTGGTATTACAGAAATGTCTCTCTGCATGAATATTCAAACATAACCAGTCTGAATGTGATAATAACTCAAAAACGCCTTTTTTTGAGTTGAGACGTGTTTTTTTGAAAAAGTTAAAAAAATAATAATAACAGCCACATACAGAACGGTGAGCTTTCCTTTTACACTAAGAAAAAGCACAACTCATATCGGGTTGTGTTTTTTTTTGGTTATTCACAACTATTAAATAAAAAATCAAAGCAGCATATTTAGGTTCAAACCGTTCTCAAAAAACCTGCATATTTTATCGGTCAAATGTAAATATGAATTTTCTGCCACCAAATCAGTGCCCAAATATAATTTCCATGTGGGTATTATAAATATAGAATTTTTCTTTAAGTTCTAAAATTACTTCGGACGGCAGACGACAGATCCAGCCTGGCAGAATGGCCCGTCATACTCGAGGAAATAATAGTGAGGCAGAAATAGAACCAAGAAATGCTATTATTAGAGCCTTTAATGCCGTAGCTTTCTGAATCTTCCTCTATTATTGTGCTTGAGGGCTGGGTCTCGAGCACTATACTGCTATTAGCTGTTTTGTGTTTATTATAATTATAGAAATAATAACAACCAATAAATGTACAACATCAAGGTCATTACATTAAACGTAAATATTGTTAATACATTCTATGAATGAAATGGAAAAATTTGGATGAGTAATATCTCAACTTGCCTTCACAGAATCCCAACTGATATGCTCCCTTTAACACTAGTTCCCACCAAAAAGTGTTTCGTAATATATGATAGTTGCAGCACTAAAATTTTAAGAGGGTTTTTAAAATTTTGGATTAGGAAAAAAATAATATAATATATACATTACCAGTGGCGTAACTATATCATCTGGGGCCCGTGGCAAATTCCTTTAATGGGGGCCCTATCATTAAGCTTTATTATACTTACGAGTAGTTTAGATACCCACAACCAATAATTTGTATTATGGTATATATATTTTAATATTTTTATAAATAGGTACAATATTAAAACAATATTTCTGAGCTCGCGGCCACTTGGGCCGGGGCCCTCTTGGGTCGGGGGCCCGTGGCATTTTGCCAGCCCCAATGTAACATTACATAAGTAAAATATGAAGCCAAACTCTTACTGCACAATGTGGACAATTTTCAAGAAAAGAACTCTATAAAAACTTTAAACTAGACACTTCAAAAAAAAGCAGTATTTTTTTTAACAGTCTTCCTCTGACCTTTGACGACGTGACGACTTATTAAATAGCGGTTCTACTCTCCAAAAAAATGTTAATAAGTGAATTAAAATTTCTCGCCAATAACTATTCGAATTATGGAATCCGGAGCGGTATAATCGCACCTCTCTACTGTTCTGTGATATTGGTCTTTGGAAAAAAACAACAAAAAAAACAGTAATTTTTGAACGTCACTAGTGGTGGAAATTTCCTGGTGAAAAATATTGAGACGAAGTTTCTGGAGTTTACCCACTAATCCGAGAACCGCTTATCGAATATTCTGGAATATTTAATTCATTTTCACCTTTAAAGTAGTTTCCCAATTCAAAATCTCACAGATAGAGATCCTCTCAATCGCCGAGACGTCAAAGTACGACCTTGTCCTTCGCCTACTTAGCGATTAAGATAATTAGCTTAGTTAGGGTCGCAGGCAGTCTCTACACTTTCTAGACTAAATCTGTCATCCAGCTTAAGGTTAAACCTCAAAGTCAACAGACGCCTTTTCATTCGATTTCTGACATAGAATTCAGTGAGTCATCGGCTAAAACTATTGAAGCATTTATTCAATCAACGCCCAATACTGTCCCAGAAACATTAACATAGAAACTTCTACCAAAACCAATTTGGACACGTGGAGCGATAAGAATACTAAAATGATAACTATACAGGATTTTCAATACCATTGAACCTTTCACGACAAATTGAACCCAAACCGACTGATACAAGGACTACTCACACCAGTCTTAACTGTTAATATTCAGCAATGACTGAGGAAACCATAGAATAATTTAGAAGTAATAACAATTATACAGCTCAAACTGAGCTATCAACAACACAGGGGAGGTATCACTCGATACGCTCCACCTTCAGCCAGACATTTTGTCAATGCATGTTCACTGGTTGTAGCTAGTCACAGTTGTGAATCAATAATTAAAGTCAGAAGGAAAAAAAATGTTTCATTTACAGCGAAGAACTTTGAAGCCCATGGCACTCAACGAATAACTTCAATGAAACTTTCTAAATAATTTACATCTGGAACAGCGTTGTTTTACTGTCAAGTCAAATTAGATGCTGACGTTCAAAAAGGTAATAGACTGTATCTTTAAATGTTTATATACCTATTTAAATGTGCACACACACACACACACGCACACGCACACACATTATATCATACTTTGAATGAAGATAATAAATGGAAGTAGCATACAAACATACACAAACGCACGCGCGCGCGCACACACACACACACTATGTCATATTTTGTGCGTGTGTATGCGTTTGTGTATGTTTGTATGCTACTTCCATTTATTATCTTCATTCAAAGTGGATTTTATAAAACCTTTAGTTACCAATAGCAAACAAACCTTTGAAGAAATGGCCACTCGTACATATTTCCTGTTTATATTGTAGACTCTTGCATTATACCTATATTATGTTATGATCATTCACTGCAGCGTTTCAGTCTTCAATTTTTAACTGTACTTGACATTATTTTCTTTGTTTCGTCTTGATAGTGTTTGATTGGTAACGCAGCAGAACTTATTTATCTGTAACTTATTATTAGCATTGTTAAGAGAGATGGTGCCAGAGTAAAGAACTTTTTCGTTGCTATTCTATATTCGATAATAGCCCGGATAACACCAAGATAACCATGGACAATAACTATGTGTTGTGGCCACCTCTTAATTACGAATAATTAGAAGTTCCCCTCTTCTCGTATCAGAAAATATCTATCTATGTTTCAATATGTTTAATAAAGCTTATTACGTCAGGTGGAAAGGAGAGAGAAGCTAGTGGGGGAAACAGCCGCAGGTGGGGAGCCATCCCCTTAGAACTTACCAAACCGGCTCCTTGAACACTTCTCTCTCTCTCTCTCTCTCTCTCTCTCTCTCTCTCTCTCTCTCTCTCTCTCTCTCTCTCTCTCTCTCTCTCTCTCTCTCTCTCTCTCTCTCTCTCTCTCTCTCTCTCTCTCTCTCTCTCTCTCTCTCTCTCTCTCTCTCTCTCTCTCTCTCTCTCTCTCTCTCTCTGCTCTGGCGCTTGCTGCTCTACTCAAAACCATGGTATTCTAATTCAACTACCTCTGCATACTCACTCCTAACCTCGCTATGTTTTAATCCGGCATTGTCAGGCCCCACACCTTCCTAGTGGGAATCCCTGCCTTCGTCTCGCTAAAACTAGCACTTCCTTGGGAGAGCCCTCTCCCTCGCGAACGACGGTTGCCGTGGCCCTACAAACTTACCTAGTAGCGTCTCCCACGACAATCCAGTCTGCTTCTCTCTGGCTCATACTCGCCTTTGGGATACGGAAGGTTTTCGCCTACCCTTAGACACCGAGTGTGAATTCGTGGTCATTCCAAGAGCACATAAACTACCTATAAACCTACCCTGTTCCTCTTCTCCTGAGCTTGGTCAGGGCACACCTTCTGAGATCTTATTAAGTCAGATCAAAACGAATTTCTTACCACTCTCTTTCTTGGCACTCGCCGGACGGTGGCTAGAGGTTGTAGCGATCCTAGCCCCCGGCGGGCGTCTCCTCCCCACTTTGGGGATATTTGACGACAATTTTTGACCCGACACTATGATAATGTGGCTGTGATAAAATAGCGGGTAATATGGCAAAAACATTTTTTATATGTCCTTGATGGTTGAGGCGTCATTAATATCGTCCAAACAGATTTCAGACAGTATAAATTTATTTCAATCTGTTTTTCAGTGACAAATAAATCATTTGGTCAAAAATCTTGTTGGAGGTCAAAAATTAAATTGTATAACTATTACTTAAGTGTACCTGCCCCAAACCCTGCCCTAGGTATATTTCAGAAAATTTAGGTCATGTAATAGAACTTCAGAGTAACACTCAAAAAGAGACCCCTGTACATTGATATTTATACTGTATGAAAATTAGTGGTTTAAAAAAAAGGAGCTTGATGTCTCTCCCGAAATATAATTTATTATTGATATTAGATCATCAATAAACAGTTAACATGATTAAAGTTGTAAAAACAGCTTTTTTGTCTTTCCGCAACTGAAAATTGAATTCAACCGTAAAATGATTTAATCATTCCAGGACGACTTTTTGAAATTTAGCCATTTTTATACCCGGGATTAATTACTACTGTTTTAACTGCTATTCAGTTATATGTGGTAAGATTTAATGCATTGAAGATTTTTTACATTTCACAACCATGTTGCTTAAACAAAGTGAACGGATGTAACCACTCAATGAACCTGTGTATCGACACTATTTACACTTGTTCAATTCAGATTTAAAACATACGCTGTCAGTGTGTTCATGGTTGTGTTTGTATAATCTGTTAGTTAAACTGACTGAATATTTTTTAAAAATTAATTAAAGAGAAAATGTCTATGATTAAAAAAAATGGAAATCTTTTATTTTCTTACTTAGCCTAAACGAAAATTTGTTTTTAATGACCAGGTGTCCTAATAAACCGTTATAATATTATAAGGTTAGTACCGGTTGTGAAAGGATGTAATCAAATTACAAAACTTCAATCTCACCACAATATAGTTTATTCAACTAAAACGTTTTCGACAGCTCTAAGCTGTTTAGTTGCTATAATGAAAAGTCATATTATAAAAACACCGATGTTTGTCGGTGACAAACAAAATAAATCATTAAATGCAACAATAAATAAAACCTATTTAAAAGTGCTGAACGGCGCTAAGTGCACTAATGAATGGTCCATCCATTTTATGTATTATGCTATAAAAAATTCGATACATAAATAAAATACACACTAATGCATTAACCCTATGTTTATGAACAATTTATAACATGTAAAATAAAGTTTTTATATTGAAACTTCTTCATTTTAATAAAATTACAATCTGCCGTATTTCGACTTCCAATTCTTTTTTATTAATTATTCAACGTTTTCAATGATAAGGGGCTATAAATATGAAGGTATAAATCCAATAAATATTTTTAATAAGACATTTATTTAAAAAAATCGTACTTCTGATTATTATAAATAATTTCGTTTTATTACCTGTTAATTCATCCGCTGGCTTGAATCAAAGCCTCAAGTATTCGAGGCATTCTTCTGATCACGTTTTCTGCAACTTCTTGATTCATATCGTCCCAAGTCTCTACTAATGAAGTTTAAGAACTTCACGTGTTAAGACACGTGTAAGTTGAAGTGGGGAAGGTTACACCTTCCATCTTACACGTCTACCAAGCTCGTCCCACATGTGCTCTATAGCGTTTTAATTCAGGCTATGAGCTTGCCACCTCAAAGTCCGTAAACCCACATCATGGAGGTATTGCAAATCAAACCTTCCCACGTGTGGTCGCTATATAGCAGAATATAAAATAGGGCATATGCCCTGCATAAAAATTTAATTTTCGCCAATAAATGGTGCAAAACGAACCACGTACGGGCAACTTGCTCGACCATCAAAACCATTTTTTAAATTAAAATTAAAATTAAATTAAATTAAAAAAAAAAAGAAGTCAACTTCAAAAATTATTTTTGAATATTCTTTTATAACGAATTTTCTTAGTGGGCTACTGATACTGTATGAATGAACGAGTGAATAAAAATAGTAAATATGGTATGCATGAGATTACTTACTGCCCAATGAGGCAGATTGTAATTTTATCATAATAAAGTTGTTAAAAGTTGAAAAAAAATTTATTAAAAGGTGATATTTATTGGCCCAGAAGATTCAAGAAATAAAATGAAGTATTATTGATCAAAAATTACTAGCATTTTCCACAATCAACAGTCCCGCAAACGTCTCCATTCAGTTCGTCATCTTCATTCAACTTCCAAAGGTTTTTATTTCGTTTATGCATATTTAAAAGTACAATTTAGTTCATAGTTGATGTGAAAAAAAAATAGTTGAAACAATAATAAAAAATTTCTAATGGCTACTGAGGCTACTGATCTACGGATAAACTAGTAATATGATGATTCTCGATTCAGATTCATTGACAGTTAACTTCCCTATGTTTAATTTAATTGCTTCCAATTGGCCAGCCTGAAGCCGTAAAACCTCAAGTAAAATCATGAATTTCTTATTTAAATGACTAATAAAACACAAAAGCCATTGTTTTTTTAGCGTAACTACGCGCAAAGTTCAAGATAATTTGTTAGTTTGGCTGACAGAAATGTTATCTACATTTTCCGCCTGGTGTGACGAGCCTCGCAGGCTGCTACATGTCGAAGGCCGTAAGCTACGTGTCATTGTACAAGTAAGGAAAATAAAGTACTTCACATAATTTTTTGTGCGTGTTCCATTCTGTCTTATATTCGGCCACTGATTGTTCAATACAGCTGTTTCCCAGTTATTGTTTCATTAAGCGAAGGTCCAGGCGTAGTTTCGTTATGCGGGAACGCTTCGTAAGTTTAATCTCATATTTGAATTAACACCCTTACAGAGCATAAGGGTTTTCTTATACTCACTATGTACCTAACTTTTTTTAACATGTTTTGTAGCCCTTAAAATAATTTCAGCGAACTCGCTCATTCACTCATTCAAGTGAACTAGGATTGCACAAAGGTCTGCTTTTTTAGAATTAGAATAATTAACGACTTCACTTTAAATGCGGCAGACATCTGTACAAGACTGTGACCATTTAATTTATAATTGTACATTACTTAACACACCAAGGGACAAGCTGATAAAACCAATGTTATTACTACAAGATACTTGATCAGCAAATATGTATTACTTATTGTTTAAACACGGGACTAACAATTAACTTTTCTTAATAACATATCTTTTGATGAGTGAAAATAACACGAAGTGAATTTAAGGTAAAATATTATAATCGAAACACCGTCTTAGTGATAACTTGCTAGAGTTTTGTGCCTTTGTTGAAAAGGTGAGAAATATTAACCTTACCCGAGAAGAAAATAAAAAACAGTTCAATTCGTTAGTTTAATATTGGTAATAAATTGAGAGATAAAAATAAAGCCGAAATATAATAAATCGATCATCCAATGAAACGACGTCGTAACTACAAACTGTAGTTTTACGGGAGAGACAAAAGACTGCGAAGGTTTTTATTTCCTCCCTTATCAACTCTTTGGCAAGCTAAGACATTTTTCCTTTCGATTTAACAAATAGTTCCCGTAAATTATAATTAAGTTAACCTTAAATTCATTACAAGATCAAACGCAGTCTTGAAGTATGGCCATAGGCAGTCACAGACGCAACTACTGTATACAGTACTGTTGTATATCACAACTACCCTCTGGGAGGTGAAACATGGTTCCATTTAATAAATGAAGGTATTCATACAGTCATGAGGTTTTTTGCCTTAATTTCACCAAGATTACATATTTTTTTTGGTTTCAGAACCCTTCATTCAATATACTCAGAGTGAGTTGTAGATTCCACAATATGCAATCTTTACATAAATTCAGTAATTTTATTTACTGCAGGCTTTTCCTCCCTTTTGGATAGAGAAGATTACCCAGTCGTTCTTTCCGGAGTTCGCACTGATGTTTAACCTATCCAGTCTGTCACTGATTAAGTAACAAAGTGAGCTGTTTTTCTACTCATGCTGCTGCTGTAAACCTCAATGCCGTCGGCAAAAGTGATTACAGTAGATTTCTTGGAGTTTGTCCAAACAATGTCAGTCGTGTACATGTCAAAAAGAACCTGAGACAAAACCGCTCCTTGAGGAACTGCACAGGCTAGAGGAAAGGGATTCAACCCCCCCCCCCCCACGTTCAACGTACCCTCACGGTTCTGTCCTTCAGGAAGGAAACCAACATGGTATATACAGCTTTGGGCATTCCCAGTCACAGAGCTGTCGGCCCGTGGAACACTCGAGTCGAAAACCTTTGTGCATTCCCACGAGATCGTAGCTGTGTTTCTGTTGATACCGAGGATGGCTTCCGTCTGTACCTTCACAAGTGGATGTTCTGTACTCAGATGAGCCTGAAAGCCTGTTTGTTCGTGCAGAATGTTGGAATTTTCTGACAGAACTCTTCCAGGTAATTCAGTATGATCTTTTCCAGAATCTTTTCCATGTGAGGAATGAGCCTGATTGGGCTGGGTAATCACCTCTATTTGTGGGCTTCGGCAGTGGGAACAAGATTAGATTTAAAGTGATCGGTATGATAATATTAAACTGATAGTTATAAAAAACAAATTAAATTATTTTGTCCACGACACAGAATAATTTACTAATTTTTCAAAAAAGATTTTGAATCTCTCCAAAACTCTTTTTTGTTGTATTTTATTATATTTACATCACCAGTCGATGTCTCACTCGTTCAGACATCCTCTAAAATTTAAACAAATTTCATCTCATCTAAATATTTTAAGACAATTTTTTATATAAACTAATAAATAATAGAATCCCTTTGATACACCTACTCAGAATTAAATTGTGGAAGAATGACTTGGAACATCATTTATTTGTTGTTTGTATTCTTTAAATTTGTAACCAATTTTATTATTTGATATTTTATACAAAAATATTTTTAAATATTATTTAAATGTAGTTTTATATGTAATTTGTTTGCATTTTACTTCTGAGATGTTGATGTAATAACAAATAAAAGATTTTTGGAGAGATTAAAAAGTTACTTTGTTGAAAAAAATGATTTTCACACATTGTAAATATAGGTGTTTATTTTTTGAGTTTTTTCTTTGTAGAATATTCTTAAATCCATTACAAGATGAAACACACTCTTTGAGCGTGACAATAGATTGGCAGTTACACAATGGCCGTATATACAGACATAGTGGCCACTACTACTATACTACTGTAGTACTATGGTTCAACGAGGGCAGGGACGAGCAGGTAGGCGGGGCAGTCGTGACAAAAACCCCACAGCAGGCTGGGCCTCTCATAGCCCAGGAATCCACCTATCTTCCATCTCTCCATCTACCTCCCTCACTCGACCACTTATTTATTTTTACTTAGCTCTATCTTATACTGACCCTTATCTTTCTGTTCTGTTTCTTCTTCTGGAAAAATGGTCGATCCGACTTGTACCGGAGTCGTGTTCGCTACTCTTCACACGTGTCCCATTGTCGAGATTGTTCCTGTGATATTAATGATGATAAAACCATTAAATATAATAATACTATTTAATTCTAGTAGGTTCTAGGATCATACTGTTCTTAATAATATTTTCGTAATCGTTTTATAACTGTTTTCAAGTTATTACATACAGTCGATAAAACATTATTTTATAATTATATTTATATTAAAAGGCTCCCTTAGTCAAAATTATGCATCAGCTAAAAACCACTTCACTGTCCACACTTCATCATCATCATCAAATCATATTTGATTAGGAGGGGGTCACGAGGCACCTACATCTTGTTCATTATTCTGGGGTGGTCGGGACAAGTCAGGTTGCGCTATAGTGGTCTCGCCTCGAATTCCGTTTTTGCTGAAGTCGCTCATTACTCCAATTGTCAGTTCCTGGTTTCAATTTTTGTAATAAGCACTCGGCAAAACCTGTCTGCTGCATTTACTGCTCTCTTGTAAACCTTCATTCTTGTCCATAGTTGTTATTGTAAATTCTATTCGTAGTTTTCCACCAACCGTTTATCAAGTAGGTGAAAAACAAAATATATTGATTTAGGTAAAAAATTAAAATGGTCTTGTCCTAAGTAACCATATTTATTGTATTTAACCAAAGATAGATAATTATTTGCATGTCAGATGAATTTGGAAGGTCAGAATCAGGCATTTCCTTTAACGACATTGCTACCCATTTCTTTTCACAATTTGCTCTTGTGCTCTCTTATCCTGGAAAATAAATGACGTTTATTTATTATGAACCCCTTGCATTCTGTCTGTTGTCCCTTGTTTCTTAGATTCCAAACGCTCTATATATTTGACATTATTATCAATAATTTTCATAAGAACGACGTCAGCAAAGTATATTAGATACGGTAATAGCAGTCGAAGCGAACTATCTATTACAGGTGAGATATTTTGGTGGTGGTAATGTCCCTACTATTTTTCATAATTATTTAAATTTAAAGTGATTTTTGGTTTTGGTAGTTAATAATTATTTTTATATCTTTATTGAAATTATTATGTGCAATTAGAATGTAAACAATTTCAATTATTAGGAAGGGGAAAACCATTTAACTTGTCACTTTATTACACAGAGCTTTTACAAAATCATAGTTGGTCTGGAGGAGGTCACAAGACACAGAGATGAGTCTATTCTGGCTTGCCATAATTGAGATGGTAGTATAGACCACTAGCATAATGATTAGGATAGCAAGACAGTTGAGAATGAAAGTTCTGGCAATGGGAGGTTGATATATTTTGAGTGAGTGGGATGTTGAGATCAGTGTCAAAGGTACGGCTGTTGATATAGAAGGGATGATTGGCCAACTTGCAGCTGATGATGATCAGGGATGAACTACCAGCTCGCAGCTGATGATGATCAGGGATGAACTACCAGCTCGCAGGGACAGGATACCAAGAATATTGTATGGGTTGACACTCCTTCAGAGTTAAATCAATCATGACTATTTTTATACGAGATACCCCGTAATTCCGAAGAGGGAATCTTTAAAGAAAACAAGAAAAAAAAAATTTTATTGAATAAAGCATCAATTAATAATCGATCTTTATGAGTTTATCCATTTATGGGTCGCCTTACATTTGTTAGGTAAGGTTTAAGGTTTTTTTTTTTGACAAACAGAAATTTTTTTTTATAAACATTTATATATAATTTCGTACTTACAATATTTCCTTACTCCCATATAACTACAATACTACAGAACGCCTACACAGTTATCACAATATTCCTCTGGAGCTCCATTGCTCTCTCCATTCACCTCGTTCTTTTATTGAATGGGTTCAACAAGATTTTTTAGCTATTTCCTATCAGAAACTAATGAGTAATGACCTAAAGAACCAACTAGTGTTAGTCCTTGTATTTTATTACATTATATTATGTAGGGTAGTGCTCTACATTAGTACACATCTACTTCGGGTATTTTTTTTTTATCTGTAAATCTAGGTATGTAGGTATTTACATATTAATGTGTGAACGCCAAATTTTGGATTAGTGCACGCAATTGTTAATATTTAATTTTTCAAGCTAGTTCTTGTTTTATTTTCTTCATATTGTTTTTGTTCATGATAAATATGTGTCTTTTATGAATATATGCATTTTCTTTCTTTGAACATTGAAAATTTCTACCAATCGAACCAGCTTTATGTTTAATAAATATTAGTCCTTAGGGGACATAGTCCCAGGAGAGTAAAGATATTATTATTATATGACATAGTTTCACATTCCACACTAGATGTACAAATAATCCCATTCGAATGAAGGTCTTACGACAGATGAAAAAAACCGTTAGAATTTTTACATATCGTGGCGGAGCTCAAGTAGGCCCATAAAATATAGCTAGGAAAAACTATAACGAACGGCCTAGATATGGCCGAAGGATCAATCGTTAATTTTATGTCGGTATCATGGAATGCGAGATCGGTCTGGGGTGCCATCTTGAGTGGATCCTGGGAAGAATCCGTTTCTATTAACATGGCTAATGAGGAGCTTAGAGGACTTGAAGATAGGGGAAAAGGTCAAGTCGATTCTAGCTGGGTATTATTAGATTACCGAGGCAGGACCGACTGGTTTATCGTCCGCTCGAAGCGTCTCCGGCTTAACGTATACCGACTGCACAAAATCGCTCTGACACTCCAGGTATTATTCCATAATATTTTAATACGATTTTTTCGCTCGAATTTAATTGATTACTTCCAACACAGATGTAATGAGATAAAGGACTACCAAGTGCAATTTTTTTTTTTTAAATACCGATAATAAAAGACAAGAATTAAACAGAGCCTTTGGACAACTGTACAGACTACTTCAAAGGGCATCCCATCCCTCAATAGAAAATAAATTACTAATCTACTAACTACTAATCTACACTTAAGCCAATCTGGACATACGGAATAAAGCTATTGGTCAGAGCAAAAAAGTCGAACATCAAGCTTATCCAATCCTTTCAATCAGAATTCCTGGAGCAATAATAAATGCACCTTATTATATCAGAAACAAAATCCTTTTTAACGATCTTAACATACCTTACATTCTTGAACTCATTTCTTCCAAGTTCATGAAATTCCATAGTAACCTATTCAACCACCCTAATCCCCTAGGACAGTCACTTCATTGCGCCACGCATCCCTATAATCCTCCCATGGAGACTGAAACGGCAGTGGCCTCGTGACCTGCTATGAATGCTTGACAGTGGGAGTCCTGGCAATGGCTAGATTCTCCAATCATGTCCTCACGCTCTTGGTCGTCCTCTACTGGTTCGAATCCAGTGACGCAGCTGACGGAGGAACGTGGGGGACTTCCCAAGACTCCACTTCCTCTCTCGGATGTGATGTGGATTTAGGAGGCCTCTGAGCTGTATGTTAATACTGTATGAATGAAAATTGTAAATATAGTATGAATGAGAACTTTTATCACAATAAAGAAGTTTATTCAATAACGATAAAGTGCAGAAATAGACAAATATTACATAGGTGTAGCGAACATGCAAAAGTTACAAACAAAAATTACTCTTGGATTTTGGAATGTTATAATTATAAAATAATTTTATTGTCTTCCTATAACTTATAACTTCTTTTTTAATGTAATAGTGCTTTCGACAGCTCTAAGTTGATGATAAAAAATCCTGGGCAAACCACGTCGTAAAGTGAGGAGCATGGAAGTAGCAATCTTTATCATCAATATAGTTGTGCTTTAAATAGGTTTTTACAATTATATAACAACTTGTTGATAATTTGTAGTGGTTTAATGGTTACTCGATAGTTTTTGATTTTAATTACTTACTACAAACGTGTTGTATATTTAAATTTTAAAAAAAATTAATGGTAGTATAATGAAATTTCAAAATAAATAAGCATTGTTACGTATTATAATAGTAATTAGTTTGTCTCCATATGTGCATGTAAAAGTTTTTATCCTTTGACGTTTTATTTCATTGTAGAGGTAACTGAAGATGGCATCTTAGAGCTGTCAAAAGCGCTTTTTTAAATAAAGAAGAAGTTATAAGTTTTGGAAAGACAATAAAACTGTTATATAAATACAAAAGTAAGTTAACAATCTCTCCAGCTTTAAATGTGTATCCTGCCTTAATTTGAAGATTGTCGTTAATTATATTCAAAACCAGCAACTCTTAATTCTTAAGTGTGACTAAGGTTCAAGGATATTCGAAAAAATCATATTAACCGAATTCAAAGTAAGCAAACCAAGATAAACAAACAATAAGTCAATGCCTAATTCCTGTAAAGTACGTGTTAACAGGTAGTATACCGGTTTGATAAGGTGAACAACTTATAAAGTTAAAGCCTTTAAGTTGTTTAAGACGTTTTCAAAAATATGGATTCTAACTCTATAATTAAGCTTTGTTAAAATGTTTAAACTGAATTCATAAAAAGTTCCGGTTGATTGTTAAATATTTCTTTTGCAATTGTATAGACATTGAAATGATGATCACTAAAATACAAATTTTAAAAGTCTTTAAAGTAATTAATTTTGTAACAAGGAGATATGGGGGAGTTCAACATTAGGATCCTACCTACAACTACATCTAGGTAAGGGGTACGCACATCTTAACCGTAAAACAGCGAACCTTCAAAGATCAGTGTTAGTTTCATTATCTGCAATGCCATAATAATATTCATTTCGACGTAATCATGAGATGTAGTGGCATTACAAATGACCGTGTAGGGTTGGAGTAATGATGATATACTTATGAAGGCATTGACATTAAATCTGATCTTGTAAGATCCAATTTACTGTTCAGGCCTACATACCCCCCAGCCACAGGTAATTTTGACCCAAAGCCGATTAGGGGTATGGACATCCAAGATGTAGGATCTGCCTTCGGAGGATCTACTCTACGATCTATTACATTTTTTTACGGCAAGGGTACACGTGTCATTAGGCCCATTGTGATATATGCGATATTGTTACAGATGTTTTGTTGTTCCCTTTTTTTTTTCTGTTCGGGTCGGCTCAAGTGGCTGGAGATTTGACCTGGACCGCACCCCCCGCCGACCGACCTTCCACAAAAACTAGCGCCACTTGACGACTCTTTGTTCATATATTCTCCTCTTTTATTTTTTTTTTACCTCCCTTCGCCCCTCTGGTCCCCCGAGGTGTCCAGGTATGCCTAACTGCTGTAACATGGAAATCGGTCCTCGACTGTATAATCATCCCGAGCAGTTCTGCGGGTTTGACCTCCAGCTGCTGCTTCTCCTTGTCGGTAGCCATTAAGTACCTGGGTACTGAGCGTCAATGAACGGTACCGAATTCGATGGTGAGTACGAACCACTAACCCTGCACATTCCACATTTTCCCTTCAGAGGACGAACGGAACTGATCCTGACACTTGTTCGTAGTACAGAGCGGCAGCGCTGTTGTCACATTTTCCGCCTAAACGCTAGTTTTTTTTAAGAAGAATGGTTTAAAGTTTATTGCACAGTTATATTAATTAGGAATATTATTTCAGTATAAATCCAAATTCCTAACAAAAAAAAGTCTTAGAAGGATTTTTTTTTTTTTAGAGAGAGAGGGAGGGAGGGAGGGAGGGAGGGAGGGAGGGAGGGAGAGAGAGAGGTAGAGAGAGAGAGAGAGAGAGAGAGAGAGGGAGAGAGAGAGACCCAAATGATCTAAAACAGTTTTGCTAAAACTATATTGGATACTGAATCAACGAGCCTTGACTTTTGCAGTAGTAAACAGTTAGTTCTTGTAGGAAAACTTTATAAAAAAAAAAGTTCCCATAAATATATTTGGTTCGTCTGTCTGTTTGGCCAGTGTTCCAAGCCACCCAGGAGGTCCTGACCAAGGCTTCGTTACCTTTTTGTTTATAGTGGAAAGCTATCGCCGCACTCACTGCAAGGAGCTTGATGCAGCCTGCAGAGACTGGAGCCCTACGAAAACCACTCTTTAATAATTAGTGAAACCTCTCGAAGTATTGTTATGTTTTTTTTAATAGTTACAAAAGCACACACATGTTGGGGTACGTGAGAAAACATATATATTTTATAAAGTGAACAAGTAAGTAGTGGTACATAAAGATGGAATCTATTTTTCTGAATGCCAAAGGTAACATGAAGGTTATAACTGATAACAAAAGGCGGCACAAGGCTGCGTGTAAAATATTACAGACACCTCAGATTCTTCCGCACTAAATTGAAAAACTCAGGTAACACACTTGAAGTCATAATCATTAAATCGTGCCGGAAAGCGTATCTCACGACGAGGTCGGTCTTGATTCGGCGCTGCTGCTGGAGTAGGTGGAAGTTGGGGAACCTCAAATAATTGACTCGCTCCAAACGAAACGGATTTTGGCTTTGGAACCAAAGTTGCCACAATTTGGTCAATGTGGCGTTTTAGTATTCGCCCCGAAGAGTCGAGTCTGACCAAAATAGTGCCGTTGGCCAAGTACTTTGATGACATCGCCGAACTGCCAAATCTTCCTGTATCACAAGTATCCATAGTTTTTAATATGGAATCTTGGTTGTTTTTATGGTCACATGTAGACTTGAGTCGGCTATAAAAATGGGTTAACTTCCATGAAAAATTAATCTTATGAACTGTTCCCTCCAATTTATCTTCGAGATCCCGAGAGACTCTCGTGTTCTACCGAGTCATAATGGCTCCCCTTGACCTGCAATACTTCCTCCAGATCACTACCAAGTCATACCCACCAAATCCCTACCGTACATATAATCTTCTAAACTCAAAACCAATGTTCATTCTCTACGGTACATATAATCTCTTTAACTCAAAACCACTGTTCATTCCCTGCTCGCAGAACGGCTTCCTTCGATCGCTTATTTCAACTCCTGTTTTTATAAATATGTTATGTTCTCTCAATCCATCAATATCGAACTATTTTGAGTGCTGTTCTGCTATAAACAAGATTCAATATTTAATTTATTGTTTCTTCACAAACCTTGCTTAAGAAGTTTTATTTAGATACCCATCAATAACCAAATTATCTCTAATTCTTAGTTTAAACCCTTTCGTCGAATTTGTTTTTATGTTAGAAATATCCCATTAAAAACTACGGATACGAGTTTCTCTCTGATAATTAAATATATTCGTTACAAACAAAATTTCATCAATATGTGGTATTATTTTCTTTCTCTATAATTATGAAACATTTCTATCTAATAATAGCAACACTAAAAATTAATGATTAAATATTGGGTTCCCTGATATCAATAATACATCACACAATTTTTGGACTAAAGAAAATGAGTCCAATTTGCGAATTACACACATTTATAACTTATATGTAAAAGCAGATTTGTTACCGATCACGTGCCCGAGTTTTATGTAAAATTTAAGAAGCGATGGACAAAGGAACGACATTTCCTATAGACTGCTTGCGGCCATTGCACTCACTAGTACCACCGAATATAACTTGCTGAATGTTCTTTTGGCTTATGATTTTGGGATAAGCGTTTTCTTGTGTATTGATAGAACCAAGATATCGACAAAACCATAGTTAGGAATTTATTTTTGTTGACATTAGCTATTGTATTTCAGAAATATAAATTATGAAAAAAAAGTGTGAATCCATGGAAACATCATTTCATAATGCACTAATTTACTTGAGATTTTAATATATCCAGGCATACGAGCGCTCATCTTACAACAATTAAGTAAACATTATAATATATATTTATTTATTTTTTTAGAGACAGAGAGAGAGAGAGAGAGAGAGAGAGAAATATTTATTGCAATTTCATTACATATATTTATTTATAACGATAAGAAATGATTGAATACATATAGATAGATAATTAAACACTTTTAATTTCAGAGGAATAACATGCAAAAATAAAAGATCATACGTGGAGTTAGTAGGCTATAAATAATGGTTTGGCAAGAAAGAAATTCCGTGTAATTTTGTTTGCAACTGCCAGTTTAGGGTCAGTGCAAAAATAAGCATTTTTGACATTTTTTTTTTTCTTATTTTCATAAAGGCAAGAAAATGGCTCACTCACTAAGAGATATGCGAAGTTTATTTAACAGAAAGCGACGGTTGTTTAACAGAACGCACATGTCAGAATTGGTGTAACAAATTTTGTTCTGGAGGTTTTTCACTGAAAGATGACCAAAGTTCTGGTCGACCTTCTGAAATTGATGATGACAAAATGAAAGCGATAATTGAATAAAATCGTCATATAACTGTACGAGAGATTGCAAAACAGTTAAATGTGTCACACACGACAATTGAAAATCATATGAGACGTCTCGGACTTGTTAAGAAACTTGATATTTGGGTTCTACCACGACACTGCGAGGCCTCACACTTCTTTAGCAACACGCACGAAACTATTGGAGCTTGGTTGGGAAGTGATGTCGCATCCCCCATATAGACCCGACCTTGCACTATCGGATTACTATTTATTTCGAAGTTTACAAAACTTCATAAATGATAAAAATTTCATTAATAACGATGACCTCAAATCGCACTTGGTTCAGTTTTTTGCTGATAAGGACCAGAAGTTCTATGACCGCGGGATCATGAAGTTACCAGAAAGATGGCAAAAGGTCATCGAACAGAATGGAAGATATTTGACTGATTAAAGTTCGTTTTTAGTATAGAAAAAATTAAGTTTTATTTCACACTAAAAAATGAAAATTACTTTCATGCCAACCTCAATATTTACAAAATACAAGATGTTATATTTATAAGAATATATGTATTTTTCTATTGTAAACATATCGTTTAGTTGTATTCTCCTATATTTTAATGAGGGGGGTTTGCTGAGTGTGGACTTAAAAAGGTGTTGTTTCAGAGTAAAATAATAATTTGCTATCTATCTCAACTTGCTAACAATTTAATATATAAAACAACAGTGACTAGAGACAAAATACTTCTTTTGTGTTTGCCTATCTGTACGCATTTCGGTTTCTTTGTGATCGAGAACTGAAATCAGAGTCTGTTGCAAAATAGTCAATCCTAGTATTTTTTTTGTGCCTTGTACCTTTCCTAAACGGTTCGAAGAATATCGTAAGGTCTTCAAATAATTTTCTCGTCATTCGGGGCAGGCACTAGTAGTTAGCACCGCCCAAATGACCCAATATCTTTACCTGGTTTAAGTACAATAATCACAACGATATTCAGCTATTTTAGTAAATCTCAGTATACTAGAACTTATAATTTCCTGAATAATAGGGTCATCATTTTAGTAAATAATAATGATACGGTTTGCAGAAATTTTCTACGATCAGGAATATTATCCTGCTTTTGCCAAACTAACTATGAGAAACGATTTTTTTGTTATTTACTTAAAGGTTCTGACAATTACTTTGTAACGTAATTAGATGATGTTACTTACTTCAAGAGTTTAAAAAATATCTGTGGTCCAGTTTGTAGGCTTTTCATTGCGCTTAATTAATGCAAAGTTTTCTGCTGAGCTATGAAAGTTGTACCCACACTTTCAACACACAAACAAACCAGTCGTGCAACATTATCTTGCCTCTATTTTGGATTTGTTCTTGTTTGTTTCAATTTAATTGCACTAATGAGTGAATTTAGATAGTGAGGTGGAAAAAAATGATAATATGTACAAAAAATATAATTGATAAAATAGATTTACATACCAGCATGAATGACTTGCTTTATATTATTTTCGAATTAGGCAATCATTTTGTATGATTTACTTATATGTCCTGTTTTGTGTGAACCAATGTTTACATTTGCATAAAAAAAGTCCGAATCCTCGGAAAAGTATTCGAAGCTAAAAACGCTGTGTCAGAAAAAAAATGAGTAATTAAATATGCGGTATTATTGGTGCCAAACAATAAGGAGTAAATTAGTTTTGTAGTGAATATTGATTATGAAGTTTTAGGATAGTTAAAATATATCTATAATGGTAGAACTCCTCGAATCTCGGTGACATTTTTGACAATTTGAAGGTGCTATTCGGGTGATAAGGTCTTGTGTGAGTCTACACCCTATCTCTACAAGCCGAGTCCTTGTTTTTGACATTGTGAAAATAAAATAAAGCAAAATATTGTATGTTTGAGCCCTGGAGTTCAGGAAAATTTATTACTAAGTACACATATATTTGCTATTGTTGTCATTTTTCTCTTCGTGCTAACTTCAATGTTTTTCCCGAAAAAACACATCAAGAGTGTAAATGAGTGACAAACGTCAGAACCTAAAGGAGTGAGCCGGGCGGAGAAATGTCCGTGAAGGCCTGACACTTGAAGCCTCACAAGTAACAAAGCTTTCCCTTGAGTGGAAACGAACCGAGCTGTAAAACACAAAGGAGACCTCTGTGGCGAATCAGCTACCGCGCAGGGCTTCACTTTTCATAAATCCAGAGCGTTTTCGCCTCAACGGGCCAACTTCGCAGAACTTGTGTTCTGACACATCCAGCCCCTTGGGTTGTCCGGGGAGTTCTTTTCGGCTGCACATATTCCAATTTTTAGGGTTTCGTTAATTTTTTTTTTTCAAAATCTTATCAACTTTATCTTGGATGTCCGATTTACGAATAACTTAAGTGGCTCCTTTTCTAGGCTTGACTTTTTTTCGTTTAGACTTGGGACCACAACAGAACAAGTAACGCAAGGTTTGAAATTTCAATTGCTTCAACCCATAAGTTTTTATGCTTCTACTGTTGGTTGGTAAAGGAACGATTGCACTGAACCCAGTTTTTCTTTAACACTTTAAACAAAGAAAGTAAGGAATAAAGTAGCTCTTCTCTTAGATATTTAGGAGGGTCCTGAAGGTTGAATTTATTTTGTACATAATCATGCAATATATCACGGCATTCCTGACTTGGTTTATTAATTAATTTTTGGTCTGTTAAATAAATACAGAGGTCATTCCTTTTAATCACATATTTAGCATTTGAAATGATCAATATTATATAAATGATTACTATGCAAAATTATGCGATTTACCTTGGTATATATGTAAAATACATGTTTGTTTTTTGTTCCATATCCCCTTGTTACAAATTAATATATGTACAAAATATAGATTCTGCAAAACAATCTATTTACAATTGCTTCATTGTATTTCCTGCACCTTGGCTACATATTATACAAGTTCTAGTATTCAAAATAGTGATCTGCATTGTACAACAGTATAATGATGTACATTATACATTAATGGACTGAATTTATTAAAATTGATGGGGCTCACCTTATTTATCATCGACTTAAAACTAACTTACATCTAACAATAAAAACTTTAACTAAATCTTAACCTAATTTTCCCCGACAGTCTGTTGCCATCGATGTTGGAAGTGTGGTGGGGCCATAGTGTTAAACACTGGGTTTGTGATGTGCTGCAACGAGTCAAAAACCTTGATGTGTTTCGAGTGGATGAACTCACCCACCTATGACACACCAAGTAACGGGAGAGAAAAGTGGTCCGACATACCTCTTTCGAGAGGTTAAAGGATGACGACCTGTTAATACAAAACCATTTGTGAACCAGTGATGTATGGAAAACTTATTTAAAAGATTTGGAAAGGAAAACATTTGTTCACTTTATAAGTAACACAAGCCTAATAAATTCAAATCAAGTTTGATATATCATGAAATTAACTATAAATAAAAACGATTTATTGACAGTTTTAATGACTATTATTTTTAATAGTCCTCACCAGGACATCCATATCATAAATTAGGAACGGGAGAAACCCCTATGAGTTACAGTATTTTCAACGCAACATTCAAACCCATTATTTTATATTACGTCTAGGTTTTTCGATTATCTTAGCAAACTTTTAGCTGTCAGACGTACACAATCAGACATATATTGGAGAAAAATGATTTAGCCAATCAGTCAAAAATTATGTTTATTAGCTTACATTTACAAAGCTTGATATGCAATACACAAAACGTTTTACTCCAGGAGTGAATGAGCAACCGTCACTTGTTTCCTGCAGATGCAGTAGTTCCATGATTTTTAGGTTTACATGAAAACACCTTCATCATGTTCATCGCTAACCTTAAAAAGAAGTTGAAATGAGAAACAGAGAATGTATTTTTATTGAAATTCCTAGGAACATGTTTTTTAACTATCCTTCTGCTAGTTGATGTGAATAGTATTCTCATTTTAACTTTTCTTTTCGGCTAAGCTGAGTGAAGTCAATGATGGAAAATGACGGTGATTACCTAAAAAAATAACCCGGAACGACGGTGTTTGTGAAGGTGAAATCATATGAACGAAATAAAATTTAAACTTTATTCTGGGATATATGTTCCCTAAGAATAACTAAAGAAATGTTAATTACTTAGTGTTACCTATGAGTACATATCATAATGAAAATGATTATTTTTTATGGTATACAAGTTTTTACAATAAGATGTTACAAATTCTACATATTGTCAATATAGCATAGAAAAAATAAACGAACAAATAATGATTAATTTGTAACAAATATTTGATCTACATGTAATATTTACTGTACTCCTAACCACTGACCAAGTGACCGTTTGTTATGAAAAATGTGTGTTCCTAAAAACCTAGACGTGCTAGGAAAAAAAGGGTTTCAGGTGTAAATTCTACGTTGAAAATACTATAAGAATACCCACATCAGCACAGTTTTCATTTTAATAAGAGAAAAAAGTGTTATTTCGGCCGAACGATACCTATAAATAACATACAATACTATAGGCTAAATCTTGTTGATATTGAGAAAACTCTCAAAATATTATACAATGGCAGATGAAGGGAAAGAATTATGATATATGGATGTAGGTACTGATCTAGATGTAAGGAAGGACATAGGAGAAAATGGAGCGACTGGAAGAAGCAAATCTGTGAGCTAGGCTTGGTGGGGGGGGGCGGTTGGATAAGCCTGATTTCTTTTTGGATGGAGAATTGGAGATCAACTAGTTTATATAGCTGTACCTTTGAACAAACAGGCCCACTGTCCAAAAATTTGAAATTTGAGTGAGCTGCACGAGTGAAATCAGAGTAGGTTATAAAATAATTGTCGAAAGGGCCAATTCCCTCCCACTATTACTTATGTTACTAATAGTTGGAGGACATCGGCCCTTTTATTAATTAATGTGTTTCCTAATCAGATTTCGCTAGTGCATTTCACTCCAATTTCCAAGTATTGGAAGCGGGCCTATTTGTTCCAAGGTATATATACAATATACACATATATACAATGGTGTTTAAGTGTATAAGAGAAAGGTTCCAAAGAAGTATTGCCATCTGTCCGAGGTAAAAAACCATTCTATCCCAGCGAAATCTTGGAGGAAAATCTGAAGACGTTCATAAGACGTAAATTTTCATCGAAATTCATCCGAGAGAGATCGCCCTAAACAACACCAGTTTTCAAGGTGGGGGGGGGATAAGGGAGAAAACAAGAACTTTGCGGCGTTTGCTCCAGAATGAGTTGAAGCAGTGGACACTAATTATTTTCACCTTAGGCCCGTTTCAAACCTTGTGAAACTTGCAAGGTCCCGAAAACTTAAGCCTCCCCTACATTATATCTTCGAATAATAAAAATAATACACTCATCTAAATCATTTGTTAATAACGAATAAATTCTATTAACGAATAAAATGAAGTATGCCTAACTCTTATTCACACCAACATTCATACTATATGGAGGAACATACAATATAAATCTGCCCAGGAATTCTCATGATTCCCCCATTGAAGCTACTGGAGAACTATGGGGTAATGAAGTTGCCAGTGTGGATAAGAACAAAAATTGGGAAAGAGCCGCAGACGCTCAGAGCAGGAGTGGGGATGGTATCCAGTGTTGGGACCCCATGACATAATCATCTATATACAATAGAGATGAATACAGGATTTAGATGTCTTTTGGAATTTGCTAAATCTGGAGGTTGTAAGGTACATTGAAATCATTTTGAAGGGTTGGTTTGTGATGTAGAAGATCTTATTTCAGATTTGAAAATACTATAATAAAAGAACACCCACGATATTTGGCCCAGTTTTTATTATTATGCCCACTATAGCGCATTAAAATGTCCATAAATAGTTAAAACTAGCGATCAAGACAGTGGCTCGAACAGATATGATCAAGTAAAAACCTCAGGCTGATAATAGCATGGACCCACTGCACCTGTGACGGAGACAGTGCAGAAGACGGCGGTATGCGGCTGGAGCAGGGGTGCCAACACAGTGATTGATGACCGCCAGGGCACGGAGGCGCCCCACCTGGGTTAAAACAGGAGGCGCTGATCAAAGAGGCTGATACTCAGCCAGCGTATGTTAAAGTTAACCAGCGCCGGATTTACACAGGAGCTGGTCCAGCTTTAGCTCAATCATTAGGACTTCTAGCTTGTAAGGGTCTCATAAATTTAGTTATTGATTAATTGCGCTGGCAGATAGAATAACGCAAGAAATTACACAACTTTTCTTTTCATAATTGAAAAATTCAAGTCAAATGTACCCCAAAATAAAGGACGATATTAATGAATTTCTCATTACAGTCTTTTAAAGTCACATCACATGAACATGCTATTAATCAGGTTTTTTTTTCTTATAATTTCTATTCGAAGAAAATTATTATTGGGCGGAGAACACTGATCAGGACCAGAACATCTTGTGACTAAATATTTACGAAATATCACGACGCCATTTCCACTTCAATCTCCGAGGAGGGTTGTAGGGATGGGTGACAATTGAAAGTGATCTTTCTGAAGTATTCGGTTGATCAGATAATTTCTGATGGAAGAAATTTGAGGAAATGTGATCTTGGATAATGGGAATATTCAGGCCATTATGTTAGGTTCTATTTGTGACATAGTAAGGTGCGTGTATTAATGCTCTTAGGTCTGCTTGATGAGGATGTTTGAAGAATATGATGCTCTTATATAGTAATCAGGGTGTCCAGATAAGTTTGATACTCTTATGAGAACGTTTTTTTTTTTAGGGGGAGGGGGAGGGCTGCTTTTATTTTTAGCATAAACAGAGAAAAACGTACAAATCTTCCCAGCTGCTTGCCCTAGCGACTTGTTTTTGGCCTCATTAGATTCAGTGTACAAAAATGCATTAGATTATGAGTATAAATGTTTTCATTGACATTAGAGTGGTGAATGGTAGCTGCCAACAGATGTACAGGGTAATCCCAAATGTAGTACCAAAGTTTCGGGATCTTCTGAGAAATTTGATGCTGAACAAAAGTCCAATAAACATGCATATAAAGCGCTTAAGTGTACCACCAGGACGTAAAAAAAATATCATTTGACCTGTTTTCCTGAATAACTGAAAGTATTCATCCTATTAAAATACACTTAAAGGCAAGAGCATTTGAAACTAATAATTCCAATGTTTTAGTTTCCAATGAGTCGCAAGTGTCGATTCCAAAGTCACGGTTCCGCAATTATTTACAGTCCTATTTACAATTATATTTAGACCTACTTAACTTAATATTTCTACAAATTTCTTCTCTCGTATTTTCATAAGAGTTTATGTTTCTAATTATTTATATTCAACTTTGTCCTCCGTGAGGAAAATAATGTTAAAAGAAAAAAAACAACATAAGGAAAATTAAATCATAAAACCAAATTCTTAGTGGCTTTGCTAAGTTCAATAGGTTTAACTCTTGGGTCCCGCCTCAATTTTGCCACGAAAGGGCCGGAAGACACCAAGGTCATATGAAAAACATATTCGTTTCTGGCGCTTCTTTTTTTTGTTCCTGCTTTCTTGTGCTTCTTATGATAGAGTGCCAGTCGGCAAAACGGTATTCTCAATAACGGCAATAACGGTTTATTTGATTAAACCTCTAATTAGGGGGTTGATGGTCATGTAAACATAAATGTGAAAGATATATATGTACAGTACATATTGGAAATGAAATGCCGACTGTTTACTTTCTCACTAGTTACGGAATTGCATCTTCGAAGCTTTTATTTTGCTTTAATCGCATAGTCAAGATTTAGAAAATTAATGTATAATATACCTCATTATACTTTTGTACAAGCGCAGATCACAATGTAAAATAATTATAAATTGTATAAAATATAAATATAATGAATGACCTATTGTAAATAGATTCATTTGTAAAATCTATATTGATTGCATAATATTTTTATTGATAACAAAAAAATTACATAGCAACTATTGATGCAAGGATGTGCACTTGAAATTTGTACAAAACCTTCTTTACAGTATCCCCGAATGAATAAAGGCAATACCAGAATGACCTGATTCTAACTTTTTTTAAATATTGCCAAAAGAATAAAGGGAAATTTGCCTTATTTTCTTCAATACCCTTAGATGATAAGGGTGCTCCGATCGCATTTAAATAACACACAAAAAGTACTATAAGTTATACATATATTAGACAAACGTGTATTAGACTTTTCGAATTGTATAAAAACGATTTCAGAAAAATGAATTGTTTTATGTGCTTAAAAACTGCGTTTTAATAAAGCTACAAAAAGGCATTTTTCCACAGGTAACATGTATTATTAAAACATTTCATGAAAATTACAGTCTTGGCAAGTATTCTATAAGTTCTATACGGGCTAAATGTTTTTGAGGAAATTTTTGGTTTTGACTTTGTGGGTTTTTTCAACCGCGGCACCATTCTGTGTCGGTCTTTCAAAGGTGACTAGAATTCTGTGCGCATGTATAAAGTTTGCAAAAATTGTTTACTTTTTGCGGCATTATAATCAAATAATTAAATATTTGAGTCTTGGATACTTATATAAATATGAATTTTTCCATATCCAGTTGTCCTTTTTAGCTAAGGTTTGCCTCGTTCCAAACTGACAGCCATCTATGCCCCTTTTATGTGTAATATATTTATCTCCTGGATGGGTTTTCTAAGTATTTACATTTTTTTTTCTAATAATAATAAAACCAGTATACTCTGGGAATAGTCAGTGGTCAATTTAGATATGAGAAAAGTGTTCTTTTGAATATCAGCATTGATTGATAAAGTAGAGATGTAGATTTTCATAAAATTCATTAGTGTAAAATGTTGGTTTTTATGTGTAAGCAGCCAATTATCCTCTGACCATCTAACGCAAGGGAAGCATACATGCGTAATAAGCCTAAATTGCCAAAATACAAAATAATAAGCCGATGTTCATTGATCACCATGATGAAAATGTTTTTCATTAGCCTATAAACCTATATTCGAACAAACTTTAAATCTTTAAAACCAGTGGGTTAACATACCACAACTTGTAATTATTAATTAATATCTCATACAGTTTTAATATTTTTTATTAATATTTTTTCTTTTGCTAAATTATTAATAGATGGTGGAATCTATATTACAACAAAATTGTGCTGTCTGTAATCGCTTCAAAGTAGATTATCTGGAAATAGATCCGTGGTTATTTTATTTAAAAGCTATTTAGTTATTTGTATATGTCTAAATTAAACATTATTTTGTCTGGTGGTTGACACAGATCGGAATTCAAGACTGACTGAAATAATTTTAGACAAATGGGTCTTCAAGGCATCTCTCGTATATCTCCAAAATTATGCACGTGTGGTGGGTCAATATGTATCAATTAACAACATTTCTGTTTTTATGTTCAAATGAGCCCGATAGGCAGTGCAGGGTGAGGAGCCCTAGTCTAAAGGAATGCAACACAAAAACGAAAGAGAGGAGCGGGTAAAAAACCTAAAAAACCAGCGTATACCGAGAGCAAACAATAACAGTCCGACCTTAGCTGTTACGTGCCTTACCTACGACCGGACCGGTATTTATTGACCATTATAACGAGATAATCTAAGGCCCATTCCTTCGCGTACCCCTGCTATCTGCTATCTGGTGACTGCTATCCTCCACTCTCCTTCTTTCTACCCGGAGTGTAGTCCCGGGTCTAATTGGGAAGAAGCTGAGTCACCCACCCACTGATTACCGTTGTTTCAATAATCGTAGTTACTTCACTTCGGATCATTAAACACCCAGAATAAAATGAAAATGCACTATTACTAAGTCCCGTGATGCTTTTAAAGGAAAATAAATAATTAATAATTATTATTATTATTATTATTATTTGTTCCGGCATTTGTGCACCGCGGCCTCACTGAGACCTATTGTGCGCCGTCCATGTCCCTGTCCTATATATGTGACAGGCCCACGGCCTTTGCAAATCTGAGGATACTGAATGGATCGATCAGTTCACATAGTTTGGGGTCTACAATGCGATCACTACCAAAGTGAAGGTATCGCCTTCTAGCTAAGTTATCACAGTCACATATTATATGACGTGCCGTTTCTCCCTCTTTCTTGCAGAATCTGCAGATTGGTGATCCCACTATCCCCAAATTAAAGAGGTGTTTATTTAACCGACAGTGACCTGTATAGAGTCCTGTCACACTTTTGAGTGTCCACCTGTCCATTGATAGAAGTGCTGAGCTTCTTCTCTTACAGGGTCCATTAAGAAACAGTTTCGAGTGTTCCTGTTTCTTAGTTTCTCTCCAAGAAAGTCTTGCCTTGTCCTCTAAAGCTAATTTTATACGCCTTTTAGCGTAGCTGAGGCTGATATCACATATGGGTTCAGGTGCAAGAGGTGTCTGTTCTGAGCCCACCCTTGCAAGGCCATCTGCCTTCTCATTGCCTGTGATGCCTGTGTGTCCTGGCACCCAGTCGATTCTAACCTTATTGGCTAGCGAGAGTGTGTTTAAGTTGTTTTTACACTCCTCAACCAAATAAGATCTGGTCGTATAGCTTCTCAGGGCGCCAATGGCTGCCTGGCTATCCGTGAAAATTGTGATCAGTCTGTTTCTTACACCCTCCCCAATTAAGGTTTGGGTACAGACATTGATCGCCATCACTTCGGCCTGAAAGACCGAGGTGTGTCTACCTAAAGGAATAGAAATCCCAGATTCTGGTTTATCTTTCCTCCATATGCCGGCCCCTGATCCGTTTTCTGTTAGGTCTAATTAATAATAGTACTACACCAAAATTGAACCAAGCATTATAAGCCATAAAGCACCTATGGAAAGCAGCGAATCTAAGGTCAAGGATATGCAGCATATTCCAAACTGGGATTTAGTGAGATTTACTAAGAAACATTATCCACCTCCAACAGCCAAAGTACTTTTCAATAGGTTTCTCCATCTTACACCAGCTAACTAAGATACTGTTTCACTTCTCTGTACGCTTTCTTTCTTTCTAAACCGTAATTATTTATTTAGAATAAGTTCATTGAGTTGAAAATGTTCACGAGTATTGGAGAAAAACCGTCCTAAAACAAAACTGTGCACAGACGATGTTTGTTGACGTGACTTTAGCGGGGGGCTTCGGTTGTTGGTAGTCATCGCTGAACAAAAAAAGAACCGGACTTCGTACTGTCGTAATTCCTCCGTTCCTTTATGTACTTGTAAGCAATTGGTGAATGCGATCGACTGTGAGTGGGGGGTGTTTTGATTCATATGTAGGCAAGTGGGGAGTCGTAGATGAAAATGCGTCTGCATGATGTGGCCAATCCTCTGTCACGTGAACACGCTGCTGTAACTTCTTGAAAGATACTAGAGCTAGGGAGGACCGCAAACAAGTAAAACATCAAGCGTATCCAATCCTTTCAATAAAAAGTACTGAGGGCAGCAATCAATGCTTCTTATTATGTCAGCAACAAAACCCTCCATAACGATCTTAATGTACACTACATTCTTGAACTCATCCCTTCCAAGTTCGTGAAATTCCATCGAAACCTATCCAACCACCCCAATCCCCTAGCACAGCCGTTGCTCTGCGCCACACATCCCTATAATCCTCCCTCCTCGGAGACTAAAGCCGCAGAGACTTCGTTACCTGCTATGAGCACCGGGTAGATATGTATAGATAGATATGTATGGGATTTTTAATTTACCTCTATTTTTAGGAAAAAATACGTTCGTATAAAAGATATTAATATCAATAAACGCTATATAATACACTTTGGACTTTGTTACAGATATTCTCTAATGAGGGATTGGAAATGTCGGAAGCTTCGAAGTTATCTTTCCGGTTTTTATCGGCCATCTTACTTTCAACACTCCACATTTCAACATTTTTCCAAGAATATCACATTATGTCAGAAAGATGATTTGATGCATGATGTGGTCAATAGGGTTATCTGAGTCAAAAATAGCGATGAAACATTTTTTCCGTCGGTTTTTTTAATAATAAAATGTTTCTTAAAGATTTGGTACGAATTAGGGTATTCATAGTAATGTATAGGTTTATGTACTCATAAGGCACATGATAATTCTTATTAAATCAATAATAATGTTAGCATTTATCGTATTATTAGTTATTATAGTTTATTTTGGTTCTCTCACTTATACTCCAACTATGTGACAACCCTCGTTCTGGAGAGAAGCAAGCGCAAAGTCTTATCGGTTTTGACATATTCCGAATTAGCCATTGCGTCACAAACTGATGACATGCAAGAGGAATGTCCAGCCAGCTCTGCTACAAGATGCTCCGCTTTAAGTTTCCTTACTGAAGACACAGCAGTTCAAGAATGGGATAACTTTTTCCGTCGGGGAAAACAGGCAAAAAAATATTCTCCTATGAATAACAGTAGCTTCCAGATGATAAACTCATACCTGGAAAATAAAAAAAAACTATTAAAAAATAATAAAAATGTCAATATAATATGAAGTGTAAAGCTCTGTAAGGAATGATATCAACATAAAACTAAATTAAAATATTATTCAACTCCATTTAGTAAAGTCATAGATCCAAAGTCATACAAACAAAAAACAAAAACTAAAAAAAACAATATAAAGATGTCTGTGCAGTACAATACGGCATCTAATGAAAACTAAATTAAACAAACAAAAATAATAATATGGAAGCTAAACATATAATAGTAAAAACAAAGGCAAGTCCCAGCCAAACATGGACATGGATATATAAGCCAAACAATGAAATAAAAAATAGAAATGAAAAGGTATGAAAATATAAAATAATGAACAAATCTTTTCCAAACTAGCAAACGTCTGTCTTGTTTGAGGGGAAGTGATGGAGTAGGAGGGCTTTGAAGGGTTCTGAAGAAAGAAGCAGGACGGATATTAGGAGGTAGAGAATTTCCGATAGCAGTGGAGCGAGTTAGGATGGTATGCAGCCATATGCTGTGATTTTGTGATAATTTAAATTATTTAGAATTGAAGCAGCTTGGAATATTTCGTGCACCTTGACAGTTGCAGGGTACCTTGCTCTGTCATATTTTTGTCTTCGAAACATTTTGGATTGACTAAACTGTAACTATCCGTTCACACATCTCATTGAAAAAATAAAATGTACACCCAAATACCTCAGTAAAATCACTAGCATCCCCCCCCCCCTGGAATGTAAAATTCCAACTCTCTGTTTGCAATGGGTTTTATGAATTTTAATGTCAGCTTTAATGGGTTTACGTAAATGTAGTCCACTTAAGCCAAAATGCTGTTAAATTAAGTAAGAATGTATCTTAAGGACACTAAGGTAGAACACACACACGCGCAGACAGTCAGGCAGACGAATATCGATAAAGTTTGGGCTCGGCAATAAAAGCTTTGTAATAAAAAAATTGTTCAATGGATTTTATTCTTTGTTCTTAAAATTGACACCAATGCGATTCCAAACCACGACTAATAATAATCAATTGTACAACCCATTTTCACTAATTTACTAGACATCAATATTTACTTATTTGGTACCAACATCGATACTTTATATTGTAATATTATTATTGGTATCGAATCACTCTTAGTTTCAAGTGAAATAAATACTATTAGGTTCCTAACTGAATAAATGTTATTCCTGGTAAGCGTTTTTTTTACTTTCCTTCTTTTTTTTTAAATGGCTTCTTAAATTTATGTGTCTAGGATAAGATGAAAGTGTAAATATTTACAATAATGGCCCCTCTGTTTAGTCATTCACTGCCTCTAAGCAATAACATGTGCCATTTGTGTTTACGGCAGACGAAAAATGACGCAGCTGCGAACGTAGAATTCGGTTTGTTAGCGGACTGAAAATACACCCTTAACAATGAAATATGAGCCAGTATTGACAATAATTGTAACGGGGCATTCAAACTGACTGAATGTAACACTGCATTACAAATTATTAAACCATAAACTGTTGTAGCTTTCTATTTAATTTACATCGGGGTGTTCTTTTACTCCCACCAATTACGGCCTTCTTTCTCCACCAAATTTACTCAAAATACTAAAATTTCATAAAAAATAAAATGTACACCCAAATCCCACAGTAAATCTCCCCCCCCCCCTGGAATGTAAAATTCCAACTCTCTGTGTGCAATGGGTTTTTATGAATTTTAATGTCAGCTTTAATGGGTTTACGTAAATGTAGTCCACTTAAGCCAAAATGATGTTAAATTAAGTAAGAATGTATCTTAAGGACACTAAGGTAGAACACACACACGCGCAGACGAATATCGATAAAGTTTGGGCTCGGCAATAAAAGCTCCTCTTTACTAGAGCTAATAAAATGGTTACTCAAATCAAAGATTCATATATTTATATGTAGGAGAACAGAAACATTTTTTTTTCTCTGTCCCTATTCGGTCGTCAAAAAAGGTGTGATGGAACGAACTTGGTTCTTAAGCCTAGTCCACGATTCAATGTCCCACGTCTGTTTATGGATAGACCCACAAGAATGAGTCTCGTCCACAAAAAAGGGGGAGTTCTCCTCAAAATGTCTTGAGAGTTAGCGCAGGCCTCAGTTTCGCTTTTAATTCTAATTAAAAATCTGAGTAAACAAAAAAAATGAACACAAGCAAAAATTCCAAAAAAGGTCCACCTGCCTTCTAAGTTTATAATTGTCAATAATCATCCGGTCACTAATCATCATAACGGTGGAGTGCTGTTAATTTATTGCTATCTGTAGTAGATAATGTCATTGCCAAGTCTTAGGGTAAAAGTTCTATTTTCGACAGTTACATATAAACAAACACAATAATGAAATAAAACAATACCAAATTATAAAGCATAATAATGAAGATAACACCATTAAATAATTGTAACATACAAGTGCAAACTACGCAAGTTTTGTGCCCCTTTCTAGTTGGATACATATGATTGCAAAAACCACTTTATGGACTGAGGGGTAGAGAAGTGAAACCGTTACTGTTATTTCCTTGATACAACCCTCTTCGCAAGTTGAATACAATATCAGTAATATATTTTTTTGCTGCCCTTATTTCCATATTCGGTCTGTTGCTCGTCCTCAATAAGTCTGCAGCATAGCCCCAACGATTGTGAAAATATCTCTATTTGTCACTAGTTGTTCATCATAGTTTTCATGCATTCTACCGAAGCTGGTGTTTTATAGTGTGAATTTTTTTCAGTTCCATTATTAAAACGTCAAACGTTTTATTGGCTGTTTTCGTTTGTTGCATTTTCTGTAGTGGGTATGTGTGATAGCCTACAAGCAGTAGTTAATCTTCAATTAGTTTTAAAGTAACTTCAGCCATCCACATTTTTAAAAATACAAAATTCAGCTAAATCCACGGCAGACGACAATAACAGAGTGAAAACCATATTTCTGACCCTAACTTCCCCAGAACACGTCCAGACGCAATATTGTTTCAGTGAATCCCGTTTCGATGGGACTTGAAGTATTGTATGAATGTATGTATGTATGGTATGAATGAAAACACTTATCTCAATTATTTATTGCCTATTAAGTAGGCAGATTGTAATTTCATCATAATAAAGTTGTATCAGGTAGACGGGGACATGGGGGTCTGAATCGCAGCAGTGCCGATTCAGACCCGCGACAAAGTTGCGCAACATTGAGTCCCTGATCTGGAATAAGCTTTAAGTAAGTGTGCTCGTCACCTTCCTCTTCCTCTGACTCTTAGTATCTCTTCTCCTTTAGGTGTCCTAGAGATGTTAAAATGATTAATGGCCGAGATTTTAGAGAGCTCCCTGTAGTTTCATGTTTGTGGACAAAGTGGAGAAATGCCCAGTAATTACTCTGGAAAACATAAAAAAAACTATAATTAATCTGTCTAGTTGAATATTTCATAAGCGTCTATAGTTCAGAAGCAACAGTGGACGAACCAAGCTCTGGACCAGTTGCCTTCAACATCCCATGATTTCGCAATGTGATCTTTGGCTCTTCATTCCCGAGCTAATTTCCTTCGAATCAATGTTGCAGGTGAAAGGAGGCGGATTGCTACCTGTGCCCCATTAGCCGCCAAGGTATTATCCAAGCTGGCCTAATGACTGCCTGTCGGGCGAGACCGGTAGGTCTAAATCATGAAATCCCCGTCACGATATCCGATACTGATGCGTGTCTGCGTTTAATTCCAAAACCGATGTAAATCCATACTGATGTTACACAACTGGGAAAGTATTCGTCGTGCCGTATATATACAATTAGAATTGAGTGGTCCAGATAAATAGCTGAATAATAACAGTGGCTAATTAAATATGCAGGCCCAATAAATTATGGGTGGCTTGAACTACTGCAAACAGTGTTGCTCACGATCAGATATTAGTAAAATAACATTTTTTTTCCCTCTGCCAAGAAAGAGAGGATTTAGTTTTGTTCACCTAATGCTTCTATTACATAATTACTTGCCTTTTGCAACTTCAAGCCATCGTTCATCAATGGGTCCATTGATTATATAAATTAGTTGAAGGTATTGTTGGGGGATCAGCTTGGGTTGATGAAAAAGAGTTGTTAGGTTTACATTTCAACATACCATGTATGTCTGCGTCAGGTTCTGATAGATAACAAGAAAATACATAAATGTTAAACTTTGATCACTTTTTGCTAATCATGTTTAACTCCCACACCATTTCTTGTTCTCAAAACATGATGCTAACATCAGTGATAGGTCGAAACGTTGCTCATGAATATACTTGATGAAAGCCTAACAACCTTTTTTTCATCAACTCAATATCCCAATACCTTCAACTTTATATAACACAAGTTTTTTGTTTATACTATTTGGATACTCACTCGCTATCTTCTGGTACGTTTCTCTTGAGTCATGCCTGATCGAAACCTACTTAATAAGAAATCTACTGAATGGCTCAGTCAAAGTTGTTGCCAAGTGGTGTAGTCCAACCTGCTACTTCACGTTGTCAAAATATGACTGGTGAGGAGTTTGCGTGGAGCTTCGAGGATAGGAAAATCACATACGAGATGTTACCCATTGTGCTCACAATCTGGCTCATGGGGTTATTTGAACAGCCAATGGATATAGGGTTGTCGTGTCGCATTTATTTCTGTTTTTTTCCTGTCATCGGAAACTTCATTCATATGGCTCCCGTTTAGGGTTGTTTTCCTCTGATTATTCCACTTAATTTCCACCGTTTACATTGCTTCATTTTCTATGTACGACATAGGAGTTTTAAGGGAACCTATATTTATTTTAGAATTTAAGTGGGCCTGCTTTGCTTATTGGTCAACTTCTTCCTTGGTCAGATCCATGATATTGCAAACGGCGACGCAATAGATTATTATTGTCAAATACAGATATCTTTCTCAACTCTCAAATACTCCTTTCTCACATTTTTTTAGATTTATAATTAATCAACCAATAACCTAAATCATTATATTAACTTGACCATCTTCGGTAGCTCGGTTGTATCAGACCATTTTTACAATTGTACGGACGTTGATAAACGACAGTCTACCATAGCGATTGAAGACCCAATTTAGGACAGCTTAGGTCTTAAACTAAACATTTTATTTTGTACTATTGAAGATTAACAATAAGAATTTGGAGAGTTACTTTCGCTACTTTCATTAAAAGAATAAATTGGAGAGTTACTTTTACTAAAAACTTTCGCTGGCCGGAGTAGTTCGATTTTTCATATTTTTTTGTTTTGTTACTCTTCACAAATCTTGGAAGGGTTATGCAACGGTGTTAAATTGTGAATCATTCCAAGTTTTTTTTATCGCTTAGCAACCGCTGGTAATTCCGTGTCAATGAAAAATTTGTGTAGCTCTTTCCGCTTAGAAGTTGGGACATAAAGAACAAAACTAGAATAATAACATCGCGGAATTTTCCCTTGTTTTGCTCAACAAAAATAAATTGGTATTTTGAAACATTTTTATGGCATTAGTAATTAGTCACTGTCCCGAATTTGGTCTCGATTTGTCAAATGGTCCGGACATGCAGAGCGAACCCCCTTACAAACTACTTCTTTTATATTTATAGTTTGATACACTCTCATGTATAATAATATGTATAAATTAAATTAAATAACTCATAAATTAAAAAGATGTAATTACTTTTAAATGGTAGAAACGTCCTTTTTTTTTTAAATTGTTTATTCCTTTATTGTGCTATAATTACAATCTGCCTTTTATAAGGCAATAAGTAATTAAGATAAATACTCTCATTCATACCATATTTACAGTTCATCATTCACTCGCTCATTCATACAATATTTACAGCCCAGAGACCTCCCAAATCCACATGCGAAGAGAAAGCGGAGTCTTGGGAAGTCCCCCACGGTCCTCCTTCAGCCGCGTCACCGGATACTAGCCAGTTGAGGCTGACCAAGAGCGCGAGAGCCACAGGCGCTCAGGACATGATTGAAGAAACTGGCCATTGCCAGGACTCCCACTGTCACGCGTTTATAGCAGGTCACGAGGCCACTGCCCTTTCAGTCTCCGAGGAGGATTATAGGGATGAGTGGCGCAGTGCAATGATTGTACTACAGGATTATGGTGGTTGGAAAGGCTACTGTGGAATTTCATAAACTTGGAAGGGATGAGTTCTAGAATGTAGGGTATATTAAGATCGTTATGAAGGGTTTTGTTGCTAACATAATAAGGGGCATTTACTATTGTTCTCAGGACTTTTGATTGAAAGGATTGGATACGCTTGATGTTCGACTTTTTTGCTGTCCCCCATAGCTCTATTCCGTATGTCCAGATTGGTTTAAGTATAACTTTGTAGATTAGTAGAATATTTTATGTGAGTGTGCGTTAATTTTTTTGCATGTGATGTCTTTGTTATGAAATTATGTTTGTTTTAAACGGTAGATATTTTTAACTAATTTGATATGAAAATAGTTAAGCATTTTGCCAAAAATAGTGTGAGAGAGGGGGATGGTCCTCTTCCTTCCAAATTTTAACTCCATTTTTCCCCACTATTTGTATGGTTAGAATAGCAATCTGCACCAATACTGTTATGTGTCTTACGAAACATGCTGTGGAGGACCTCCACAAATTCACTCCATATTTGGCAGAAATACGAATTATACTTTTTGGGTCACACTTTATAATGCTAATATTTCACCTCCCAAGTATCTGAGTTCATGATTATTATTAGATTTGGACCAGCTATTATATAACTAGTTACGGTTGTGGGATGGTATGATGAAATAATAAACCTTCCATCTCTCCACAATATAGTGTTTAATCACCAATAACGTTTTCAACAGCGGTAACCTGCCTTGTTCAGTTAAAAAAAACTTATAAACTGGCAACTGATCATGACAGGCTAGAGCCGAAAACTTTATTGGTGATTAAACACTATATTGTGGAGAGAAGTAAGATTTGCTAAGATTGTACCTTAGAAAATACCTAAGACCTAATGATTTTATCTCCTTCCATCTACGTTCTTCATCTCCTAAATATTGTCAATTTCGGCACCGATATTGTACAGTACATGCTCTTTTATTTTTAATAAACAAAAACTTGTAGCATAATTTAATATTATCAAAATTTGTAGTACTCTTTGGAGTTGTAGTGGAGTTTGGGATTGTAGTTTACTTTGAAGTAAACCCAACCTCGACGTTATGACAGGTTTGCACCTTTTCGCTGATCATTTTGTTCCCTATTTAAGCGGGATGAGTTTTAATAAATTCCTCACTACTTAAAGCACTAATTATAAAACTACTATTACATATAAATAGTGTTCTTTATGGAGTCTTGACTGCTAGACATTGGCAAGTATCGTAGAGAAACAAGATCCAAGATAGATATGATATGTACATTCATCTTGACATGCTGAATACGTTTACTAAGAAGAATCGAGAAGGAGTGCTGCACTCAACACATCAAACCCACCTATTGAGAAACTCTACTTAGTTACCGACTGTCTACAGAACATTTATTAATGAATTGCAATTATATTGTTACTCGTGAGAAAGGCAATCGATGCAGGGCATACAGACGGACTGACTGAAGCGTTCAGCTCAATGAAGGACCATTGAAAGGGAGAGCCACCCCTCCTCAATGGGGTGGTTCGATAGTGGTTGCCATGGCGACTCACCATTGACTCGCGTCATTCACCCCCCGCTAGATATACAGCCACCCCCACGCCGCCCCTGCCGTACAACCCTCCTCGCTCAGTCTACATTCCCACTGCTCCACCGCCTTGGAAATATTTTTCATTCAGTATTGCTATTTATAATACCAGCCCCTTTCTTCAGAATTTTCACAGTAGCATTGCAGGCTGACTCTATCTCAGTCGCGGGTTAACCCGGTATTGCAATACCTCCGAGAACGACCCTGTTGTGGCCACCTTTTAATTACAAATAATTACAAATAAAGTTCCCCTCTTCTCGTATTAGAAAATATGTATCTCTGTTTCATTATGTTTAATAAAGGTTCGGTTCACACTCGCCTTTGGGATCCGGAGGTTTTCGCCTACCCTTAGACACCGAGTGTGAATTCGTGGTCATTCCAAGACCACATAAAACTACCTATAAACGTACCCTGTCCCTCTTCTCCTGAACATAGTGCTTTGTCGGGGCACACCTTCTAAGATCTTATGGAGTCAGATCAAAATGAATTAGGCTGCCCGCCGACTAGGCCGGCCAGGGTGAAAGACCACAGATCCACCCGCCTTATCTCTTTCTTGGCGCTCACCGGACGGCGGCTAAGAGGTTGTAGCGACCCTAGCCCGCGGCGGGCGTCTCCTCCCCACCTTGGGGAGTCTCATATATGTGCCCGACAGACCCATATAAAATAAACCACACACGCAAATCACATTTAAGTCGTTAATTAGTTAATTAAAACAATTGAGTAATTAAGGGATTATATGTGAGAAGGGAAGGGGGAGGGGTCGTCCTACTGGTGTGAAATCTGAAATTTCAATGTAATCTTCTGGACCCCCATGGGATTATGGACGGGAGGCGTACCATGATCGATGAAGCTATAAGGGTGTAATAATAACAGGTTAATTTTTAATAATATTGCATTTTAAAAATAAATCTATAGTTTTTCAGGCTGCCAAAAACTGGGTGGACCAGTCAGTAGTGAAGGATGCATGTATTACTGGAAGTCTGGAATTATACGGAAGTATAATTTGATTTACTTTCACACTAATAACTAAGATTATTAATACATAACTTAGATTGATGAATGATGATAGATGTTGAATGAAACAGCAAATCCACCGGCCGCAGTTGTATTTATATCATTATTTCTTGGAAATTGACATTTGACAAATTTGACATTTTATTTCCCGCCCTGAAATTTGTAGCTTATAAGTTTCGTTATATAGAAGTCAAAGTCAGAAACAGCTCTGTGTTGGAAACTAATACGACCAAGAGACGTAAACATCCCATGATCCCATATATGTTGGATTACAGATAGAATAAAGCAGGCTATTTCGATAACTTTAGTTAGTCTTTTGTTTCTGCTTCTCTTTATCACATCTTACCCGGCGGTGAATAACTGGTGCCAAAACCCGAGAAATCATACGAAGGTGCGAAAAGCTATCGTTTATTTCTCTTTTATTTCGTCTCTCGTTTTCGCAGCGGATATACCACAGCTGCCCCAGACAACTATGTCAGACGCTCATGCTAATACTAGTACAGTGGACGAGAAATACCCGATCCCCAGATTCGATGACATCTTAGACCAGTTGAGCGGGGCGCGGATCTTTAGCACGTTAGACCTCAAAGCGGGGTACCACCAAATACAGATGGACCCAAAGGATCGCCAAAGGTCTTAAAAACGCACCTATCACGTTCCAGAGACGTATAGACGAGTTACTCAGGGGTATCGATGAGTCCATGTGCCAAATTTATAAGGACGACCTCCTAGTATTTAGCGCGGATGGGGCCCAACACGAAGTGGACCTGAAAACTGTGTACAACCGAGTGAGGGAATTCGGAATAAAATTGTCAGAGGAAAAGTCCCGGTTATGCCAGGAAGTTATTACCTTCTTGGGACACACAATCTCCAAGGAGGGAGTGCGACCAGATGCTGGGAAGATAGCAGCCACCCAAAAGATGGCGGTCCCGTCCGATGTCAAGGGAATCCGACGCCTTCTAGGAACGCTGAATTACTGAAGATTCATTCCGGAAATGGCGGCGTATTTAGTACCTCTCAACGACCTCCTGAAAAAGGAACGGAATGTGATCATCACCTCCGATATAGAGGCGAACATCCGAAAATGCATGAGCCGTTTGCAGCAACATCCAGTATTGGCATTGGGAGCAGTCCTATCGCAGGTGGGAGACAAAGGAGACCAACCAGTAGCGTATGCCAGTAGACGCCTAACGGACGCAGAAAGCCGATACAGCGCACTAGATCGGGAGTTGCTAGGGATCGTCTGGGCGATTGACCATTTTCGGCCCTATGTGTTCGGGAGAAGATTCCAAGTTCACACGGATCACCGACCGTTACAATGGGTAGGGAAACTGAAGGATTCATCGGCAAGTTTCACGAGGTGGAAGGAATTCCTTAGCCAGTAGAACGTGGAGATTGTATATAAGCCCGGCAAGGAAAACGTCGTGGCGGACTGACAGTCACGGGCGATGACAGTCAACGCCATAGAACCAGAACAAGGGGAATCATCCAGGGTGACCGGCAGTTCCTCCGGGAATGGGTGCCAGAGGAAGAGGGTGACCAAAGAGAATCTGGTTCCGCGGAGGATGAGCAACCAACAGGGAGAGAGAGCTCGAGAGGACAGATCCGCGGAGATGGACGAACTCCAGGAAATAGTCAACTATAAACGTCGCCAGATAATCTGGAAGATGCGAACAGCGGGACCGACAAAGATTGCTTGCAGCGGTTACAACAGATCAACAACAACTACCATCTGGTCGCAATGGGAGTAAAACAGGACCAGATCTGCCGCCTACTCAACCACGCTTCCAAGCCGGGGAAAACGCACCATATCTATGTAGGGGACGGGACCATTTGGTAGAAAATTAAGAGGCTATGGCGAGCGGAGCGGATCGGGATTGACCGGACGTTCGTGCAATGCACGATGATGGTGGAAACAGTCACGGATAATACAATGAAAAAATAAATTACGCTTGCATACCACCAAGGCAAACCTAATCATCGGGGGGAACAGGAAACAGCACAGGAATTGAAGCTCTGGTATTTCTGGTGGGGAATGCGCAAAACCATCCGGAGACGATAGGAGCGTGCGAGATCTGAAGTACGATCGACACCCACCGATGGGACCGCAAGTAGAAACCCCCACGACACAGATACCCCTGACCGACCTGCAAACGGATACTTTTACTTCGAAGGGCCACAAGTGGGTCACCATCGTGTTAGGAGCGCTGCGGAGGTGGTTTCAATTTTACGGGGTCCCCGATCGAATAGCTTTAGATGGTGGCAGGGATTCGACAACGCCGACATAAGAGAGCAGATGAAGTTGCTGGATGTCAGATGGCATGTCAACACCCCGGGACACCCAAAGAGCAGAGGCGGTATTGAGCGTCTCCACAGTACCCTGGTGGATCATCTCCGTGTCTATCATACCGAAAAGGGGTTGGAGCCGGCTGAGACTATCCCACTAACGGGGATAGCATGTTATCACTACATACACACGGCTATGGGGTTCTCATCCTTCGAGATTCTTTTTGGCTTGTGGGGACGTCGCAGATGCATTAGAGGAACGGGGGAGGGAAACTAGACGGCCACACTGCTCGTCAAAACCGCGCGGAGTTGGGGAAATTCTGGGGGAAGGCCTACGCGAGGATTACGGCCGAAAAACGTAGGAGAGTGGCGAGGGAGAACGTGGGCATCAAACCCATCGAAGGTCACGTCACAATAGGGACCACCGTATACCGCAAGATTGCATCGAACCGGGGTAAAGAGCTGATCCGTTACGAGGGCCCCTTTAGGGTGGTCGCGATTCGCGAACACAATATCGTAACCATACAGAGTGTTCGCGAACCACGGAAGCGCAGGAACGTGCATGTAGAGCAGCTGAAGATACCAGCGGGGACATCCTCCCAGCGAGAGTCTCGGGTAACGCCCTCACCCCCGTACACTCCTCACTCCAGATCATAAATCTATATCAGCGAATGTATTGTGAACAAGATCGAATAGCGTATTCATCTTGATATAGAGTATTATGTTTTAGTTTTCGTTTGTACTATTTTTAGTCTGTGTACGAAGGTTTTTTTTTTTTTAATTTATGATATAAGGTAATAATTTATAGATATAAGGTAATAATCGTAGCCCTCTAAGAGTATCTAAGGGTACGATACTCTATCAATTGTACATAGCCCCCTGTTAAGTTCCCTACGGATGGTCGGGAACTGGCAGGGGGGAGTTAAAGTCGGAGATAGCTCTGTATTGGAAACTTAAACGATCATGGGACGTAAACATCACATGATCCCATAAATGTCAAATTACAGATAGAAAAAAAGGCAGTGTCTATTTCGAGAACTTGAGTTAGTCCTTTGTTCCTGCTTTCCTTCTCTTTTCTTTATCACATCTTACCCAGGGGTGAATAACTTGTATAAATTAGGTTTTAGTTTTATATAGGTTTTACGGCATAGACAACGGTTTTATATTTCCATGACATATTATTGTTAATTATACCGTGATCCAGCGAAGAGGAAGCCAAACATGTCCATTTTTACACCCCCCAGATGCACCTCAAACATTTGATCCAATCATAAGTACAGCCTAAAATCGATTATTTGAAAGCTTTCCTCGCTCGGTGGTTTTAATAGGGGTTTCCTATCTCGATGATTTTAACCGTAGGTTTGTCAACCTGAAAATTAATAATTACATAATAATAACCATAATATACTATATTCACCAAATTAATAACCGAGCACAGCAGGGTCCCAGCTTTTCCGTGAATATTTTCTTTGGGGATAGGTCACAGACTGGGGTAGTAAAAATAAATAGTTACCAGAATAAAAAAAGGAGTAGGTGTTTCAAAAGAGATTGATCTCAAAGCATAATTCACAAAGCTTTATTTTTGGTTACAGAGATGTTTTGATGTTACTTCGTAAGTTTGTTACAAATAATAAATTTTGCTCAAGCAAGATTTTGATCAAATTTGCCACTTGCTTTGTTGTTAAGTGTCCCCCTTAAATTATTCAGAACCAAACAGTTCGAAAACGAGATACGCATACTAAGTCTATAAGCTGTTCCATTCTGTGAACCTGTGTACTTTTGGATCCCAGACACAGACAATTTCAGAGTTTTAATTGCTTTTTCGTTACCTCTCTTTCAGTTTAAGTAGGGTGGTCTGTGATACCCGCTCATCGTCACCTAGGACAGGTAATTACAGTTAATATAAAACAGTTTTTGTTTAGCGCACGAAAATCGGTTTTGTAGAATGTACAACAAACGTTACATACGTGGGTATGGTTAATATACAAGAGGTATTTTTTACGTCATATATTTAATTTAATACTATTAATATTCAAATACTATTAAAGGGGCAAATGCAAGTTTTGAAACGATTCACGAATATGTAGCAGACATTAAATGCTATTAAAAGACTACTTAAATTATCTATGTCATTGAGATTTTTGTAAATTCAATATTTTTATAAGATATGCATACTTAGGGGGTTTATGTGCATAACGTACTTTATGTAGTGCACACAAAATACATTATAACAAAATATACTATTAATATTATGATAGTACTGCGCCTGCGCTAAACCACTGCATAACGTTTTCGTATCGCTCTATAAACCAACTGTTTTGTTACCGTTCATAGGAAGTGTCCAGTTCGTCAAACCGTCTCAACCGACTACTGGGTGAACGGTCCCCGGAGGAGCTATCTACAGGTGAGTGGATAGTGGAGTTGTGGACTAGATTGCCAATAGCAAGATTCACCTCACATAACACAGCAAAGGCGGCCATATTGCCTAGGCCAACTGCCAGCCGTAGTAGAGATAAGAGTGGGGAGTCCGCAAAGCCATCATAGCATCTCAGCCAGGTGCTAGCGAGGGAGGCTCTCAACTTAGTTACGTGCGTTCGCGGCTACACCTTGCCATATATTTTTTTTATTTATTTTTTTTTTAAAAAATACTGAATAATTCAGAAAAATACTGCTGATGAAACATGCGTTTCTATCAGCAGTTAATGTCTGCAGAGAATAAGAAAAAACGCACAAGGTCGTTGGGACCTACCCCCACTTCGTCGCCGGTCAAACGTAAGCCGCGGCGATCTAACCGAAACATACCTCCTGTCAATTCTTCAGCTCCCAGCAGCTCTATGGAGGAACTACCATCACTACCAAGCACATCTAAAGAAACAACAACTCATGAGTCTCCGTTTTTCACGCCCAATAGTTACGAGGTGTTGAAAAATATTGAGGTAGAGGACATGGACTCTACACAAACACCCACACAGCCCAAGCCACCGGCAATATTCGTACGAAACATTGGTAATTTTAAATTACTATGTACCCAACTAAATAAAATTGTAGGTACAGGGAAATACACTTGCCTCAATCGGGCCCGAGACACAAAGGTTTCTCCGGACACTCCGGACACATACCGTACAATAATCAAATACTTAGATGAGACAAAGGCCGACTTTCATACCTACCAATTAAAGCAAGAAAGATCGCTGCGGGTGGTGATTAGAAACCTGCATCCCACTACACCAGCGGACGAGATAGAGAAGGAGCTCTTAAGCCTAGGATACAAGGTTCGCCAAATTACAAATGTGCTCCGTGAGGAAACACAAGAAAATAATGCAAAAATCAAGACACCACTGCCCTTATTCTTTGTGGAACTAGAGCGAACACCTGGAGTGGAAAAAATCTACGAGGTCACCCACTTGTATTACACAAGAGTCCAGGTCGAAAAGCCTTACCCGAAACGCGATATAGTTCAATGTCATAATTGTCAAGCATATGGGCATACAAAATCATACTGCTACCACCCTCCCAGGTGTGTAAAGTGCAGTGGGCAGCACAAAAGCGAATTGTGCAGGAAGCCCCTAAAATCACCTGCTGTATGCGTGCTCTGTCAACAAGGCCACCCGGCAAACTATAAAGGCTGTGCGGCATATAGAATTCTGAAGTCCAGAAGCGAACAACGTAGTCGTCCTGAAGAAGAAACGCCAGCCACAGGCAGCCCAAGAAGCGCCCCCGCCAGAAGTTTGAGGCCTTCAGTATCTTTTGCTGACGCTGTTCGGAACAGAGAGCAGTCACAGGCATTGCCCACTCCTCCTCCGCAAGTTCTTCTTCCCCAGCACTCCGTTCTTCCCGTCAACCAGCAAACTCAATCCCATCCTCAACCACACATCTCGCATATCCCACCACCTTCAAGCTCTTCAGATCTCACCAGCCTTTTAACCTCATTCCTTACAGAGTTCAGAACCCTAATTACCCCTCTCATTTCCCTTCTTACAAATCTTGTCTCCTACCTTATCCCCGTTAAACAAAATCCATAAGTGGATCCTTCTGACTCCTTATCCATTCTCCTTTGGAATGCGAATGGTGTTCGCACCCACACTAACGAACTGACAGCATTACTCCATGACAAAAACATCGACGTAGCTCTAATTACTGAAACAAGACTTACAAGTAAACGACCATTTACCGTTCGACAGTACCAGACTTATCGAACTGATCACCCTGATGGAAGAGCTCATGCAGGTACCGCTGTCATTGTCCATAACTCCATATCCCACCACATAGTTCCTTTGGTAGCACATGATTTCCTTCAATCCACTGCAGTGTCAATCACCACCCTCACTTTTCCCCTTACTCTAGCATCAGTGTACTGCCCTCCCAATAAATCCATTACCGATTCCCAATTCATCTCCTTTCTAGACTCCATCGGGCATCGTTTCCTTGTGGGTGGGGACTTTAACGCAAAGCACCAGCACTGGGGCTCAAGATCCACAAATACACGAGGACGTGCTTTGCTGTCTGCACTCACACGGAGACATTGCTCCACTATCTCTCCTGACACAGCCACCTATTGGCCATCTGATCCCAACCGAAATCCTGATCTCCTTGACTTCTTTTTCTACAATAGTTTAGGAACACTAAACTATTCACTCAAGCGCCTCGATGACCTCTCCTCCGACCATAGCCCCTTATTATTAACCATTTCCCTAAATCCAATTCACAAACTGCCTCCTCCTTCATTTATTAGGGGCCCAGTTGACTGGGACCACTTCCGCCAGATTCTTACAGACTCTGTAGACCTCAAAGTACCTCTGAAAACATCCCAAGACCTAGACGATGCAGTGCATTCCTTCACTACTCTGATCCAGAGGTCGGCCTGGGAGGCATCGTCACCCCACCGTCACCTAAAAATTCACAATCAAAATCCTTTACCTCAGTATCTCAAAGACCTAATCAAATCCAAACGCCACTCAAGAACAGTGTGGCAAAGATCCCGACATCCTGCTGATCGTCGCTCATACAATCAGTACTGCAGGCTGGTAAAGCGGCGATTGGCATCCTTCCGTTCCGATTCTTTCAATTCCTATCTCTCCTCCCTGTCTACCAGGGACAACTCCTTATGGAATCTAACTAAGAAAATCCTAAAATACCATCCTGTTTCACACCCACTCCGTCGTGATGATGGGTCCTGGGCGGCTTCGGATGGCGAGAGGGCGGAGGAATTTGCACTGCATCTTTCCCATACTTTCACTCCTCATCTTACTCCTCAAAACAATAATCACCGTCCAACTGTTGAAGATTTCCTCACTTCACCTATCCCTCTCTCACTACCACCAAAAGCCGTTAACCCCTCCGAGGTTAAATATCTTCTGAAAAAATTACCTTACCGAAAATCTCCAGGATATGATCTCCTTACTCCTCGAATCCTCCAACAACTTCCTCCTAAAGCCATAATCTTCCTAACCTATATATATAATTGCATTATCCGAACGACGCACTTTCCTCTCCACTGGAAACATTCCATTATTGTCTTATTCGCCAAACCCGGTAAACCACCCAATGACGCCTCATCTTACCGTCCAATTAGCCTACTCCCTATCCTCTCAAAAATATTTGAAAAACTCCTATTAAAACGCCTACTTCCAATTGTTGAATCCAAAAACCTTTACCCTACTCATCAGTTTGGTTTCCGCCAACGACATTCCACAGCTCAACAAGGCCTTCGCGTTGTTGATCACATATCCTCAGCCCTTGAAACCAAACAGTATTGCACTGCTGCCTTTCTGGACATAGCTCAAGCTTTTGACAGGGTCTGGCACGCAGGCTTGCTTTACAAGCTCAAAGGATATTTACCGCAAACCCTATTCCTAATCCTACAATCCTACCTTTCAAACCGTTTCTTCCAAGTCCGCTGTGGTTTAGAATATTCTAACTACTATCCCATTAAAGCAGGAGTTCCACAGGGCAGCGTCCTGGGTCCCACCCTCTATAATCTATACACCGCTGATGTCCCCTCTACCACCAATACCTTCTTGGCAACATTCGCAGACGACACTGCAGTCCTGTCAACCCATCCAGACCCTAATATAGCATCCCAAAACCTTCAAAAACACCTCGACGAGATCGAGTATTGGTGCAACCAATGGCGAATCAAAGTCAATGAAGGAAAATGTTCCCACATAACCTTTACCCTGTGCCGCAAGTCCTGTCCACCAGTCTTTTTAAATTCAATTCCTCTCCCTGTGTCTGAGACAGTACGGTATTTAGGCTTCCATCTCGACAAAAGACTGACATGGAACCCACACACGAGGCTAAAAAGACAAGAACTAAACAGACGCTTTGGACAACTGTACAGACTACTCCGAAGGACATCCCACCTCTCAATAGAAAACAAACTACTTATTTACAAGGTTATACTTAAGCCAATCTGGACATACGGAATAGAGCTATGGGGGACAGCAAAAAAGTCGAACATCAAGCGCATCCAATCCTTTCAATCAAAAGTCCTAAGAACAATAGTAAATGCCCCTTATTACGTCAGCAACAAAACCCTTCACAATGATCTGAATATACCCTATATTTTTGAACTCATCCCTTCCAAGTTCATAAAATTCCATAGTAACCTATCCAACCACCCTAATTCCCTAGCACAGTCATTGCACTGCACCACTCACCCCTATAATCCTCTTCGGAGATTAAAACGGCAGTGGCCTCGTGACCTGCTATAACTAAGTGATAGTGGGAGTTCTGGCAATGGCCAGTTCCTCTAATCATGTCCTGAGCGTCTGTGGCTCTCGCGCTCTTGGTCAGCCTCCGCTGGCTTATCCAGTGACGCGGCTGACGTAGGAGCGTGGGGGACTCCCCAAGACTCCGCTTCCTCCTTCGCATGTGAGGGAGGTGACCCTTGTGGACTTGGGGGGCCTCTGGGCTGTTTGTAAATATTGTATGAATGAGCGAGTGAATGATGAATTGTAAATATAGTATGAATGATGACATTTATCTCAATTACTCATTGCCTAATAAAAGGCAGATTGTAATTTTATCTTAATAAAATTGTTTGAAACTCTGAAATATTATGATAAATTTATTATAAATAAATAAATTTAAACTATTAAAAATAATAACTATAATATACATTATAAAAAATGCAGTTCGATCCCTGAGAGCACAAATCTATTCTAGTGAAATAAAAAGAATATTTCTTAACAGTAACACCCCAAAAATAGACACCTGTATATGAATATTTACCTAAGAAAAAAGTTTAGATTATTGTAATTGTTTTGTATGAACGTAAGTTTAATTGTTTTGTAAGTGATTTGTTTGAATTTTTATCCTGAGAATGCCAACATTGGTGAAACATAACGACTGTTGATGTAATGTCAATAATAAAACATATTTTGGGCAAGAATTAAAGTTTTTTTGGGGTTTTTTTTACTACAAAAAGAAGACTGGAAATATCACTGAAAAAAATTTCTGTACAGCATGCTCCTTTCATCTGCCCAACGAACGTGATGAGAAAACAAAAACTATGGATCGTTTTTTATTGAGAAACCCTCTTTCGAAGATAGTGTGCCAAGTCTTCTCACACACTAGGACAGGACTGAAAATGTTATTATGCATATTTGGAATGATCCTTGTTGGGCAAAACATCTATTAAGAGTTAATAGATAATAACTCAGTAAATTACTGATGTACCGTAAAAATATTCCTTTATTATTGCCTGCAGCAGATGTGCAATGTTGCAACAATAAACAAATAGTTTATTATCTGAGAATCATTGTATGAAGTCTGTTTTTAGTTTTAATGGAACATCAAAGGGCAGTGTAAACCCTTTTAACGCCATCCACGTAACGGCTTCTATCGATTTGTAAATAGCCGGATGTTTACAGCCCCCTGATTAACAATAAACAAATTCTGTTTGTATTAGATTGAGTTCATTGCTCCTCAATGTTTTAATAGGCTTCATATGTTTCAGTTAGTTTTTCGGATTCCTGGAAGGATATGCTGTGTTTTATAATCGAGGAATCTATGTGTTTTATAATGGTCATCTTGTATTTGTGATGAACTGAACGGGCTTTATTGCCCAAACCAAGCATAATATATATTCACTTGGCCAGAAGGAAGTGGTGTTACTTTTAAACGGGCATGGGACAATTGTCATTCAGTCTGCCTGCAAGCCTGCCTGTGCGTTATATGATTGGAAAAATTATTTACTCGTATATTATCATTTAAAAGGCGATGGCGGGAATAAACGCTGCATCATTGAAGCTACTGTTTAACATTTTCAGTGCTCCAAGTGAAGATTCCAAGTATTGATAAGTCCTCTCATATAACCTTCTTCCTCCGTCATTCATTAAGTCTTTCAGTTTCACCAACCCATTCCTACTAAATCCCAGACCACCTAGCTAGGACAAGTGAGTCACATACACAGGCGGTCTGAAAAGTTTCCGACCTCAACATGAAGATGATAATAAAATAAATAAAAGCAAGTAAAATAAAAGCTTTGTTATGTCGGAAACTTTTCAGACCACCCGTAGGGCTCACACATCTCATCCCATTCAAGAAACGAACCGACGATTCTTCTTCTTCACCTCATGGGCAAACGAACTAAAATAACAATATAAAACAAGAGACTTACCTACACAACTATACTCCAACCCACTTAGTCCTACGTACTAGAAGTCTGCAATCCAGAGTCCTCTATAGGATAATTACTGTTACTTTAGAAGATAGTTACCTTCTGCATCAAGATCCCGTTCATTCAAGATCTAGCCACCTCCCACTACCAGAATTTTCATTCCCGCTTCCCTGGAAATCTTTATCCGTATGGTAATGCTCTATAGTCCCTTCACATCCTCTGCGACCCAGAGTGACGTTTAAGGAGGAGTAGCCTTGTGACCTCCTCCAGATCAACTAACATTTTGTTTTTAAGTGTGCTCTGGAAGTGGTTTAGGAAATGAGCCTTTCTTCCTCTCCCCCAAAAATGTATCAATACCGTATGTACTAAAATTCTATGTACTGTTTAAAATTTTACTCCATTGTTAAAAAAATATACTTACAAGAAGTTCTGATCTTTTAGATTCTCGTTATTTTTTCAAACCCAAAAACCCTTCTGCTTTCACCCTAATGTCTGCCTGATTGTATTATATTTTATTAATTAATTAATTTTTTTTATAATAATATGTTTTTATTTTAAATTAGGGTATTAAATTAAATAAGTTGAAGTCCAGGTCAATTTGTAATTTGTATTTATTTTCGAGGTATTATCGTAAAAATTGATAAAACTGCCATCTAAACGGATGGAGCGGAACGATATTTCACATGGAGGTTTCACTTCAAGCCCCAGACATGCTAAGAATAAAAACATAATTAGTGGACTAATACTACAAAAAATACTTTTAAATAGCTTTCGAATGAATATTTGTCAATGCACCGATTCTGAGTTAGTTTATTTCAAAGGTTTAGAATACATCAGGGGTAGTAATGCAAATAAAAATGTCAAAGCTATTTTGGACTCCGGTGTGAATCTCTTGATATTGTTTTTTTCACTTTTTACGTTCCTTATTTCGTTTAACTATATTTGATAAATCTTCCCAAATTCAACTATCTTTACCGCGATAAAATTACAATCGGACTTTTATTGGGCGATAAGTAACTATGCTCAATGTTCTCATTCTATAATACAGTTATTCATATTGTATTTGATAAAATACAATTTAGTTTATAATTGATATGTGTCTATTGAATAATAAAACAAATGGTTAGGCCACTAATGTTTGGATCGAATAGATATTTGAATATAGACCTCATTTAGGTGAGGGTGTCTCACCTCCATTGAGAGATCAGGTGACACTGGCTAGGGATACAGGCCAGCGGAGCATGTATTTGTGCCAAAACAAAATGGCTACGGCAGAATGGCGGAAAAAATGATTTAGCAGGCTCCACCCTAGTATAAACCAAGTACATGGACACTCATCCGAATAGAAATAGAACTGAATAATTAATTTTGGTTATGTCCACTGGCGCACTGGTGCCCGGAATTCTCTGCTATTATGAATGAAAATATGCACAATTACTAGTAAATTAATCCATCGTTAATTATTGTGATTTAAGAGCGCTTCCTTATGCACGTTCCACTTGCCCAATATGTACAGTTCATACTCATATCAGCATTAATACCTGTGCATAAACATTTTTCCCAGGAGCCCCTATGGCCCCGAACCATTCCTCCCAGTAAGCTGGTGAGTGGTAGTAAACTATGAGGCAAAGGAGCTCCCTTTGCCTACCACTCGGGACAGTGAGAGGACAAGACAGCCACAGACGCTCAGGACATGAGTGGGGAGGGGCCATTGCCTAGACCCCACCATTTACTTACAAATTAAGCAATATTTTGAGAATGTATATTCAATTTTATTAAGATAAAATTACAATCAGCCTTTTATTAGGTAATGAGTAATTGAAATAAAAGTTATCATTCATACCATATTTACAATTCATCATTCACTCGCTCATTCATACAATATATACAAACAGCCCAGAGGCCCCTTAAGTCCACAAAGTTGTCACCTCCCTCGCATGCGAAGGAGGAAGCGTAGTCTTGGGGAGTCCCCCACGCTCCTCCGTCAGCCGCGTCACCGTGTACTAGCCAGGGGAGGCTGACCAAGAGCGCGAGAGCCACAGACGCTCATTAAGCAATATTATATTATTAGTTTTAATTAGACCTAATCTTATCACATTCATTATGGGTCTCCAAGTCAAATTCTTAGAAGCGTATCAAAAAATTGCTTCACATCTAAAGTCACAAATATCTTTCAAAGTCCTAAAAAATTTTAGTAAAATTTTGGGGGAATATAACTATTTTTGTTTAGGATTCGTGCACATATCCCTATTTAATCCAGTGTCTTTGTGTGTGTCTGTTAAATAGAGGGTGAAGTGGTTATAATACAACTGTTGAAATTAAATTATATAAATAACTGGATGGACTTTTGATATCCTTCCTGCCTTAGCAGTTATTTGGGACACGGTTCTGTACAACTAATAAATATCTGTCAAATATCACATGCACGCACGTATGGTTTACGTTTGACCGAGTTAGTTTATGTTGATCTTTATTACTTTGTTTAAAACACCAGTGGCCGGAAAGTTTTTACTACATTTTGTGTGTAATGTGACTGGAAGTCGTCTTTCCAGCCAAAAAAAGAGAGAGAATTAAGCAATATTATATTATTAGTTTTAATATTTCATGTGCATAGTCTCCTTACATATAGTTGCCAGACACTAAGAATGCCTTTGAACTTATTTACAAGTGGGAAAACTGAAAAAAAACAACCAAAAATATACTTTCAAACTAAGTTATTTTAATTGTTGTGAAAGCTGGTTATTGTGGATAAATTAATGAAACAGATTTGACATTACTACCTGGAGACATGTTTTGTGATTTTTTTTTCAATTACACTTTCCTTATACTTATCTACATTCAATATTCCTTTAAGAATGTCAGTTATTATGTATAATATTAACCGACTGCCGTAGAGCAATTCAAATGTTACTAATTAGTTGTATAAAAATTAACGATCTCCGTCCTGGTTTGAGGGTACATCATCATTTCAAACGCATAAGTTATCTACAACAAGTGATCTTGAAGAATTGAACAGTAGCCAAATGGGCAAACAGGTTTCACTAGATACCATTCAGACAGCTGACATTAGCTGACTGAAAGGAGCTAATATTTATTCAGCACTAATTCCGGCCAAATACGAAGGTTCGTTGACTCCGCGCTCGGCAAACAGTGGCCAATTGGAAATAATTTCACGCAGGCTCTCCTATTATTATAAGTCATTTCCTCTCTGTAAGTTAGTCCTCAGAACCTATATCTCATTATCAGGACCGGGATTTATTCTACGGGGGGAAGGGGGCCCCGAAGAGTGCACGTTTAACGATGCTTCACGTAATTTGAGTTGAAGTATTTATAGCTAGCTGCTTGTACTATTTAACACCATGTGAGTTTAACGTTTTAAAGGTCTGATAAAGAATTTATCCCAAGCTTTAACGTTAATTTCCAATTAGCCTCTGTTCTAAGTGCCTACATAAAACGTAACAAAATGTTTAGTAACATGGGAATGTATAGGGGAATAGTAATATGGAATGTGAGTAGAAAGTGAGATAGCCTTTCTTTATCCTCACTATGTACTAATAAGGCGCTTTCGATTTTCTTTAATTTGTTTGTGTTAAGAAATTATTTTTTAACAGCTCCTTTAAAACCAAGCTTGGTGCTTGGTACTCAAACGCTTCCTTGGCTCCACCTAGTCTGCCGAGCTCCATAATGCCCCCTTACTCCTGCTTTTGTGACAAAAAAAATGTTACTACCTGTCACTCAAACCCTTTCCGTCGTTAAGGGAGTGCACTTTGACCACTCTCATTTAGTCAATTTTCATCCAATGATATTATAATTTCTTTAAATTTACATGGTGGGGTACAAATCTAAAAATATGTAATAAGAACATATGTACTTACCCTTACCTATATATGTATAAGTATTTATTTTCATAGAGATATTTAACAATTGCAAGTCCAGTGGCCAAAGTTTTAGAAATTTTATACAACATTTGTATACCTTGTAACGGTTTTTGTTAGAATGCTTTTGGTCAAGTATTTTTCTATCTGCTTACTTTTTTGAGAAATCCTTGCAATGGAAGTTAATTTTATGAAAGGGGATATCGGCCGTAACTAAAGTACGGCACACTTCTATATTAAAATCTGACTACCGTGATGTGCCATCACTAGAAGATTAAGAAAAAGTAAAGAAAGGGCTAAGAAAATTTGTAGAATCCTTGACTTTCTTCTTTGTTTTTTCTTCCGTCTCAACTTGAACGGAAGAGACATACCGATAGAAATTTTGCTTGTGGACGTTAGAGATTTCGTATACTTACAAAAGTTTTTTTTCAGCCTAATTAGCCAAGAAAACCAAGAATCTCCAAAATTGTATGTCTCAAAGTACAAAATGCTGTTTTATCCAATGAAATAAGGCCACCTGATCTAAGAATCCTACAGGCAGAATATCATTCTCATTTTTAATTGAAAGTGGCAAATTAATTTTAATTAAAAAAACTATGCAGAGCTCCCAAAGAAGTATATAACATCAAAATATGTTATTTCGTTGTAATATCTAAAAAGAATAAAAATAAGCTCAATACACTTAATTATATATTAATTAAATTGAATATCACCAAAATTAGTACATTTTGTTAATAAAAAAAAACAATTCTTCACTCAAAAACACTAACAAAGCACATGCATACTGCGTATTTCCAAATAATCAATGGAGAAATATTACAAGAAATAATATTTCCTGGCCAGGAAATTTTTGTGTTGATAAAAATAATTTTTGTTGTTTGGTCAGTATTTTTCTGGGAAATAATAATAGCTGGAGGTTTATAGGGTTTTGTCTTTATGTATTTTTATTTATATTAGTGGATTCTGAATGTTAGTTAGGGTTATTCTTTTATTTTCTTTATTGTTGGTCAAAAGAAGGAGAAGAACAAAACTTTGAATAATACTGTTGTTAGCTAATGCTGTGGGATTTAATTTTTTTGGATTAATACGATTGGTTTTTGTTCAAAATGTCTTTACAATGTTCGGAACTTTGTATATCACATTTTTTAATTTATTCCTAATTTTCTTTGGGGTAGGTTAGGATTATATATTTTTTTCTAGTAATTGTGTTGTACGATTTTGGTTTTTATTTTCCTTAGCAGTATTTAATAAATATAATCACTTCTCTCTGACTTAATATTTCTTACTTCATTCCTCTGAAGCAATTAAGGAGTTAATGTTATGATTTTACTCCTGACACGTAAGATGGTAACGACAAGAAATTCAAAAAACTAAATATATCTAAAAACTAAATCAGAAATTATTTATTTTATTATTATTATTTATTTTATTATTATTATTTTTTTATTTATATATTATTTTGGAACCAGTTTGTATATTTTTTTTGAACCGTTCTATTATTACCAGGAGAAGAAGAAAACCTGGAAATTCCCCAAAAAATAGTGACAAGTACTATAGTTGTAAATTTGTATTTTTGAAATTACTCTCTATTGCTTAGTATGAACATTTTCATCCGTTCAATATTTTAGGTATTACAATTTTTAAAGCAAACAAATGTTAACGTAAAAAAACACAGTAATTGCGATTTTCATTAACCAACTTAGTTTAACAACTACAATAATGTGATATAGTGATCTATGCTAATATAATAATACTAATATAGTGATAATACTAATATAAATTAATTTGTTTGTAAATCTTATTCATTAAAATTCTTCATCGGCTAGGAATTATATTCTGTTTGATTTATTTAAAAACATTAAATCATTCAGTGGTTGGAAATGAATGGTAGAAGTCAGGATTAACAGGAAAATAGTATTTTTAACCGCAACGAAATGGTTTGGCAACGAATATTGTGTACGGTGACGAGGAAAATATTTATGGAAAATCCGGTTATAATGTTTAGTTCTTAAATAGAATCGATAAGCACTTGAAAATTTATAATTAACACTTGTTTTCTTCAAATAATCTACATAATTTTACGTCCCTTGATATAGTCAACCTATTGTATTAACTAATATGCTGCTTTCAATACTATTGTTTTTACGTTACTTAGGGTCTACTTAGAAACAGGTACTAGTCAAACATGGTTAGTGTGTATCATACAGTAACGATTGTAACAATGTTCCAATTTACCTGAAATTCGGGAGACAAATTCAGGCAGGAAGTATATAATGTAATCTTGAAAAAATTCGGTCTTGTATCTTTATCTTATGGTTGTTTCTCAAGACGGTTCTAATTATTACTTCGTGTTTAAGGAAAAATTAAAGACAATAAAAAAACAAACAGCCAAATCAAAACTTTAAAAAAAAAAATGCATTTTGAGGAAAATAATAGTACAGCAATGTTCCTGGAAAAAAAATGTAGAAAATGTGTTTTTATACTCTTTATTGGGCTATAATTACAATCTGCCTTTTATAAGGCCATCAGTAATTGCGATAAACGCTCTCATTCATACCATATTTACAATTCATCATTCACTCACTCATTCATACAGTATTTACAGACAGCCCAGAGACCTCCCAAATCCACATGCGAAGAGAAAGCGGAGTCTTGGGAAGTCCCCCACGCTCCTCCTTCAGCCGCGTCACCGGGTACTAGCCAGTGGAGGCTGACCATGAGCGCGAGAGCCACAGACGTCAGGACATGATTGGAGTAACTGGCCATTTCCAGGACCCCCACTGTCACGCGTTTATAGCAGGTCACGAGGACACTGCCGTTTTAGTCTCCGCGGAGGATTATAGTGATGAGTGGCGCAGTGCAATGACTGTGCTACATGTGCTACAAGATTAGGGTGGTTTGAAAGGCTACTGTGGAATTTCATAAACTTGGAAGGGATGAGTTCTAGAATGTAGGGTATATTAAGGTCGTTATGAAGGGTTTTGTTGCTGACATAATAAGGGGCATTTCTATTGTTCTCAGGACTTTTGATTGAAAGGATTGGATAGAATTAACTCTGGTCCCATTTCAAAGCGAATAAATCTTTCGCCTTTTACTAAAGAAAATGTGTTGAAGATAATAATTTACTTACAAGCCTTGTAGAGGAATTGCATCAGGATGTGACATAAAAAAAGAAGCAATTAATAAAACTTATTTTTCTCAACGAAATAATTGTTTAAAGTTCGAAATGTATTCTAAAATACATAAGTAATAAAGTTCGAAAGATTTATGAATTATTTATTGTTTGTTGGATTATTGTACTAATTGTTGTATGTATATTACCTACATTAATTTGAGGCACAATAAATAAAATCAATATATAAAATAAAGGAGAGGGGTTCGTTCACCTACATGGTGACAGTTCTTCCCCAAACTCCCGACAATTATATTGTTTTTTCCCTCACCACCTATTCTTTTCTTGGCGTTTAGATTGTTTTTCTCCTCAACAATACCTATTCGCCTTTCTTAGAGCTATAATATTGTTCAAAAATAAAAAGAAATATACTACCCTTTCAAATGGTTACTCCTGATTTTCTGCAAAAAGGTCAAAAGTTTTACCAAACACTTTATTTGGAGAAATGTTGCAACGTAAAACAAAGTCACAATAAAAATAGATGATTTAGACTTATCATCTTGAAGAATAACCAATATTTTATTGTGACTATCTTTTCAAATCTAAACTGTTTATTAGTTTAGTTATAGAATTACACTGTATGAATGAAAGATTAAATGCTAAATTAGATTTGGTATGAATGAGACCTGTATGCACTAATTAAAGAGGTCATTTTTCGATATAAAATTAAACAATAAAACAGCTCAGTTGTCATGTCAATTCGCTCATCTTAGTGTCTGATATCATAGATTAATCTCATACCTGCGGTAATAGTTGGATAAAAAGAATGATTAGGAAGCAAGGAGGTGACTATTAAAAGTGGATTAGGATCTTCTGATGTCTGAAAAGCACGCTCTAATAACTCAAATAAATCTTCCATTGAGAGTAAACCACGTGTTACTTTAACAAAGATCTGTACATCTCTGCCTTCGTTCGCTAATATGTTTTCTACTGGCAACATACCACCACAGTAAAATTGGTCTTTCAAAAAGGTCCAAGGGGTACCTCTTGATACCTAACCAGTTCCGAAACGCTGATGATTTCAACCGAAAACTCCCCTCCTTTAAATCAACCTAATTCTAATTCTTGATTGTAAAAACATACAATATATATGGCTGTGGTGGCCTAAACAAGGCCATTTTCGCCCAATATCGGACATTAGCGCCCATTTCCCTGCTATGCCAGATTATAATGTTTTTCAAATATAGAATTCGGCACTGACTTCACATTTGTGATGGCTTTCTGTTTCATAGGAAAAACTGTATTGGTTTAAAACCCTTAAAACTCAATGTTCGAATCATCATGATTTATACCCCTCCCCCCTCCCTAAAAATAAAACAAATATTCACTTTACCTTTAGACGTCATCCATTTCCGTTTCCTGCCTTTGACAGTATAAAAACCGAGAGGACTTGATCAATCACGAAGGATCAGTAGGTAATCTATAAAGCCAATATCCCATTTATCTTTCTTAGCGAGAAGCATTGACGTACGGGAGTGGCTTAATGCTGCTCGGGCTACGCAAACACGAACACTTCTTACACTGACGACGATAACGCTAATCGAACCTTAGCCTTTGTGGCCGGTGACTGTTTATGTTAATGTTATTTAGAATAGGATAGCAGCGGCCAGAACTGGGTCAGATACTCTAAGGAGGTTATCATCGCACTTCACGCTGACGGAACGCTCGATCCACTGTTGCGACTTAGCATGCAAACCGAAAAGGCATTGTACTCGAAGGTTGAACACCTGCCCAGATTACCTTAATGGGCTTCAAGAATTGTACTTATCGAGTTCCCTTCTGAAGTTTGAGATACGAAGTACAGTACGTGTACTGTTAAAAAATGAAATACAAAAAAACATTTAGGTTTCAAATAACATTAGTATTATTTGAAACCTAAATGTGTTTTATTTCTATTGTTCTGTTATTATTTAATAGTTTCATTAATTTGTTGATGTAATGATCTGTTTATGTCTTCAATTGTTCAGATGATTAATCAGGGACCTCTTATGTAGATAGCCATTAACAAGTAGCTTTATTTCGGTTCCAGGTGTGTTTAGTGATTTTATTTATCGATAATTTTTTTTCCATTTTCTTTTTTTTTTGATGATAAGAATTTTTGTCATCGATAGGCAGTGAATAGAAAATGGTCGGATAATGTTAAATCTGTGAAAGAGCAAAATCACCTGGTTCTCATATTTACAATAATCCTCCTCGGAGACTGAAACGGCAGTGGCCTCGTGACCTGCTATAAACGCGTGACAGCGGGGGTCCTGGCAATGGCCAGTTACTCCAATCATGTCCTGAGCGTCTGTGGCTCTCGCGCTCTTGGTCAGCCTCCACTGGCTAGTATCCGGTGACGCGGCTGACGTAGGAGCGTGGGGGACTTCCCAAGACTCCGCTTTCTCTTCGCATGTGGATTTGGGAGGTCTCTGGGCTGTCTGTAAATACTGTATGAATGAGTGAGTGAATGATGAATTGTAAATATGGTATGAATGAGAGCGTTTATCGCAATTACTGATTGCCTTATAAAAGGCAGATTGTAATTATAGCCCAATAAAGAGTATAGTCTGCTGGTCATATTTACATTTACAAGTCAACAAATAAATGCCAAACATTCCCCTTAGTTCTATAATATTTCTGTCAGGACAGGGGTTCGAAAATATCTCTTAACCCTTCATTTATAGAAGCTACTCCCAGTAAATGAATATATTCAAACGTTTTAATAACAGATCATATAAAAAAATTGATATATTTGTACCTCCGGTAAATAATAAAAAAACTTTTCCGGAGAACCTTCCGGCAGTTCCAAAAACACCCATTCGAAAATTATTCATATCGCAATAGCTCCATACCATCTTTGTTTTTGACTAAACCATTTATACGCGGTGTGTAAGTCACCTTTTACACCACCAGTAGCAGACATAGTTGTTTTTCCCTTAACCCCTATAATATTAATATTTTTAAGATTTAAATTTAAACACAATATGAATTGAGGTGTGAGTGGCTCCTTGTGCTGCATGCTTTGCATTGTAAGCAGTTTCTGACACGATTCCGATTATGGTTAAAAATTATGTAACGTCAAAAGGACCAGGTAATGGGGGTCACCTTCGGATTCAGCCCTGTAATCCCTCGCTCCCAAGCTAATATCCAATACTTTGGGACCAAGTACCCCTTAAGAAAAATAATTTTTCCATTATGACTCTTATGCATCAAGGAATATGACTCTCTGCTTCACACCTTCTCCAAGCTGCAAAGAGATTAGGACATTACTCAAAAAACTCTCTACGGATCACCTTGACAGCTGAACCCCATATCTTTTATTGTACTCCCTTTTGCAAGAAGCAAATGGAGGGTTGTAAACAGTCTTTGCATGCTTGACACTGTCTTTATGAGAGTTCATAGAGAGACAGATGCGACCAGATTCTTCCTCTTTTACAAACTCTGTCTCTTAGCATATTCTTATTTCTAGATTAATTTTACATTACATTCACATGTTAGGGTAGGCCACCAAGTAACACTACCTAGATTCTCGGCCATTGATTGGAGGGGATGGGCACTTTGGCTTTGGTCAGCTTGATTCAATGTTTCTGACTTCGGTAGATCTTTAGCCTTTTTTTTTTTTTTTTTTTTTTTTTTTTGTTCCGGCATTTGTGCACCGCGGCCTCAGTGAGACCTATTGTGCGCCGTCCATATCCCTGTCCTATATATGTGACAGGCCCACGGCCTTTGCAAATCTGAGGATACTGAGTGGATCGATCAGTTCACATAGTTTGGGGTCTACAATGCGATCACTACCAAAGTGAAGGTATCGCCTTCTAGCTAGGTTATCACAGTCACATATTATATGACGTGACGTTTCTCCCTCTTTCTCGCAGAATCTGCAGATTGGTGATTCCACTATCCCCAAATTAAAGAGGTGCTTGTTTAACCGACAGTGACCTGTATAGAGTCCTGTCACACTTTTGAGTGTCCACCTGTCCATTGATAGAAGTACTGAGCTTCTTTTCTTACAGGGTCCATCAAGAAACAGTTTCGAGTGTTCCTGTTTCTTAGTTTCTCTCCAAGAGAGTCTTGCCCTGTCCTCTAAAGCTAATTTTATACGCCTTTTTGCGTAGCTGAGGCTGATACCACATATGGGTTCAGGTGCAAGAGGTGTCTGTTCTGAGCCCACCCTTGCAAGGCCATCTGCCTTTTCATTGCCTGTGATGCCTGTGTGTCCTGGCACCCAGTCGATTCTAACCTTATTGGCTAGCGAGAGTGTGTTTAGGTTGTTTTTACACTCCTCAACCAAATAAGATCTGGTCGTATAGCTTCTCAGGGCGCCAATGGCTGCCTGGCTATCCGTGAAAATTGTGATCAGTCTGTTTCTTACACCCTCCCCAATTAAGGTTTGGGTGCAGACATTGATCGCCATCACTTCGGCCTGAAAGACCGAGGTGTGTCTACCTAAAGGAATAGAAATCCCAGATTCTGGTTTATCTTTCCTCCATATGCCGGCCCCTGATCCGTTTTCTGTTAGTGAGCCGTCTATATAACAATTAATCCCATTACACAGTTTATGTGGTTTGGTCTTTGTGTTTACCGCACAGTATAAGACGTCTGTGTGTTTCTTAACTTGTAGGTCAGAGTGCATTGACAGCACCTCGTCCTCATCAATTCTTCTGAACAAGTTCCCATGCCCCATGTGAGTCATGACTTTGGATCTTGTTCCTGATTTCGCAAGTCTGTAAGCCACGTTCAAGGCTTGCGCTTCTACTTCTATGTGCAGTGGATTCAAGTTCAATAAGACTTCCATTGCAGCAGTAGGAGTTGTACTCATGGCACCAGTAATCATGAGACATGGAAGCCTCTGTAGTTTGCCAAGCAAAGTTCTATTTTTACTAATGCTACCTCTGTGCCACCACACCATAGAGGCATAGAGCACCATTGGTCTCACTGCTGCGGTATATAGCCAGAATAACATTCTGGGTTGTAGTCCCCAGGTCCTACCCACAGCCCTTTTACATGCATAAAGGCATCGAAGTGCCTTCGTAGTAGTATTCCTGATGTGTTTAGACCAGTCCAATTTACTATCCAGAGTAACCCCTAGATGCTTTACCTCACTACAAAAGCTTACCTGTGTCCCCCCTATATAGGGTGGTCTAACTATAGCATTCCTTTTGTTAGTGAAGATACAGAGATTTATCTTCTGGGGATTGATTCCTAAACCATTCTTTTCACACCAATCCCTCAAAAGATCCATCGATGCGGAAAGCAACTCAGAAATGGTTTCTGAGAACTTGCCCCCTATGAGCACAGCAATGTCATCAGCATATCCCTGTGCGTAGAACCCTGCAGAGTTTAGGTTTGTTAACAATGAGTCAACGACCAAACACCACAGTAATGGAGATAACACCCCTCCCTGTGGACATCCTCCCACTGGCTTCATCCACAGTTTGGTTTGTCCCAATTGTGATTGTAGAATCCTATTCTCTAGCATGGTGTTTATCCAGCTAGAGGTTAAGGAACTAATCCCCTTTCTTTCTAAGGCCGATGCCATAGTGTTATAGATCTTTAGCCTTTAAATCTAGATATCGACGTACCGTCAGATAACATGTACCTAAATATTTGTTCCTCATGTACACCATGAGGTTACCTAAAGTAACCTCATGGACCACCATGAGGGGAGGTTGCCACTACAACACTTCATAGGGGACTTGGTTTCGGAAAAATTTTTTTCCCTCCCTTATGTTTTTATGTGAGTATTATTTTCTTAAAGATAATGGTCCTTGTTAAAAGAAAAGACGAAGCTTTGATCGGCCGCGTGCAGGAGTTATCTGTAAGACATATCATTTCTCAGAAGGGCCGTAGTGATGACCACCGTCGAGATATCACACAAAGTGGATCGAACTGCATCTGTTATCACAATTCAAATAAGACACACCACGGGACCTGGGCGAGATATAGTTGTTTTCGCTCGGCCCTTATCTGCTCCACTGTTGGCCAAGGGGACACATACTAGGGTTTACTATGTTCAGTCAGCACCAACGCCGATAACAGCCTCATGTGTTTGCTAACAGTTTGTAATACAGCCGGCTCCGAAAGGCCTTGATGTCTGACCGTAGGCAGACAGAAATCCGTCAGCAGAGAGAAATCCATTTGTGTTCGTATAATACGAGCAAGTGCTGTCTACTGCAGCTGCCAATAAAGCTGGTAGCAAATATTTGTTGAACGCCAGATCCTTCAATATATTTGCAATCAATATAGAGTAGTGCCAAAAGAGCCAATCAAATCCAAAAGAAGGCTGAAGAAATTATTCGGATTCGGTTGTCATCTATCAGATTAAATAGCACCTCAATCAACGAAAGTGTCGTAAATATGACTTAACGGCATGTTTGACATGAAGGCAGAGAACAGTGATACCTTCTCTATATTGTTGAAGCTAAGTTTGAGCATATCTTATTGTTATTAATCTAGGAAATCTGTTTTACCAGATCTCCTCAGTCGTCAGTTTCTGTGAAAAGTTGGCTTTCAAAATATACAGGAAGAAATTACATGATACCGTTCTGAAATTGTTGGAGTCTCTTAGCTGTACTGTCATTTAAGTGAGTATATTTAGTGAGGCATCGCACAGCAGAGCTGACCGGAGGGCATACCTGAATAGGTGAAACGTTGACGTTTTATTAATAATAAAAGATATTTCGGAAACAAATTAAAGCATTTTTTTAATAATTTTAACACAATAGAAATATTTATATTTAGATAACAGTAAGTTACATTACTGGAATCATTAAAACACGAAAAAATTCTATGTCAAATTTACAATATAGCGATCAAGGTAAATATCATACAAAGCGATAGTTTTAATTCAAAATATTCTGGAGAAAAATTCGGCTCGGAGGCATCCACTGGTCCGTGGTGAGAGTATTCATTTCACTCATCATTAGTCGCTTCGGTGCCGTCGATCTAATCTTAGAGGCATTTTTCCATAAATCGCTCGAGGGCTGGTATCGCTGGATCGGAAACAAGATCCATCACCTCCAGTTATCCAGGGATTCTACGCCGCCGGCACTCAGTCCAGCAAACATATCCCAGTGAAAAAAACTTTTATTTCCACTGCCATCACCAGCATGATTTAGTGAATTTCCAACCTGACCATTATCAAAGCTAGATTTAGAAGAACATTGAAATTAATCACTCCCACTATTTTCCATTGGATTTATCAGTTTTTTGTTTTTGAGCTTGCACTCTCTTATGCACTAAAGCTGGTAGCAAGAAGGAATAGTTACTATGTTGGAGACCACCACTTACCGAAGATTGGAGTGAAGCAATAAACTCTCGAAGAATGTTTTTAGAATTTGAATTTGAATGCCAGTTGTTACATCGGGAAAAGAACCCTTCATAACGATCTTAATATAATTTACCTCCTTGTATTCATCCCTTACCCCAGTTCACGAGATCTCACCAAAACCTTTCCAATCACCCTAATCCCTACCACAGTCATTGCACACATCCCTATAATCTTTCTCGAAGTTTATCGCTATTTCTTTCATCACAGTTCTCAACGACAGCAAGAGGATCGGTTTCTCCAATCATGGCCTGAGCGTCTGTGGCTCTCGGGCTCTTGGTAAGCTTCCACTTGCCCGAAATCCAATGACGCGGCTGAGAACTTTGGGGAAATCTCCCGAACGTCCGCTTCCTCTTTCGTCAGGGGAGGTAACTATCATGTGGGTTTGGAGGTGCCTGGGTTGTGTGTATTTGTATACATCGGGCAAATGAGTGAGTGAAGAACTGTAAATATGGGATGAATGATATCAATGATCGCAATTACTTATCGTGTATACGCAATAAACAGGGCAAATTGTAGTAGTTTATTTCAATAAAAAGATTTTCTGATAAATAAATAAATTTGTACTTAGGTGTTCATTGACGACTCGGATATTCCCACGTCAGTTGTCTACCTCATCAAACCACCGAATGTACAGAAAAACACCATCTAATGTGGGAATTCGTATTTTCAAATCGATTTTTATTTTTATGAAGAGAAGTTTATAGAAGAGTCTTAGAGAAGCATGTATTATGGTTCGGTTCAAGGACAATCAATTGTTTTGGAAAGATCGTGAGACTTCGCCCACAGACGACAGACGTGTCCAGTTATCTACTGTACATCAGAACTGATGTTTAACATCCTTCCATCAGCGTTGGTATAAGTAGATTACATCAGACCTAGTTTACATTGGTATAAAGTATTATTCTTAAGAGTAAACACTTGAACAAAGACCCTTGAGGTAAGAACAGTGAAAAAGCTTGTAGCCTCTTCCAAAACATCATATTTTTAAATTGATATAACATCATAAGTCGACTTTTCGCCAATTCAGAACAAGTAACATTTAATAAAATAAATAATAAAATTGGAAACAATAAAAATATTACAATGCAAAACTTCTTTATTGTGATAAAATTGCCTTAATGAGGAATAGGTAATTGTGACAAATGTTTTCATTCATAGTATATTTACAATTTTCATTCGCTCGCTCATTCATATAGTATTTACAAAGATCCCAAAGACCTCCCAAATCCACATGGTTGTCACCTCCCTTGCATACGAAAAAGGAAGCGGAGTCTCTCTTAACAATTTACAAAATTTCAATTTATCCTCTTTCTGCGATGCGCTGATGCATTCGAAGGAGGTTAGGTTACATAACAATAACAGATTGACGTGAAAATTACAATGAAATGAATATAATACTAGGTGATAGGGCTCACCTTCTGTTTACAATTTAGGAGAAAACTTACAAACTAAAACCTAAGACTAAAGCGTTCCAGCCACGACAGCGTTCTCCCATCGACGGGGGAACTGAGCGGGGGTTATAGTGCATCATAGTGCAACACCGGGTTTGTCAGGTATTGCAAGGAGTCGAAAAATTTGATATCTCTACGTTGAATGAATTCATCCACCGTAGGCAGCTCAAAGATCTCGTGAAGCTCACTGTTGCTCCGCTGCTCGAATGAAGTATGTCTGACCACTTTCATCAGTATACCGTTTTGGAATTGTTGGAGTCGCCGAGCTGTCGTATACGTCAGATGACGGAAAAGCGGTGCACCATACAGAAGAGCAGGTCAGAGTAGACTCTTATACATCATGAGCTTTAGCCGCAGTGATAGATTGGGGGAAGTTAATCAATGCGTAAGCCGGTAAGACTTCGTGCGAGTTTGCTTCAACTTCTTCTCAAAATGGTTACTAAAACGGATGTGTCTATCTATTTTAATTCCCAGATATACTAGGTTGTTGGCTGGTGAATTTTCCTCCTATGGAATGTAACTAGTAGGTAGCGGACTTTTTCCCTTTTGGAAATAAATAATTACGCAGTCAGTCTTACCCGCGTTTACAGAAATATTGAGTCTCCCCAATCTCTCACTGATTTAGTTACAGGCTACTTCAGCTACGCTCATGCTGCCGCACCACTATGTACACCGCTATGTCATCTGCGAAAGCAGTAACTGACCATTGCCAGGACTCCGCTGTCACGTATTTATAGCAGATCGCGAGGCCACTAAAAATATTAAAACACGCCTGTAAATGATGTTATCTTTAAATTCCTATAAATCAATTGTTAAATGCGGTTAGTATTAGCTTATTAACATCGTAGCTCAAGAGTGAATACTATCACCTGGTAATTTATTCAAGTAGCTACTCATTTATCCTCACGAGACTGAATGTATTATCCCAACCAAAAGAAGGAAACGGTTTTAGAGGAGCCGGGCATGGAAAATTGGTCCGCAGTTAGAAGTTGACCCAATGCTACTGGTAATAAAAAAAATTGGTTGTGTTCCACGAGTTACAAGGATTTCGACAGAAAGTAAATAACCATGCCCCCTAGTCGAAATAATATTTACACTTAGTGCGTTTTCAATGGAAGTAAATGGTCTCTAAGATGTTTGTATAAGGTTCCTTTGTAGTGCCACGCTCAGCAGAGCGAGAAAACGCCTCATCACAGCGTGGAACCCATTATAGAAGCATTAGTCCGTCAAACATTAGGTTTTGAACGTTTCGGTAATGAACTGTCATAGAGGTAGGAGTGTGTTCTGTCCCTTGCGGTGTTAGTATAGGGGCTTGGACCTTCACCTCAAAGCTGTGCGTTGCATTTCAGAAGAGGCACCAAGCGAATGCGCAATGCGGGTATATTTACGCTAGAATCACATCAATCATAAATTTCTCTGTGCGTGAATGAGGGTTAGATACGACTGAAGGTATCAATTTAAATGAAATATTAAGAAAACTTGAAAAAAAACGTGAACAGTCAAGATTTCTTAATTTACAGCTCATAAGTTATATTTAATATGCCCAATGACGTATTATTGACGTCACACTAAAATAATTTCAAAAAGAAGCTCCTCACCCTGGTCTCAGACACTTTTAATAGGTTCGATTTGGTCAATATTTTAGTTATTCACATAATATCATATATTACATATAGATAGTATAAATAAATTGTATTTTGTGTAGTTAAAAACATGGGAGAGTGTGCGTTCTTCTGAGAGAGCTGATTATTATCAATGAGTTAGTACATTTGTTATTATTTTGTGAGTTCAGTACCTCTATCGTAACTTGTTCGTAACCCACGAACAAATAGAAGTTGCCCTCTTCTCGGACCATCCAACTACCTTTCCATATTTTATCAATAAATCTTCGGCGTCAGTATATAGAGAGGGGTCTAGTTCACGACTTCAAGAGTTCACTAAGGGAGTAGCAGCATCTGATTGTCCAAAATAAACGATCATATGATTGACCGAAAGAACAGCTCTCTCATTCGCTATATAAGGTCTCCTGAACATATGCACTGTCGGGGTACATATCTAGCAGGTATAGAGTCAGATAGCTCAGTAGTGAGACCCGTAACCAAGCAATCGTCCATAGACTATTCATCCAGGACTAAGACAACTAAATCCCCTTGTGACGAACCGATACTGTCTAACAAAGATACTGCATGTATCAATTCATGTTTACATAACTAAACCAGTAATTTAGACTTACATTTTATGAAGCAGAAAAATAACAAATAACAATGTCTGTAAAATGTGTTTTAAACATCCCTCTTCCTTCTGCGCTGTGCAACGTTTTCCTCTGACTACGTCAGGCTTAGTTTTGTGTAATCAATTGTCACAATGAATTATTTCAAGTTAGCTTAATATTTGTGGAGTTGTTTTCGATTTGATGACCTTGTGTTGATCAAAAAGTGATCCATCAATTCTAAAATATGGCGCAAGTACAATTTGGATTGTATAGTAATTTTGGTCGGCCCGTAATAAATATAATTAATAATAATAAATTTTATATAATAAACAACAGTTCCCACCATACTGTGTACTGTCGATTTAAGGTCTAGGCGGATTATCTAGCCTGGTATTATGCTTATGAACCTGGTACTCCTGTTGCCTCTCAGACTAGAAGGGGTCATAGGATCAGGCTAGCTCAGAACTCTACCACTAAATAAAAACCACTTGCCTGACCAGTTGAATGACGAATACACTCTGGAATATTTTTAATAATTATTATTATTTATTTTTTGTATGAAGAATTTTTCATTTCAATTTTTTTACATTTGGACTATCGCAATTTGTTTTGTTTTTTCATGAAGATATGCTTTTCTTTATTTTGTTCTGCGAAATATTAAGGATAACTATTTAAAAAACATTTTTTTTAGTTATTAATAAAATAGTTGTTGAAGCACTTTTTCACCCTGTTGCAACTGAAGTGCCGTAATAACCTCTTAATATGATTTAGCGACTAGAACTTTGTTCAAATATATTTCAAAATATTTAATTTACTTCAGAGGTTCCAAATGATATTTTAGTCACTAAAAAAAAAATAATCATATAATAATATGATCTGATAAATAATAATAAATATGGTGAATAATGAGAGAAACAAATGCGAGGAGAGTGGAGGTAGAAGTATATTAAATTCGGCTTTATCTCCACACCCTCTCCTTTATCTTCCTCTTTTCCATCTCACCAACTCAAAATCGAATCAAAAAATAAATATTGCAGAATTTGGATTTATAGTTTTGGAAATAAATTGGTGATTTGTAAACAGTAAATATTATAAATAGGATGCGTATGCTGGCTCTTTAGAAGTGTTAGAAATGTAACTGCTGAATATAATTTAACGCTAAATACCAGCGCTAAGCTTTTTCACAATAGAATTTCTCGAAATCATTGATACATACACTCACTACCTGTCAAAAGTTTAAGACCACCCTAAATATAGCTGTCATTTGTAGGTTAATTGCAATAATATTTTTAAATTTGACTGTGGAATCATTTCATCTTTTTCTGATTCATAACGTGTTGTCATAATGGTATAATTTAATAAAAAATATTTTCTTTAACTAAAATAAAAATGACAAAACAGAAGATAATAAGACACTTGATAAAAACTGTTTTTAATAATCTATTAGTAACACGGTATTAACAAATTCAGTTGGATTAACTTTTGACTAATATTTACACTCCTTTAGTTTTTCAAATTCTTTACTTATTTCTCGTCTAAAAAAATTTTGTCAATATTTGAGCATTTTAAAAGACCGCTCTACCCCTTCTGGACTCTCATCCTGCAGCAAGACAAAAATCACAAAACACACTTCCAATTGTTCAGGTTTTTTAAAAGAAAAAGAAGACGAGGGACTCATAAAAATTATACTATAAAGAACTCGATAGAAAAGTCCTAGAACATGCTCCAACTTCTCAAAAACATCTTATGGGGGTTCTGAAAAAAGTTATGGGGACGATACGAGTTTTTGAAAAATTAAACAATTATCGGACAACTCATTGAAAGGATGCCTAAGTCAAAACCGTAATTGATAATGAAGGAGGATTTTTTAAACGAAAATACTGTTTAAATGAAAATATGTAATTGTTCCAGATTTTTTTTTTTACATTATAATAACAAAAAAAATTGCAAACCACCCTTAAAGGTTGTATATTGTGTTTTATATCTGAAAGAAATTATATTAAAAATATTTTGTTTTATTATAATTTATCTGGTTTTCTTAAACTTTTGACAGGCAGTGTGTGTGTGTGTGTATGTATATACTCGAATTACAATTCTGTCAAATTTAAAAACTAGTCCTATTCCTCTCAACAACTGTTTATGAAGTAACCATGCAAAGTGAATGAAAATTATTTTATGTTAGATAAAAAAAAAGATCTGAAAATAAATAAAAAAAAGATAACCTTGCATGACTGAGCTCCTTGCTCAAATATCATTTTACATCTTTATTGCTCCTATTTGGGTTAAGGTGGTTCTCACAGCTTGGGTCAAAATTTAAATTTGGAAAACAATAGCTAACCACACTGAATCTGTTCTGATTTTTTTAAGTTGGACTGAATTTCTTCAGAACAAAATTGTAAATTCAATATTACGAAACTATGCCACGGTCGTGTGCTACTTACAATTTACCCACACTTAAATTTAAATGTTTTTTTCTGCTTTAATTAATTTCATATTCAGATGTAATTACTATGTTTTCATCATGGCAGTGTATCCGTTAATGAGATAACAAGAGAATTGGAGAATGTATTATAATAAAAAACGTCTTAGCAAGGTTACTGAAAAGAAAACAATAAATTTAGTTGATAAAGCGAATTTTTTATTGGAGCTTACTACTTACAACTAAGCTTACGTGCCGGTATTACATTTAAATTAAACTAAAGTAGAATCTGTGTCATGATTATAAATCGTAGTTATTGTCCCCATTTCCTTTATCGCAGTCATTCCGAATTTTCCGCTTAGCATATAGAGAGTTTATTGTGATAAAGCTCTGTGATCGTATTCAGTGCAGCATTTATGATATTCATCAACAAACAGTTATTCGTCAACATCCAATTTATGATTTTAGATGTTTAAAAGATGTCTGTTATGACGAATAACGAGGAAGATGTCGATAAGCTATTTTTAGTTTCCACTGAACAGACGTTTTCATATCTGAATGATTGCCTATCTTCCGACGTCACTTAACGCTTACTAATAAACCAATTTAAATTTAAAGAAAAATTACTGAAATCTATAATGGCTTATTAGCACGAACATTGATATTCCGCTCAATAAAGTGTTCAAGATAAAATTTGCATAGCTAAACGAATCAAACTAAAATTGTTTTTAAGGATAATTATTTTTTAAAGTAGAGATTATGTTTAATCGGAGATAAAAGGGCAAACTCGAAAGAACTTTTTTTTGGGGGGGGGGGGGATTATTTTCATATTTAGGCGATGTTTGGAAAAAATTAATTTTTATATGGAAAATACTCAAGGGGTAAAACTCGAAATTTAAAAGCGTTAGCTTATTTTTACCCTTTTGAATTTAAAACTGAGTTCCTAATTATTGGTCATTCTACCTATACTGAAATTACTCCAAAATTACTTCACCGATTAAATCCAAAAGCACTTAATCAAACGAGGGAAACTTTTACAAATCATTACGTTTTGTAAAGGAAAAAATGGTGTTTTTGATTGGCGGGTATTATTTTATGATTTAAGGAAACAACATTTGAACAAAAAGTGTATGCAAAAAAAACTTTAAAAACTGCTTGTTGGGATTTCAGATCAATGATTAACAATTAAACTATTTGTTTTCCAAACCCGATATTTTATAATAGTGATTCATTGAAATCAAAACAAATTATTTTGCTGATACCTCCTATAAATGTTATTTTATACGATTTTAACTGACAATTAATTGATGATATTTTTTTTTCGGTACTTATACGAGGCTTCAAAAAGTAACGAGAATTTTATAATTACTGCTTTATTTGATTTCAATGGCGTAGTACCTCATGTGGCATGGATTCCAGCCAAAAGGTCGTACGGTCAATAAAGTATATTACTTGGAAGTGATGCGCCGTTTACGTGAAGCGATCCGACAACAACGACCGGAATTGTGGCAAAATAATTCGTGGAAATTGCATCACGATAACGCTCCCACCCACACCTCACTGATTGTTCGTAACTTTTTAGAAAAAAACCTTGAAAGGGCCACGTTTTGACAATCGTGTTAACCGTGATAAAATCGCTGAAGGAGCTAAGAGCTATATCCAAAAGTGAGTTTGAAATTTGCTTCGAAAATTGGAAAAAGCGCTGACACAAGTGTATTATATCTGAGGGGTCTTACTGTGAAGGTGACAAAATTGTTATCGATGAATAAATAAAAATTTATAAGATGAAAAAATTCTCGTTACCTTTTGATCAAACCTTGCATATGGAATGATGAAACATTAATGCCCGGTTGCAAGATCACTTAATAAATCACTAATTACGTAATGTCCCGTTAGAAGAAAGCTCAGTTAAATTTTACCCTCAGTTTGAAAAACATATTTAACAACACATTACACAACGGATGGTTAAACGGTGACTTGAATTTTAACAGCTATTTAATGGCTGACAATATGGCGGAGGGAGATCAGCTGGCTTGCTTTGAATAACTGCCTTATTTTTTCTCTGAAAGGAAGTTTGGAGGGTAGTTACACCTTGGCCTAAGGCACAATAAGTTTGTGCCCCCATAAAAATTGGGCCCTTCCACTTGGATTGGTTTTAAAGGTAAATGTGAGTTTTTCTTTTTTTTAAAGCTGATCATTTTAGTAAAAATTGATAAATAATTCCTATGAATTTTCCAAGTATTTTGAGGGAGCTCGAAATGTGACATTACGGGCCGACGTTTTTTTAAAAAAAGAAATACTCTCCCTGTCTTGAAACAACGGAGCAAGAAATTAAGTTTTAAACATGGCAAAATAATTTATTCAATGAATAAACTTCTAGGCATTAAAATAAGTTTTTATTAATATAATAAACAATTTATCAAGCGGCTTTTTCGTTACCAGAACTGTTACAGAAATCATATTCGTCGACGAAAAAACTGCTGTGAAAGTAACTGCTTAGGTCATAGTGGTACGAAGTTGGAAATGCACCTGCTGCTATGGGAAATGTGTCGGATGAAATCCCTTCCTTCCAAACTGAAACTACCTTTAGTGGGTTTAACAAGTAGAGTTCTCTCGTACCATAGTCCCAGCCTTACTTTACCAGTTGTAAAGCCCCATAAAATGCACTTAAAAAAAAAATTAGTACGATCACATACCAAAAATTGGAACCGAACCAAAAGTTGGGAAAAAAAATGTTTGGACTTAGAGCATAAGAAAAGATTAGCCACTTTAGAAGTACGAGGTCTGAAAAGTTTCCGACCTAACAAAGCTTTTATTTATTTTCTTATCATCTTCATTTTGAGAACAGGAACTGTGTAGAACAGGAAGCGGCAATTATTATAAAAGAAAAAAAATTAAAACTCACCGAAACAGAGGAGGAAACTGCAGACATCCGACGTCCGACGATAAAGAGACATATTTTACTATGGAAATTACAAAAATTGGAACAATTTAAAGTTTCTTTTGATAAATTTTCATTTCATTTTCTAAATTAGATTAATTATGCTCACCCAAATACCGTAGTTATAATACTGTTTCGCACTGCGGTTTCAATGTTTCTTAAATACATCGTTGGGTCGTCACTTGGGGGGTGCCTGGTTACCCTAGCCCTGGTGACAAGTGCGGATTGTTCGAGTTTATAACCTGGACAATCGTTTCATGACGGCGTTACTATCTGACTCCATTTTTGATTGGTATGTGCCCCGACAATGCACTATGTTCAAGAGAAGAGGTCCAGAGGTTTTTCATATAGAATTAGTCAAGTTTTCAGAGTTAGAGCGGAAACCAAGCGTCAACGAGTAGAGGTCACGAGAGACTAATTAACAGGACTAGGAGCCCGCCTTAAGTACCCTCTCCCTGTTGGTTCTCACACATGTGGTGATGCACCCGCGGTCGACGTTTAATTACCCGGCCAGCCCTGTCCCCTGGAGGATTTTAATCTCGTCGGAGATTTAAATACACAGTAAAAGTGTACATACTTGAAGCGAATTTATAAGAATTAAACATTGTGTGATGTGAACAATGCTAGTGAATGTAGGTTTTAAGAATCACTACTTTATGCATAGAATTAGTAGCGTGAAATTTAATTATGTTGATCAGGAATGAAAATTAATCTCATGCAGTTCTCAATTGAACGTATTAACACAAAGGTTTCAATATTAAATGAAGCGAATCAGTGCGAAAGTGGAATTGAATACTGTATAATATTGCTTCTACTTTTTACTGCTAATTGACATTTTCCAGCCGGTCTCGCGATAGATTACTCTCCTGTTTTCCTCATGCTTCAGGAAATTAATCATTTTTAGTTGGTACTGGCATGAGTGTACAGTTTATACATTTAGAAGTTATTTGTATAATATTAGTAATGTTACATTTTCATTTTTGTTAGCTTATATTATACTTTTATTACGAGCGTATATAAAAGTTTCGGTATAATGTAAATGTGTATGTAGACGTATGGAATTTTGTGGTCAGCTTTAGGTTAGCGAGTAATAAACTAAAATAGTTTATTTGTTTTAGATTGAAACATAGATTAACAGGTAGATAATTAATTTTTTTATGAAATCATGAACTTCGTTTATTAGAAAAATTACGATCTCCCCTACTAGTACAATACCTAATTGTGTTATATGATCTGGTTCGTGCATACGTGCCATAAGATTCATCCGCGGAATGTCACCTTCCCACCAAAGGAGATGGAAACCGGGTACTGGAAAATACCCTACGCTGTCCATGCAGACACAATCTCTGTTTTATAGTCATCGTGGAGAAAGGAACAAAGTGGAAGAGCCGCAGGCGCTCATCCCAGTGGCGTGTAGGCATCAGGATATCTCGAAGACATTTCCACATCATTCTCCAAGGAAGGTTGGCACCATCTGGTGATCTTTAAATGTAATGTGTGTAAGAGTATCGTTTTTCAAGGAAATTTAAAGTAATTATGTTTGCAAGATAGTGGGTATCTGGCCATACTGGTATTGCGTGATGGGTCTTATTGATAACTAAGCATGGAGCATTTACTACTTTAATTTTTGGATGGACTGTTTATTGGAAGAATTGGATAATATATGGCGTATGCTATTAAGGTGTTGGAAAATGAGAAAGAAAGGTATTGACAGTATTTTTTAACTTTTTAAGCCAATAGGCCAGTGGTCACCGAATGGCAGACCGTGGGCAAGTAATGTACGGACCGTGATAAAACTGTGAATATCCGAAAGTAATAAGAACTCATAGTTTAAGCCATAAAAATGTGCACCATATTAACCTCAACTTTTGCTTTGTGTGTGTGTGTTTGTTTGAAGGAGCATTCCTATAAATAAACCTCATTAAGTCCAGGTACATATCTCGACTTGACCTGAAATTTCAGGCAGGTGTTTCAAAATAAAATGTGCCATTTTTCCAATTGAACATTAACCACATAATGAACTTAAATGAGTAATCTTTTAACTTGCTTCTTTTATTTTTATTTTGTTGGAATTTTAATGTTTTTCACCTCAAGCAAAGATTCTTTTATTAATAATTAATATGCCTTCTGATTTAATAATTAATAACTTCTGATTTGCCACCTGCTTCGTACACGTTTTCTCCCGTGGTCCAGATGAGAATGGTCCAGGCAGTTCAATTCTGCTGTGACTATAAGAGTGGAAACTATGTCAACAGTTAGTTAGGGTGCCTCCCATCACATTTAATAGAGGTTTGTGTGCAACCTACCCGTATCCCTTCTTTCCTCTTCCTAATTTCCTTTTAATAGCTGCATTACAACATTTCATCCCCTTTGCCAGTCATATAAAAGTAAATTTTTAAGTTTCAATTACTCAGTTGTATTCATTACCTCTGCGCCACTGGGCCTACCAGTAATCCTTATTTTCCCTATATCGGGTGTACCCGCCGAGGTGCTGGGTCTCTTCAACCCGGTTTCTGCCCGGCGGGCGTTAAGAAAGAGATAAAATGGGTAAACCTGTGGTCGTCGACCTTTGCAGGCGTCCTAGTCGGCGGGCAGATTATTCGTATTGATCTTACACCATAAGATCTTAGAAGGTTTGCCCCGACAGTGGACTATGTTCAGGAGAAGTGGTACAGGGTAGGTATTATAGGAAGTTTGGTCTTGCAATGACCACGAATTCACACTCGGTATATAAGGGTAGGATGAACCCGTCCGGATCCTAAAAGCGTGTGAAGCGGAGAGAGGCAGACTGGATCGCTGGGGGAGACACAACTAGATACCGTTTGTATGACCCCAGAGACCGTCGTCCACATGGAAGGGATTCCCTCCAAGGATGTACTAGTTTTAGCGAGCCGAAGGCTGAGAACCCCACTAGGAAGGTGTAGGGTCTGACAACGCGAGGCTAAAACATAGACAGGCTAGGAAAGAGAGGTGTAGATATAATAACTGTATTGCATTATAATTATACAATTATAGATTCTCAGGTGAATCTATATACAATTTATTTTTGTATTTCCGCGCAAGCGTTATGATATTTTATAAAAAAAATGATATAATGCAATGTACATGTGAAATGATACACATTATACATGAATGGACTGAACTGACTCTAATAAAGGTGATGAGGCTCACCTTTTTGATCAAAAATGGAAAAAAAAGCCGAATTTCGGCCTTATATAGGCAGGTCAGAGGCTGGGCTCCGTGTCGTGAACAGCCCCCCCCCCCTCAGTGGTGGTGGGGAGGTTTGACAATGTTTTGAAACGGACCGGCCAGAAAAATAATTTGTGACCACTCCTCTAGCCATTTAGGTTACATTATCGTATCGCGTCCAGGTCCTGGAATGAAGTCAGGCTGTCTCATGGCCGCGGAGATAAAGCATTACCAAGAATAAACATTAACGCCCAACAAACAGCACAAATATATTTTTTAATATTCTTGGAAATATATATATACGATTTTTTAATCAGTTTAATTAGTTGGGTCACTCGTCATCTTTGACAGCTGATATATAATCAGCATATTGCCGGAGTTATCTGGCCAATATAATCGCACTGCTAACTCATCCGCTTATCTCCTCCTGTGAGCTGCGGGTGCGCTGATAATGCATCGGAATCTCTATGCTGTGTTTCCTGAAGATATTCCCATTTGGCGGTTCCCGTCTTACCCCCGAGGTTTTTAGAAAAGAAAGAAAATGTAATCCCTTGAGCCGACGAGGAATAGGTAAAATGTGAAGAAAAAAAACAATATTCTGAAGCATTGTCCACTAAGAAAAATAGACACAAAATAGCATCTCTAGCTGGCAAAAACATATCACCAATATTATGGGCATGCACGCATATGTTGTCTTAAATGAACCGATAGCATTGGAACTAAGTACAAAAAAAATGACTCGAGGTGAATGACATCCGCTAACAATTGTAACTAGAAGAATAAGAAAGTGCAAGAATTATAAAATGGGGAAAATGAGCATAATAGGTTGCCGGGAATATTATTAAAATAGGTAATAATAAAATAAATTAAAACTTATAATAATATAAATAACGCGGAATTAAAAACTGTTAAACAGAAAAGAAATAATGACTGGAGTTAAAGAATCTGAGACTTGGCAAGCGACGAATAACATATTAGCTGTGAATTGATTCCTAAGGTTTTTTTTTTTAGGGTGTGTCTACTACAAAAGTCATTGATGCCCGCTTTTTCGAAATTTTTTTATGGGTTTTGCTTCAGCGATTTTTTAATTATTCAACTTTTATCGTTACTTTACAGGGCTTTGGATAAAGGGGTTGTTAACGTTTTTTGAGGTTGTTATACGATTAAGCACAGCAAGTACATATCTTACGGGTCCATGTGAGCACGTTAGCTGGAACAAAGCCAGCCGTGATACGGACCGGGGTTGACCGGGACACCAGCCCCACCTGTCAGGCAGGCAGGACATGTATTATCATTTAAGGACACGAGGACTCATCGGAGGGTGTGGGCTCCAAAGGTTTGCGGATAAGAAAAGATTGGTCAAAAGAGGCAGGATCGTGGGATGGTATATCCAGGTCTGTCTGAAGGCACCTAGTATTGGGATTTTTGATAGCTGACCTGAATTGGAGGAGGTTGTTTCATGATTTTTAGTCGTGGAAGTGCGGAAGTGAGTGGTATAATTTATTTATATGTATGTATTTCCTCCTTTCATTCAGGTACGGTGTATCTGTATAAGTGGATGTTCGTCACTTGCCGTCAAAAAAATTATTCTTATCCATCCCAAATGTTAACAATGTATTCCGCAACAGCTAAAAATACTCTGATTAGTTTTCAATGTTATTTTAAAAACATAAACTCTTGTTTCTCCTGTGTAATTTCTGTCTGTCAATTCCAGTCTTTTGGCGACTTCCCTGTTCTAGCTGGAGACATGAAATTATATTTAAAGCTACTGTCTGATATTGGGAAAACGTGATTAACATTTTCGAAGTATACTTTAACGTAGGATGTGCATGCTGGTTGTGAGTTAAGTTTTTAAAGTTTAAGAGGGACATATATTGAGACTATTCAATATATATTTTATTAGCTTCAATTTGAGTAGTTATTAGTTTTAATTTGATAATAATATTTTATAAATTTAAATGTATTTCAATCACCGGCTATGGTTAATGCTTTTATGACGATTTTTGTTCTTTGCAGCCCTTTTCAATGGCAGCGTGAGCTCTTTGAAGTGCTAGCGCGTATAATTATTTTTGCCAACTTGGCCAGTATTTTTATAAGAGTCATGATATTTTTGATAATAGTGTCATTCGACTACTCGATAGTTCTAAAAACAAAACCAACTTCATACAAAATGGTGAAGGGCCATTATATAATTAATTAGTAATAAACTAATAATTCCTGTCATATTGAGTAGGGTAACAACTCTTGACGTCTTGATTAATAGTCTGCTTTAGATTCGCACTGGGTTCCCCAAGAGATTCTAGAATGACCCACTTGTATTCTCAATAAAAGTGGCTTCCATTATACCTTACCATCGTCGCAAATACTTCCTTGGTTCCATCCTCTCCAGAAGTTTCTTTACCAAACAACCTTCTGGCCTCTTCTGCATATTTAACACCAAACCCCGCTGCTGATAATCCATGTCCTTACCCACATAGAATGGTAATACTTCACAATTCCTTGGGCATAATACAAATATCCGCTTGTTGCTCCCTTCCCCCCTCCATTCACCACACTCATTTGTTAAATATGTTCAAAACAAAAAGTGGCAAAAGCTTTAGGTACGCCACTGCGTCCTTTGACTGGCAGACCCAGAGGGCCGACAGACAAGTGAAGCCCTTGCACATTACTCTCAAGGGACTACGGCTTTACCTTTTCCTAGCATAGGCAGATTTACGACTCCTTTTAACCATTCATAAGCTTTCTGCCCATTGATGAACCATTCATAAGCTTTCTGCCCATTGATGTTTCATGCACCTTTTTTTTTTTTTTTTAACAAAACAAAACCGAATGTTTCTCCTGTGTTTCTGTCTGTCTTTCTTGGTGACTTTCCTATTCTATCTGGAAACATTAAATTGTACAAGAGGGTACAGATATTGTCATTCAAGATATTCCTAATTGAAACAATCAAAATAAATGTACAAACATGCCTACATTTTATCATTATGTCTACAATATAAATAATTTTATTTTAACTTGTAATAACTGTTATTGATTTTTATTGACTCAGGAAGGGCGGAAAATTGGGGACAAGAGCTGTAGGTACGCCACTTGCACTTCGGCTCTACTGCAACAATCGTTGAGATTGTAGGCCCTGGGGCAGGGATGAGGAGAAGAATGTAGGAAGGCTGACAGGGAAGATGGGAAGACAGGTTGCCGAAAAGGTGGCGGAGAGCCGACTCCAGCCGAGGTCAGCCGAACCTCCCCCCTCCCCCCACGCTACTACGTTACTACGAGCTCAGTGCTCCCCCAGTTCATCTTGTGTAAGGTCGTGTCTTCAGTGTGTAAAGCCCTCCTCTGTCGGATTACCAATAACGCCAACCATCAAATAAAGTGAGTGATTTTGTATTTGTAATGTAATCTGTCAATATTGTACCTCTTTGTACCGGGCCGATACGGAGCGGTTGCGAGTTCCGTACCCTGCCGGACAGCTCCGTCTAACGTCTGATGACATCAGCCTGTTAATGACCTCCCCTAAAAGAGGTCTTTCATCTTCCCTGATGTATGTCACATTTAAGATTTTTTTTAAATCGCAATTATCATTGATTAAAATCAGTCAGCCATAAGTGCTATGGTTGTTTTAAATGGCCAAAGTCTCATATCTTCCAAAACGGGATGAATTGTTTTACTTAAGTGACTTCCAAGTCCTTTACAAATTTGTTATGATTACTCAATGCATATCTGGTGATTATTAGGTATGCATTATTTCCTTCTAAATTTTAATTAATTACTAGTTTATTGCATCGGACCATTCTAAAAATTGTAGTCAAAATTAAAATTATAACAATTGCAAAAAGAACAATTCCTAGTGTATTCTCTCAAAATATTACTTTTTGTCAATTTGATTACTAATATTACTTTGAAATATTTTTACGTATATGTCGAATTTGTTCATAAAATTACGTTGTTTATAAATAATGTGAATACTGTTTGCTATTTTTTTATATGTTCGTAATTAACAAGTAGCGAGTTAAAAATTTTAAATAACGTTCTAAACTGTGATGTTGCTACTGCACCAATGTTGTTTTTTCACTCTGCTATGAATAAACATAATTTACTATTTAAATACCTCATTATCAAATTGATGAATATCAATTGATATTTATTATATAATCGTTATTTTAACTGTCGTCATAGTTGATTGCGAGATGGTCAATAATAATAAAATAAGATTTTTTGTGAAGTGATATTCTTGAAATTGAAGACTTAAAAATGGATATTTGGTACGTCATGTTTAATACAGTCTCAAGTTTGGTCCAATCAGCTTACTGGAATGGGTCATATCCGAGACGAGCCTGCTTATTATTGTTGTATAATTATTGTTTCACATTTGCTATTATTATTGCTCCTGGATGGATGCTATTTGTTTACATACCGTTATGTATTTATTTGTCCAGGTATGTTACGGAGATCCGAAATGGACAATGGCTCTTAAATTTGTCAATTTTTTTTTTATGGAATTTGGATCGACCACACTGGGACCACTCCTTCATTCGTCCGCTTAGAAATTCATTTCCTATGAAAAAAGAAAGACTGCAACACATCGGCTTGGCTTCAGAGTAGCGTGTTTTTTTTCTTTTTCGTTTTTCTTTACAGTTTACGTTATATTGGTCTTGCAACTTTAACTGCTACTAAAACGGATAATTGTATAAGGCATTTAGTAGACTTGTCATTTTTTTTTTACATTTGATCTAAGATCAAATATAATATTTTATATTTTAGATAATATTTTTACAGTTATGAAAAAAATTATTTCATTTAATATATTTATATAAACTATCTAAAGGGCCTAGGAAGTAATGAACTTTAAATGTCAAATATGCTTATACCAAATTTCGGATTAATAATTTTTGCGATCAATGTTGTGGTACATTTGTACGTACATACAGACCTTTAAAGTACAACGTCCCCGTACCTGTCTGTGCCTGAATAAAACCTACTTTTGGGCTAAGAAATTAATCGAGTATTTTTCCTTTGGTGTGATTAAGTCGTCAAGTAGCCATTTTAATTAAAAAGTGCAGCATTAAGAGGACAAGGGCAACTACAATATGTTTCTTACAGATAAAAAAAAAAAAAAAATAGTATGATAAATTCGAGTGCATGTATTTGGTATGCGGCGTGACTGCGATTTTTTTCTTTTTTAATCTTGATTGGGATTACCTCTTTTTTTTCCTTCTTACAGTTTCGCCTCGTTCGTTCATATTATGCAAATATTTCGACGTTGTTTAGTTAAGGTCTTTTTTTTTTTATCTTGAAACATACATAATTCAAATATACGTGGCATTGAGATATTTAAAATAATCATTTTATGTCATTTGATTCGATCAAAAAAAGTTCGCACCTTGTTAATATAATAATTACACCATATTTTTCAATTCAATTCAATTTTTGCAATATGGTATACATTTTTGTGCAATTATAATTTTTTTTTTACACACAGAAGAAATGATATTTTTTTGGTTGACCTTAAGATATAAGGGAAAATTATTAATTATTTTATGAAATTAATATTTTAATAGTAATTATGAATAAAGGAAGATTCATTATTAAACGTTTTTTGTACTGAATGTATATTACGATCACAATCACAATCAAATAGCCACGGATTTTCAATGGTTTTTTTTTGTAGCAGGGGGAGATTACAACAAATGAAGAGTATTCAATACTAAGTATGAACCCTCCTTTTTTTTTTTGGTATCTGGACCGATTATAAAATTTCAAAGTAGGATTTACCATCATACCCATTAGCTTCTAGTTTTTAATTATGCCTGAAATATAAATTTTAAAATTTTCATGAACAAATCAAAGTCAAAATTTCATCTAAAACACTCGACTTTAGATTTCATCTTTTGACCCGACTCCTTTTCTTCAAATTGTAGAACACTGGTTTTCCTGAAGAAATTTCGGTTGTGGCGTTAATCAACTCTACCTTTCATTTATATTATCACTTTTTATTTATTTAAATTGTTGTTTTATGTCCCTCCCAGATCTGATTTGTTGAGCTAGAAGTGATTGAAAAATATATGGGTCTGACATGCAGACCCGTCTCCACCTCATAAGCTAGTATTTTTGAATTTTTTTTTTTCAAAACCTTAAGCACTTTAGTTTTCATCCGTGTGAATTTTCGTCCGACTAGTGTGAGTCCTCTGTCCAAGATGGTATACAAGTGATTTTAAACAAAGGCCTCTTTTATGGCTTTTTCATAATTGATGTTAAAATGTTTAAAGCATCTACGTCAAAATGTTTCAATGTAATATTAGTGATAAAATTTATATATAAGTAACATTTTGTGAGAATTCAGTAGGAATTGTTCTTTTTGCAATTGTAATATTTTTAATTTTGACTACAATTATTTATAACTTTCAGTGTTTGTTTGGTCTACCAAAAGCTCGAAAACCGAATGTCTGTTCTTGTCCGAGTTCCCTATTCTAATAAAATACATCAAATCTCACACGGTGGTCCCATTTTATTACAAGGAGGTCATAACAACTATAGCCATTTTCATAGAATATTTGCTAACGTTTAAATTTATCAATAATTTTGGTCTTAAAAAAAAAAACAATATCTATAATTTGTAGTAGGGTATATAGAGTTCGATTAACTATACGTTTACTGTTATATAAAAATTAAATTAAAAAAGTCACATAAAAAGATGTTCAGAAAATTAATTTATAATGTACATCATAATACTTTTGTACTAGTGCAAATCGCAATGTAAAATACATAAAACTTATATAAAATGTAGCCAAGCTACAGGACATATTGTAAATAGATTCATCTATGTAGAATCTATATTTCATTCTTTAATATTTTGTAACAAGGTGGTATGGGGGAAAAAAACAGGGAGTATATTTATTTTAGAGCCTTAATATATTACATAATAAGTCACATTTCTTATCCAGACGAATGAAAATAATCTCATGAAAAATAATGAATAATCATTAGTAATTTTATAAAATAAATGTTTACCCCTCATGTTGAGTAGGGTTTGAAATAAAGATTTTTAAGTCCTGATTAACTATAAGAACCATGCTTTGGGACTTGTTGACTACAGTCTCTAAATATGATATTATTAAAAACTAAGGTCGGACGTGAATAATACAGATGCTACCTTGGCGTGCAGTTTCGCCGCTAATCTTTTATTCTCCGTCACCTATTTACTCATTAAGTACAGTGCTGTTATCTTGCGCTATCGGCCCTACGATAAGGTGTTGATAAATGTTAGTTTTGTCTGTCTATATTAGTTTTAACTTTGTAGAGCGTACCATGTAACAGTGAGCAAATGGGCTAGGCTCAAGACATAGTGCATATATATCCTTATAAGTTTTTTATTGTGTGCGGTACTGGCTATATCTCGATGTGATGTCATTGTGCTAATATGTCACATGTGAAAATAATTATGTCACATACATTTATTTCTGAGGAAATGTTACTTGTTTTGGTATAGGCAAATTCTCATTTCTCATTGATGAATTATGATTTTATAATACTATTTATATTGTATTGAAAAATAAACAAATAAGAAATTTAGGTGACCCCCAAAGTATACTTTTTTTATTGATGCGACATCGTCAGTAGACGCTTTGCCTATTACAGGCCTTCTCAGGACTCCAGTTCGGACAAGAAACGTAATTTACATTTATAGAAGAAATATTAAGATTGGAAAGAATAAAAAAACGGGCCTCTGAATGATATTATGTTGAAAATCTGATAAATTCATTGATGTGCCTACCGGATTGGTAACCTTACTACAAATAAATAAATTAAAATTTTAAAATAGCAAATTGGTATAACATTACAAAGTTACTCTGCTCAGACAAAAATCATTTTACGCTATATGAAAAACTTGAATAATTTAAAGAGGAAAATATTCTTAATTTACTTTATAATAAAAACAAACTTTCCTGTGTTGGGGTAAGGAATGTAACTTTGGTAGAAATATTAACCGCCAGCCCACTAAATTTTGGTGAGAAACCATACGGGTTATAAAAATTATAATTAGCAAACAGAAATCGCCGAGAAATTTCTTGTATATTTATTTTTTTATGAAAAACAATAGACCATCTTTAAAACATGTTTAGAAGCATACAAATCCTTAAATAGCAGAATTGAAGCAAAATCCTTCAATCCGTTAAAATTTCGGCATAGAAAATCTTCGAGTTCTTACAATTAGTTTTATATTAAACAACCCGGTTCAAATTTTGTTTGATTTCAAGGGATCTGTGTGAGTTGTTGAGCACGCCAAGCATTCAAAAAACAAACTCTTAACTCTCTCAAATAGTCTAGTCCGCTTATTGATTCGAAATGATCGCAAAATTAAAAAAAAAAATCGATTCAAGTTTATATCGTATGGCACAAGCACAATTAAGGATTTCATTGCGGCTTTGAAAAAATTAATGAATGTTTACGTGAATTTTTGTAACTATAGTCTCAACTCATATTGCATATTATTTAATCAAGGCTCTGAGACCTATTAATTTAATACCCTGCTATATTGATAATAAAAAGTGATAAATTAATGATATCTCAATATTTTTTATAAGGCTGATTATATTTTCAATACCATCGTGCGATGGAATGGAGCAACCATAGCATTAATACTGCCATACCTCTAGGCCGAATAGGAGTCGAGAAACAGTTGCTAATATGATTTTAAAAAGTTACTTTATAAATCGTTTTATGATAAAAATCACAATCCCACTTAACGCGTAATAGATAACCATGATGTAATTTCCCATTCGTGCGATATATACAAATTTACATTTACTCTCTCATTCATACCGTATTTACATTTGACATTTATACAATTTAGGCATGTATACATAGCCCAGTGATCCCCCAATCCACCCACTTTTTATTGCTACAGCCCGTAACTAAATAGCAAACAGATATTACATAATGCTTATCAGGTCTCTAATTTGATGCTCTCCATAAAATTCCACAGTAAAATCTCTCGGTCGAATATGATATGTACATTCACCAGAACAGAGTGGGCCAAAAGGGTTTTTCTATAAGGCTGGATTCTAAGTAAGGGCTCACGCTCTTTGTTCAGGTCATAAAAGGCCTCACTAATTGCTGACGTGAACTATGGCCAGGGGTCTAACCTGGGGTTTGGGAATCCCTACGTGTCGGTAAAAGGTTTTTGTCTTATTCACTGACGTATGCAGAAAGTGAACAGACTATAAAACTATTGAATGAGGTGTTGAGTGAGTAATAGTAACAAATAGGCATGAATGACATCCGGGAAAGAACATCCAGTGAAGACTTCCCGTATAAAGCGTTATGTTAATGGTTTGGGTTTTTGGTTCGCTCATAAATCTGTTCTCTGCATGCCCGAATGGGCCTTAGTAGGTAAGTGTATGTCTTCTGGTTTTGTACTATAGATGGGATCGTCTGTTTAGGGTGTACTTAAAATTTATTTTTCACAATCTTCAACTCTGTTCGAGCTTTACTTCGAAATGTCGATACCATGCCATAACTTATCTAGATCGTCTTCAAGAATTGAAGCAAAAGTAACTCATTCATTCTATATGCGTTTATTAGTAACTTCTGAATATCCGAACCGTTGTTTCTCAACCAGGCAGAAATACAAGCCGAGAGGTCTTGGTGCGGTAGTTCCAAGCGAGGACGTAAGTTTTACTCTTCCTGTTTTTTTTTTCTACATTTTTATTTATTGTAATTTAGAAGAATATAACTGAGGTATTATTCTTGTAAACTTTTCCAATGTTGGAGGAATTACGAAATTCTTCCCCTTTTCCTAAAAAACAAATACATTGCAAACGTTCAGTGAATTTCAACTCTAATTAGTAAAGGGTTCCCTGGTACAAAAAACCTAGGATCATCATCATATATCATACCGAGAACCTACCAACTTCAATTCTATTGGTGTACTTGAACTTATTGCCACTACGCAATATTACATTAAGGTTAAACGATAAAACCCATATGAAACGAAGGGTATTCGATTAAATGGCTGATAGTGTCAGAACAAAAATGCAAGTCAAATGTAAAGTGTTTCTTATCTAATGATATTTTTGTGTAATTATTGTCCGATTTATAGCCCAACACTTTTTTATTTGTTGTTTGAAAAACACAAATTACATATTGTCCATCATGACGCAATGATCTTTATTTTGATATCATAATTATTATATTTTTTTAATAAATTTATTTATTCTATCATTAATTATTAAATTAATGACTATAATTAATAAAATTATAGAAAATATTTTTTAATATTGAGTATTTAATTATTAAATTATACTGAAGGATATCGCTATATTTTTTATGTATTTCTTTTATGAGGTCGCGACTCTTGAACAATTCCAGTTGAACTCACTCGAAGACCAAAACAGCCAGAAAAACATACCACACCTGTAAGCATAAGGGTTTCATGTTTATGGTGGGGGAAAACAAATAAATGAATAAAACCCTAAAAAGTGGAAAATAAATGTTACTTTTTATTTGTTGATTGTTTGATCTTGCGAAATGTCTGCTGAGGCGAAAAATCAGCAACCGGTCTGGAAAGTTTCTTCAATAAATAAAGAAAAAAAAGAGAGTTAATTTATGCTTGTTTGAAGGTAGAAATAATGAAGTATCGGCTCTCTGAAGCTTACCACAGTGGAATATTTTCTCATTCATGTAATAGCTTGTACTACAAAAAAAGAATAATGTATTTTCTTTTTGAGCCGTACGTCCCCATTTGCTGGCTAGACGTACGAGGAGGCTTTACTTTACAGCAGAGGTATGTATGTTTGAGAGTACAAGATAGTTAAAAAAAATTATTTTATACAATGCATTACCAAACTATGCCACTTGTGTGTTGGTTAAAAATACAATCAGTTCTGAAATCACGGCTCCTAAACTATATGAAATCAAGTCTATTGTGATAAAATTACAATCTGCTTTATTGGGCAATAAGTAGGAGTGCACCTAAACTATAGTTATTACTTCTCCAAAAGAAATTAAAATATTTTTCCAATGGTTGAAATTGCGTTTTTCAACGGCCGGTGTAGTTGTAAAATTAAATGAATTATTTTTTTTAACAAATTATGAAAACCATGAATGACAATAAGGGCTTAAGGTTATTCCGGAAGACTGGTTGTGGGGTATTCATGTCAATAAATGTACACTTTTCTCTGGTCTAAACACAATTTATTTTGTAATGATATAAATACTTATATCATCGCTCACAAACTCGTTCACACCATCTTATAATTTATTCGTTTTGAGAAAAATAATGCCAGTTTTTTTTTTCTCGAAATGTTTAATAGTCTAAATATTACTAGCACATACATTATTTAAAAAAGAGAATTATCAAATTTATTCGTCTGGACAATTTACGTATGTTGTAAGTAGAAACATCTTAATTTTTTTTTCTTTTGGTTTGCCACCAATAAAAAGACATGTAGGATTTTTAGTTAAAACAGACCAAACATCTGCAATAGAAACTGTTCACAGTAAGACCACCAACAGTTTAATGACATAAACGCATAAAAGCGGACTGGTATTCAAATTTCGGTTACTAAAAGTAACTTGACAAACATGGCCCTGTTGTTGTTTGGAAAGATTAATAAATACTCCTTTTTTGACAGCGTAAATATTGAAAATATATTATATGTGTGAACGAATTTGTGAGTCCTAAATACATAAAAAAATATTGATATCATGGAACACTTTAAAATACTATAATTATTTTTGCGATACTATGATAGTTTTTAACTGTGTGAAAACATTAAATCTTGGTGATTGGTTTCTGAGATTGGCAATTTTCGATTATTTCGTATTCATACTTCTCGTTATTGCATTTCAACATAAAACTAATTTACAATTAAAACTAAGTTTGACCGTAGTGCCTGTTTCTTAGGGCTCGGAATGGAATAACTATTGTTTATACAATAAACAAAGTGTGATAGGTTTAAAGCTTCCTCGATCGTGTATCATTGCATCTGATTGGTTGATTGTATAAGTAAGTCAACTGAGTACAATTAGCATATTGTTGTAGGTCGTGATTTATCTGAAAGGATACCTGCCTGCATACCTGTCGAACGCCTGTATAAAAACAAGAGAGCAACACCTGGCTCAACTTTGCCGTACCTAACCCAAACCCACTTGAGAGAGTGAATAGGGTACGTGTGGTGGCCGGGAGCGTTCGATACTTCACAAAAGGCTGGAAACAAGAAGATAACCTGCTTCTGTCTTTGCCGGAACTTCATAAATGAGTTATCTGACGACGTCAATTCTAAATAACTGCAACGTCCTGTTTACTCTTCCCTCAACTTACTCTCAGGAATTCTTACGAACATTCTGAGCACTTGATATAATGGCAGTATAGCTGCCAAAAGCGCTTGTAAAATAGAAATATGAACTTGTGGGAAGAACAATTTGGACTTTGTTCACTTAACCTTAACCCGCAACTAGCAATGAAACCATAAAAGTACCTAACTCGCTCAAATTTTGAAACTCTGCTTCTACGCTGATCCGCATCACGTGTATTCCTCGCATTGTTAGATAAACTTTTCAAGTTATCTATTAAAGTTGGCTTTTCTATTCGGTCTAAGATTACAGGTTTTTAAAACTGATAATTTAAAGGCTAGTTAATAAAAAGAAAAAATTCTGGACCAAACGTCCTCGAAAACTCTATAAATGGAACGAGACGTTATGCCCATATGAGTTTAGTTGTTCGCCTTTTACATGTAGTTCTGATCATAGTGTCGGAATTTGATGTAATGATATACAATAACGTTCTATAAGTATAGTATGAATGAGCCGATCAGAGCAGAATTATTTTATTTTTTTTATTATAAATACTGCCAGCTAATACTTTCCTTAGTTTGATTTTTTTATTTAACGATGAATAACTAACCTCAATGTGTCATGTCTTCTTAGAAACAACTAGATTTAAATCCGAGCATTTCCTGATAAATTTATGAACGAACTTCTTTTTTTTTCTATCTTCTCAGATTTAAGTAGTTGTATTCCATCTCTTTGGATAATAATTATTGGAAATAAAAAAAACACGTTTTTGTAGCTCAAGTTCTCGATTTACTCCTAAAATAAGACTACTCGAGTTCCACTTTTAACTCTGGCTTTACTTTTATTTTTATTTTAAATATTTTTTTTATCATTCTAAATAGCAAACACTCCAAAAAGAGACACCTATATTGTAATATTTACAATTTTTGAAATCAATAACTTTTTTGAGCCTTTCCGAAAATCTGTTATTTGTTGTTATTTCACCAATGGATGTTTCGACTATGATAGTAGTGGTTGGTTTCTTGTTAGGCGACAATCGCTTTCTATCACAAGTCTAGAAATAAAAATTGCAATATTTGGAAAAATGGTTTCACTTATCCCAAATGATTTCTATTTTATTTTTTCCTGATTTCGTAATTCTTTTTTGGGGGAGGGAAGCTAACACATGAAATTCATTTTTCCTTTTAAAAATCTTGATAATATTTAGTGGGCAAATTAAGTTCAAAAGAATCAGGTCAAGTGTGGTGGATTAAACAATCAAGAGATTATGTTGCATTGCATTGGCGAAAACAATTTTATTGAGTGTTTTACCGAATAGAAATATCATCCCTAAGTATAAAACTGGGATTGCTTAAAAATTATAGGTACACTTTTTATAGTAGTTTGAATAACTTAAAAGATATTCATAATTACTCTCTGCGCACCGTGTAAGACTTCCATGACGTTTCGGCTATGCGTACAGTGCAGTAGTGCTTGTTTTCTTGTGAGGAGACAATACTTGCAAAAGTTTCCAATTCAGTATAAAATAGTGGAAAATGGAATAATATAATTTAAAGATGATTTCAATCATAGCCCTGAGGATGCGATTTTTGGGGATACTGAAAACCATGTGGACTTGGCTGTTTGAAAAATTAGTTTTTCACACTGTGTAGTTATTGATTTTTTTCTCTATTTTTAAACATGATTTTAAATGGTTTCACCGTTGCGTCCTTCATATTTCTGGGAAATTAAAAGTTGACATGAATTCTTTTATGATGCAATATAGACGGTCAAGTTTAATGGGGTGGAGGAGGGGGGTTAATGGTTTAATGTGACAATTTCATTGTTTACAGGGATGGTTAACCCTTGCTTCTCCTGAGTCGATGGCAATCATTCGAAGAGGACGAAGCCTGCCAAGGTCCATAGAGGACTTTCTCCTGTTTATCGATTCGATCGGAGAGTGCAAGTGGGCGATCCACTGCCATAAACTCCTCTAACGCCACAGCCCGACCTTTTCCCGACCGGGCACATAAAATTATTCCCGGCAACAGACGGTCCCATCCCGCCCGACCCCTTCTCTTAATTGGGCATTTTCCACTCGTCTAGAAAACCACCGCTTTGTCCTGACTGGCTCCTTCGTGATCCGGGTTGCAGTTACGCTGGAGATACATTAGTATAATTGTGGTCGGCTTATTGCTCAGCTGATGTCCATATTTGTGAAGACAGAAGTACCTTAGAGATGTTTATCTTTAACTACCGAAGACTGCGGGCTTATTGTATATTTTATTACATCACACTTGCAGTTATCGGAAATAAACTCACTTTCTCCTGCCTATCATATTGTGCAGCCCTTGTAGTAATGCCCATCTCGACGGTTTTCACTTGGGAAAGCTACTGTTTATGTATTGGTGATCCACGAAATAAACTTGGAATCATGTTGTGAGATGGTCCGAGTTTGGTTTGTATACTCCTGGTGAGTTTTCTAGGATGTATTTTGAAACATTGTGAACGTCAGCAACAAACCCCTTCATTCTTAATATACCTTACATTCTTGAACTCATATATTCCAAGTTGAAATTCCATGGAAACCTGTCCAACCACCACACACCCCAATACTTCGCCACACATTTCTATAATCCTCCCTCCTTGGAGTGGCAGTGGCCTCGTGACCTGCTATAAATGCATGGCAGTGAGAGTTCTAGCATCGCCAGTTTCTCCAATTATATCCTTAGCGTCTGTGGCTCTCGCGCTGTTGGTCAGCCTCCACTGCCTCGTTTCCGGGGACGGGGCTGACGGTGACGGGGTCCCAAGACTCCTCTTTGTTTTTCGCATGCGAGCGAGGTGACAACTATGTGGATTTGGTTTGTCTTTGGGCTGTTTGTAAGTACTGTATGGATGTGCGTGTGAATGAAAAACTGTATATATAGCATGAATGAGAACGTTGATCGCAATTACTTATTGCCCAATAAGGTAGATTGTAATTTTATCACAATAAAGATTTTTTTAATGTTGAAACATATTGTGAAATAACTGCTCATTAATCCTCTCTCTGGCTAAACCTTAATTTATGTTGTACCGATTCTAGCTTTTCCGGTGGCTATACCATCATTTTTGAGTATGTAATTATTACATTGATAGAATAATTGATAAAAAAGAAAAAATTGAATAGTCTGCTATTCGTATGCAGTCAGATATGTTATTCCTTATTAATATGAAAGAGAGCCGACTGCATAAAAATTTTACATAATACATAATTCAAAGTTTTCTTTTACATATCCTATTCTATTTATTATAAGATATTTCCTTATAAAATAAATAGTATATACTTCAACTTGTTGAAGTTAGCGATACAAGGTTGACTTAATTTTCACAATTTTTTATTAATACCTTCCTTTATAGTATTTTATTAAATACATAATAGCATAATTCGAAGTGAGATATATTTGCATTAGTGGACTTATTTATGGAGGAAAATAATTGTTTACATAAAGATTCCGTAGACACCTGATCGCTGTTTAGTTACCTGAAGATGACATATATACTGTTGAAAACATTATTGGACGGTTTAAAACTGGGCTAGACATCGTATGTATTTATAAAATAGTACTCATTAATCAAACTGTTGTAAATTCAAGTATCGAAAACTTTGTATCTTGTTATTTATCATGTATTTCCTTGATAAGACGACTGAGATAAGCAAGATAATAGCGATTATCTCCTAATCAGCTTCTGTGCTATCGAAATAGGTTTAAGCCTATCTCGATAATTGCTGCTTTGCGTCAAGTTATATTTGTCCACCTTGCCCCAGGTTTTTAATTCCTCAATAGCAATAAAGTATTCAAAGTTTTTGAAATTTCGTTTCCGATTTCTGGCATATATGAATGTACGTCGCATGTTGGTGGGCGCCAGATAAAAACTCCAGCATATCCAGGTTTCGAGTCCAAAAGGGGAAACATGTGCGCATAAGCATGTGCTCTTAAGCTCACCATACCCCTTCATACGCAATATGACTTACAAATTTCCTTAAGCATTGCCCAAAGACTGATCCGGTAATTTAAAAAAAAAAAAATTTAAAACTGAAAGTAAGATTAATTGCTTACTCATTGTATGTGCCAGTTGAGGAGCTAATTTTAAAATACACAATAAAACAGTTAAATATTGTGAAATGAATCAGCTTACCTCAGTGTCTAATGCTGAGTAATGTGGTTGCTTGTCGAAGATCTGAATAATTCCTCCTTTATAATTGTACCATTCCACAATCCGGCAGTAGTTTTTATTAGTTCCTCTCTTGTTTCAACAACATTGCTAATTACTGGAAAAATACTCCCATCCTAGTAAAAGTGCTTTCTCCAAAAGGTCTAAGGGGTACCTGGCCAGGCCCTTAACACTCATGGGGGACTCCCCTTAGTGAAAGGCACTCATTAGCCCAAAATAATTTTTCTTTATTTTTCCCACATCCTATTTTTATAAGTTTGAGAGCTAGGGGAAAAAAAAAAAAAAAAAAAAACCTTACCACTCTAATGAAGATGATTTTAACCAAACACTCACTCCCTTAAAATCTAACAAATAAATTTAATTTGATCATGCTCTCGCGCTCTTAGTCAGCCTCCGCTGGCCCTTATCCAGTGACGCGGCTGACGTAGGAGCGTGGAGGACTTCCCAAGACTCCGCTTCGTCCTTCGCACGCGAGGGAGGTGACAACTATGTGGACTTGTGGGGCCTCTGGGCTGTTTGTATATATGGTATGAATGAGATCATTTATCACAATTACTTATAGCCCAATCAGGCAGATTGTAATTTTATCATAATAAAGTTGTTGTATATATATCCTAATTTGATCATAAATATCATGTTGTATATAAAGTTGTGGCCTAAGAACACTCATAATAGAATAATGTTTATTTTCTTCTCGAATTATTTGGAAAACTATACTCGTTTAGAACATCGCCATCTGTCAAATAATGAACCTACTGTAGAGTTATTTCTTTTTCCTTTTGAAAAAAACTATAATTTAAAGAAGGTTCAAAAGAATCAAATGCTCAAATATTCAATACACTTTTTATATCAGTTTGAATGACTTAATAGATATCCATTTTTAATTACAAGTTATTGATTTATAATTTGCCCTAAAAAATATTGTAGGTTTATTTCACAAATTAATTTGTTAATGACCCTTTATTAACTTTCGAAACTTTAAAATCACTATCACGCACCATTAAAAAAAAATTCTCTGCTTGAGCTAATGTTAATGGCAGATTTAATGACTTCTGTGATTGCAGCTTTAAAAAAAAACTTTTGTAAGCTGTAGTTTGTAAACACATAACAGTGAATTGTTATTTATAGGTTTTATATATTCAGTTTAATAAACTGCTCATACGTATAGAACATTTTTCTTTTAAATGCCAACTTATCAATGAATTATTCATGTTTTACGGGGATGACTGAGTTTTTGTGTCTTTCTTATGTTGAACGAGTTGTCATTCGTTTAAAAAGGCATTGGTTGGACAAGGGACTCGCAAATACCAGGAAAGGCAGACTCTTTGACATTTCCAATTATAACATCATGCGTTAATTAAACCTTCCCCTAATCGATTTATCACATTTATATTAATTATGCAGATAGATTGAAAATAATTATGTTTGCAATGTTACATACAATTATAGTAACGGTATGACAAAACAAAGGTCACAGTTACAAATAAACTTTATCCTCTGCAACCAAATTTTGTTGTACTTGGTCTGGTATGTGGTTAAAAATTGTTTTTTTTAAAATGCATCTACTATTTTTAACTAATTTGTAGTTATTATAAACTTGAACTATAGTATAAGTAAGATAAAGCATAACATTTATTATTGCAAAAAAATCATAGGCTCAGCTGAATTATCACTGATAATTTATGCTTCCTTGACGAGAACAAAAAAAAATTTACTGTTTTGTATTACAAAATCTGTTATAAGTGACATGCCAACATTTTCATGCCATGTGCGGATTCTGGTGTACCCACAAGGAATCAAGAATTAATCATGTCATGTATGATATTAATAATACATATTATAATACAATTTTCTCCGTGATAATTCATATTTACACTACTAATGATTTTGTTTAAAGGCACTATAAATTTATAAGAGATAATATCTTCGACGTAATCACTCTTGACTGACTTCAGTTCAAAAGTGCCGCAGCTCTCGCTTGGTTTGCAGAAAACAGTTAATGCCTAGTGAGTTCGTTGACCCGCACACAAGTGTCTAATGAATAGAATCGTTTTCCCACCGTGAAGGAAACACACGAGTCAGTCTTTAGCCTAAATTGGCCTTCATATCTCCACTCGATGTAGATAGAGACTTCATCGTTCCACAGAGTCGGCAAACTTACAACTTAATATTGTAATATTTTTTATTGTATATTTATTCCAAGGTATTGGTGCACTATTGGTTGTTAAATAAGCTTTTTTATCTTCACAATTCATTTATTGACAATTTGAAAATTGTAATTGGCATATTAAACGTTGACGGTTTAATGATAATGTGTCAATATAATAACAAAAGAGACTAAAGCTTGATGAATAGCCCATAGTGCAGTAAAAACTTACAACTTGACTAATTATACATTGTTTCAATATTTCATTTTTTTTAGCATTAATTTTCTCCTATAGACATAGGTAGACTGTTAAACTGGGACGCAAAAAATGTATTCACTTTTTTAGTTCCAGTTTAACAGTTTCATGAAAATTTAATGACACAAATAGTTTATATTTCATTGTATATGAACTATAATAATGCTAATTAAAGATGGACTACATTATCGGAACCACATTTTCATAATTTGTGGAGCTTCTGATGTTAGTTGGATATCCGTCATGAATTACCTTTACCTGATGTAGTTACTAATTGATTCATAGGTATGTAGCCTCGCAATAATTTTTTTTTATAATATTTACCACCACAATTTTATGTGCAACCATGAAGTAAATAATATTTTTTGAGATGAAACGAAATGAAAGACGTATTACGTTAAAATACAATATCAAGAGATACCATCTCGATCACAAATTTGCCTGGAAAAAAAAGGTCCTTGTTTTATTATTTTTATACTTTTTGTTTTACATTTATTTCAGTTTTATATTTTTGCTCTTCAAAATTATGTGTCTTTAATTTGTATATATACATTGTTTATTTTATTTTTTGTCAGTTTTTTTATAAATACTTTATTTCTCTGCCCATTGTAAATATTAGTGGAGACATATATTGACAAAGAGTCCACTTTATTGTAACTTATTGTTAGACCTTAGAGGTCACAGACCAAGGATAATAAATATATTATTATTATATAACTGGACTCCGTGTCATTTTTAAATATAAACATAGATTTAAATTAACTATGCATATAACATATCCTTATGATATAAATCAATTTAAAAGTAAAATTCATGATCATTAGGAAGTACATTATGATAACAGGAGTCTCTTGATTTTCCATTTATGTATAACTTACGTGATACATTAATTAACTTATTACATCATATTAACTGTGATGTTGAAAATTTTCCACTTACGGTTAAAAGTGTTTTTTAACTTGAAAGAATCCTACGTTTTTTAAATAATTTTCCTTATATTTTTTACAACCACATACTCCCTAATGTATACAGAGTTCACTGCTTAACGATTCCCCATAAGCCACTAAGCTTATGAATATTAAGTTTTTATAGATAAACTTTAGCTAGCTTCAATTTTTGTACTGAAATACGATATGATAAAGCTCACAAATAATCCTGTCCTCCCGCATGTAATTCACGGACGTTATATTTTCAGCTACCTGTTTATTACCTATTTATTTAAGTAGTTGTCAACATACCCACTTGTCTGACAATACAGCCAAAAGTCTCCAACTTTTTCCAGAATGGGATCATGAGTGGTCCGACATACCTCTCTTGAGAGGTTACAAGACGCCGACCTGCATCTTGCTTGGTGAGTCATCGGTGGGCGAGTTCATCCACCGGAGACACATCAAGTTTTTTTACTCGTGGCACCACCTAACAAACCCAGTGTTGAACACTATGACGCCACCACCCCTCCCACATCGATAGCAACATACTGTCCGGGATAAATTAGGGTTAAGATTTAATATGTAAGTTACTTTTAAGTTTATGATAAAAAAAAGGTGAGCCCCATTACCTTTAGTAAATTCAGTCCATTCATGTATAATGTACATCATTATACTTTGTACATTAGAGAGCATTATTATATTGTATATTAGAACCTTAATGAAATGCAGCCAAGCTAGAGGAAATACAATGAAGAAATTGTAAATAGACTCGCTTGAGAATCTTAATGTTGTACTATATATATATGTGTAAAGTTTAACAAGGGAATATGAAAAGAAAAAAAAAGTTCGCAAATGATTTTATTTCTAGTGGATGGGATACCTGACTACGGTTCGTTTTCCGGCGGATTAACAGGGTTCACTACCGTAATAGGAAGGTCTGTTATAGTATTTTTTTTGTGAAAGTTTTGTACAAATTGAGAGAATGATTGCATGTTGAGGGGTAATCTTATATATTCGATTGTTTACAGTTATGTATTAGTGTTTCGTCGTAATTTGTTAAATTATTCATGGAAGCGCACTTAAATAATTATTTATGACATAGTTCAGCCACGTGTTATTACCGTTTTATTTAGTGTATCACCTATATTCGACCTATGTCATTTGAGTTGAATACCATAGTTCAGCCTAAGTGTGCCGTGTAAAAAAAAAAAAAAAATGACCCTATTAAGAAATTCTTGAGCTTACCACAAGCACTGCCATCAGAGTCCCTACATTTCTCATCAGGTAAATTTCGAGTCTTTTTTTTCTTCTGACGGGTTCATTAAAGGCCGGTCGACTGGTTATTGTGAGCGTGTGATTTACGGGGGTCAGCGACGATCACTAACGAGGTGATCACGCGACGAGCTCTCGACGACTTAAAGACGGCCTCGGAGGATCGTTTACGGCTCGGACGGACCGTCGTTAAAGCCGGCAATGAACCCTATGCTGTCGTCTTGGTGGCAGGCCGCAGGATTTACTCCGTGTCTGCTCCGTTCAGATCAGTCACTGGCAGGCAGTCGCGGAAATGTTGCTCTCTCTCCAAAACTCTCGAAGTAACAGTTCTTCGGTGGTGGCCATTCTTGGTCCATGGCGAACACTTTGATGGTGTTGCCAAATTATTAAAAGTATATTTCGAATTTTTTATTTTTGAAATTGCCGCATAGGTTTACGAAAGAGAGTTGTTAGGTTTTCAACAAATCTGTGAATGGAAATGTTTGTGACTTATTCCTCGATTTTGAAACGTGCCTCAAGGACCTTTGCACTGTCAGAAAGTTCATAATTTACCCAACTCTTCACATTATTTTCCAAGCTTTTGACTTTTTTTTTTTGAGATGAGTGTGTTACTTTGCCATTCAAAGAACCTTGTTTTTTTTGTTTTTTCTAAGCTCTCTAGTTAGAATTTTAGGATGAGGGAGAAATATAAAATATTTAGGGTGATCGGATCCTTGTACTAGGAGGACCTGCTTGAAGGTGGTGTGAGAGGAGTAAGGAGTGTGGGAATCCTCGGTGGAGGTTGATTGTTACGGTACAGTGGTGAGAGTCCACTGGTGGCTGGGCCTAGAGTCTTCTCTAGGCATGTAGTGCAGTCGTAGTTAGTCTGATATCAGTGATGGTGCCCCTTAGAGGCTTGTTGTCGGTGGGCCAAGCGCCGTGATGTCAACCATTTCTTCTGCTTTACTCGATCTTGTGAGTTGCCATCGTGCCGGTAGCGGTGGTGGTGTCATGTCTCGGAAGAGAGGGTTTAGACTGTGCTTCATCGAGTCGAAGAACTTGATGTGACGTCGTCTGATGGCTTCGGTGATGGTGGGGAGCTCCAACTTTGTCGGAAGCCTTCATTTCAAAGAACCTTGTATCGGTCTTTGGCGATTTATTTACCCAAAAGATTTCTTATTATCGAGTAGACGAGTTTGTTGGGAGATTAGCTTTTAATGATGAAAATCCAACATCTCGGTTTTCATCATCTTTAACCGATCAATCAACAAACGCTCTTCCACTCGTTATTATGAAAGATACCTTTAATAAATAATACTTGGCCTGAATATCTGCCTTTCATAAATAAGGTGAGCCCCATCACTTTTAATAAATTCAGTCCATTAATGCATAATATATGATACATCATTATACATTTGTACAATGCAGATCACTATTAGTAGAAAACAGGATTTGTATAAAATGCAGCCAAGCTACAGGAAATATAATGAAGCAATTGTAAATACATTCGTTTGTAGAATTTGTAACTCAACCCATGCTCGACAATGTCAACCATACTAATGCTACCAGCCGTCTTCCCTACAGACGAAGAGCCCCCACTTTCGAACAGAGATTCACCATGCACTATAATAGTTGCAAAGCAAGTATACAAAGCTGATTATATTCTAGAAATTAAATTTTGAGTAAAATGTAAATAAGAAACCCTAGGAACAAAACAAGTAAACAAATCTAAAACTAGGCACTAATAGAAAAACATTTCTTTATAATAATATATTGTGCCCTAAGGCCTAATAGCTACCTATTTCTGATTCTCACTATGTTTACATTTACCCATAGATTTTGTGGTTATCGCTCTAAAAATTTCTAGAATATACTCAGCTTTGTATACTTCGTGCAACTTAACTGCTGTAGTATACCTCGGTTCGTTAGAAGCTTATTTAGCTATGTGCTGCGTACGCCAATATAAGTTTTTTCTCACCAATTGTAAGTGATTAGTTTAGTCTGTATATTAAGCTTAGAAAATCTATTGATGAATGGATGGATGTAGCTGACATTGTTGCTAAATACAACTGACTATATGTGAGTGCACTTCAGTTTTTAACGTTTGCCCAATAATGTTACTTTCTGAAACTTCGTGTCCAGTTACCCTCTTCTTGAAAGAAATATACTCGAGACTAGTAAAAGAACAATCCATCAAAGAACAATTCGCTGCCATTTGAAGGTTTAACATCCAGATTCGAGTTAATATCTAAGCTATTATCCTGATGAAGGTCTAATGATTAATTTATGGAGCTAATGATGCATACACAGATTTATGGATATATGTTTTCAGTCAGCATTAGTGTACCCCTTTCTTAGTACTATCCCAACTTAGTCATATGTTTGCTTTATTTCTTTATAAATTAGATTTATTTTTTTAGTTCATATTAGTATAATTGATCGGTATAATTGATTATTAATGAACATAAATGTATGTCGAAAAATATCAAGAGATAATCCGAGTTTGAAGCAGAAACTCAGAAGTTGAGTTGAACAATGAGATTCAGAAAGAATCAAACACTTACTTTAATTATTTGGATAATTGCGCAGAGTTTCACTGAAGCCAGTTGAAGTATAACAGGGGGCGAACGCTATCACCACCTTTTCCGTTCAACAGAATGTCGGGTGCAGGCCTCGATAGCTTTGTTGGTTACTACAAAATTGACTTTTATTCGTGAACGATACCGGCTGTGGCGTGAACGAACAATCTAAATTATGCTAATGGACCAAATTAAGGATCAAGCACTGCTAGAAAATTGTTGAAATCTGCTGAAATTGATTACTAAATATTTTTAAAGAAAGAAAAACAAAAAATAAAATGACGTGCCTATTCAAAGATAACGCTCAAGGAAAAATTTCAATAGGAAAGTTCAAAGCCCCATTTGATAATTTCTAACCTTGAATTGCCTTTTTAAAAGTGCTTCGGTACTCTTAAAACTTCCTGTAGCAAATCTTTTGAAACCACAATCTACCTTTCATTAGAATCGCCGCGCAACCTGTGCCTATTCGTTAAGATGTGTCTGATGTTCTTCGTTAATTAAATTTAACCAATTTACAGATTACCGACTATACTTAAAGTTCCCAAAACTATGTATTATTCATTAATTTACATAGAAAGCTTCGAAAAATTCAAGGTAGCGAAGACTAGAATAGTTTTACGTATTATAGACAATATTTGAGTCAAATTTAGTTTGTATATCTTCACTATTTTATAAAACCCATCTCTTAACTTTCATTTTTACTTGTTAGATGACGAAAATGTGAATATTTGTTAAGTCGAGATGTAGTCAAATAGTTAACTTGAACTTTTGATTGACTTACCGGTTATAATGGTCAAGTATCAATTATTGGCGATTGTTTCCTCTTGCCGAATGTCCTTCGATGGATCTGATTGTTCATCATTAGTGGATTTTTTTATTATTGTTTTTAAGTAGGTATATTCCTCTATTTCAGTGCTCCATCCCGCAAATCGCATAAACAGATTTTTAAGTAACTGAGTAGTGAAAGTGAAAATTTATGTACAATAAAATATATTTATTTTCTTCATATTTGTAGTTAAATGCTTTGAATTTAGAGGAAAAACTAACAAAAATACAAAACCATCATCATAATGAAAGTATAAACTAATAGACTATTTTTTATAGGATTTTTCATTCCTAGTAGCGCAATCTATAGGAGGGGTTAGCTCGTAATAAATATTCACAAAATGCAAGGTATCATATTTACAAGAATATATGTTTTTTTAGCATATGGTTTTAATGTGTAGCCTCCTATATTATATATTAAAGGGTTTGCTAAGTGAGAACATTTCTATAATTAAAATTTTTTATAACTTTTGAATATACCGTCACAAATTCGTTAACTCCATCTTATAATGTATGCGTTTTGGTAATTTATATCATGAACTGCATCTGAGAGAAAAATAATCCCTGTTTCTTTTTTTCAAAATGTTTAATAGTCTCAATATTATTAAAACCGAAAAATATAATTATTTAGATTTATACATTATTTATTAAAAGAATTATCAAATTTATTCGTCTGAACAATTTATGTATGTTGTAAATAGAAGCATCTTATTTTTTTTTTGGCTTACCACTAATAAAAATACATACCCGAAGAAAATGTAGGATTCCTAATCCCCTAGCACAGTCATTACACTGCGCCACTCATCCCTATAACCTCCTCGGAGACTAAAGCGGCAGTGGCCTCGTGACCTGCTATAAATACGTGACAGAGGGAGCCCAGTTTCTACAATCATGTTCTGAGCGTCTGTGGCTCTCGCGCTCTCGATCAGATTCGACTGGCTTGTATTCGGTGACTCCGCTTGGTTTTTCGCAGGCGAGGGAGGCGACAACCATGAGTATTTAGGAGTTCTCTGAGCTGTGTATGAATGAATATATTTATCATAATTACTTATTGCCCAATAATTGCAGATTGTAATTTTATCACAATAAAGTTTTGAAAAAAAAAAAGTAATAAGCTTGATAAACTTGTCCATATTGTTGTTTGGATGTACCAAAAAATTACCATTTTTTTTTGACGGTGTAAACATTGAAGATATTTCATTGGTGTGAGCGAATCTGTGAGCCACTGTAATTTTAGTGCATTAGCCTATATTTCCATGAGACAGCAAGTCATCGTTGGAATCATAAAAACAAAAAAAAAAAATCCCAGAAGCCTACAACTATAATTGACTGTAAACAGCAGAAGGCTGCTACCTAAAATGGTATCCAATGGGCATCTTAATTCTCGAAGTCTATTCGAGTTTCTAAATTCCTTTTGGGGTCCGATTAAGACCGAAAAGAGACTGCTGTCGTCCGGTCTTGGCATTTTGGAAACATAATCCTATCATCATATTACACGAAAGTCCACAAAAAAGGGTTTGTGAACAAAGACTTCGGCGAGCCGTAGATGGCCAAAGGGAACCAACGCCAGTTACTGTGGCGCGGTAGCCGGCCTTACGCGGCAGATTGCAGCCGCGGATAGCCCAGCCATTGTCTATTGTTCTTTCTCTAACTCCTTTTAATTGGCTTTGTTTTTAGAGATATCTGCCTTAAGGTCTCTTCACTCAATTCTCGTAAATTTAACTAGCAGCTTAAAGGATTACCATACACCTGAGTTAGTACTTCGTTATTAACGGTATTATAAATATTATATTGGAAGGTTGATTATGGGCTATTCGTATAAATAAATGGTTCTGGTCTACCATCGATTTATTTTACGAAGATTCGAGTGGTTTCGGCGGATGTGATTCTATTCTTATATAAGTATCTATTATAATTCTACTATTCTTATTATTAGTATCTAATTATAAGAAGTGATAGAATTGGACGTGTAAAAATGAATGTGAAAAGTCTGCAATAAAATTGGCTTAAAAGAACGGCAACACACCCAATTACACTGGAATACGTCCACCACAGGGAACGAAATACCCCATGATCTACAGTAAGCGAGTCCCATGAAGGAACCTCGGTCATTCTCAGATCGGTTACTCTGCACTGTAAAATAAATCGAGGGTAGACCAGATGAAATGTATATTTTATTTTACAAATACCTGGAGGAGAAAGAGGGTCAATTAATTGAACTCGATGGTAAAGTTTTTAAGAGGAAACTCACCACCTACGGGAAAACTCTCGGATTTATTTTTCAATTTCCTATTATTATTTTTCCACGCGATAAACCTTTTGAAAAATTCGAGAAAAAATGTCAGTCAACGGTTTGAGGGGGTGGGGAGCGACGAGTTATTTTTTTTTTTTTTATAAATTTTATTTAAAGCCATATTTTCGAAAATTCAACACTGGATTGGTCATTGCGTGAACTATCTCAACATTTCATGGTTATTGTTAACGTTGCTCATTCTGAAAGTTTTTTCGCCCTATCTTATAAGTATTAGTTGCTGCGGCAAGCATAGGTCTTCCTTTAAATCGGTCCTATTTTGAGATCATCTCGCATTTTAATGAAGGTTTCATATCAATACTTTTCATTAGAGTGCTTTGGTCAGGTATTTTTCTAAGAATTCCTTGAAAGGAGAGTAATTAATTTTATGAATGGGGAGTAAGGGACTCAAGGAAATTTAGAAAAAGTAAACAATACTCGGTCTAATTAAACAAGAAATCCAAGAATCCAACCTGTTCCAAAGATCCGACAATCAGTCTTCATTTCTCCTGTCAACTGTTGTTCATGTCTCAACTGCATCACACAATTCTATGTCTAATTATCCAAATAAATAAGGCCACCTATTCCAAGAATCCAAAAGGCCGCTTAACATTTCTCCTAAATTCTCATCATTATTCTGAAAACGACGAATTCGTTTTTAAAAAAAAAAAAAGTATGTGTGACTCGCAAAAAAAAATTTTAAAAACATGTAATTTCGCTGAAAATTTAACCTACATTTATTAAAATGCCTTAGAAAGTATGCTAATTGGTGGTAAAGCAAATATTTCGTAAGTTGAAAATACCAGCCCTAGTGATAATACTCGATTTTTAATACTTCTCATAGACCTTACCGTAAAGGCCAATTTACTGAGTATGCCCCGCTCCAGCTTAAAGCTTCCCTTTTCGGATCTGTAACAGTGTCAGCTGAAGTTATATACGATAAACAATAAGCTCATAAAATTATTCAAGGATATGTTGGATAATAAAATAAGGGCATTACTCACAATCTTTATGAATCATACCGGTATCTCACGCATATTAAACGACTAACCTTTTTTCCTATCGTGTAGGCATTCATCAGTATATTTCGGACACGTAGAATTAATCAGAAACGTGATTTTGACGATATCTTTGTACATTCGTAGGAAATAATATGCATAATATATGCAAGAATAGACTTTTCAAGATTTTACTGATTTTTCACCGGTTTGAAAAAGGCCAATACTCAAAAATGTATTAAGTATAATACAATATTTTATTCAAGGACAGTCCGCTCTCCACACATTTAGCTGAAGCAGAGCGCACCGCTCATCGTATTGCCAATTACGCTTGGTGCACAGTGCAAGAGACAAATCATTTAGAAACTATCGATGCCGGTGGTCCAAATTATCTCGTTACTATTCTCACCAGACGAGACAAATTCCAATACAGTAACAAATCTAAATAGGAGACATTACATAAACTTCTCACATTAATTATTGTTTATTTTAACTTTTATCCTATTCTATCAATTTCATCATAATATAACTATGATTATGTATTATCTTTTAAAACATTTGTGCAATCTATTATGTATAAGTAAATTATCTATTGTACAAATAGACGAACTTTGCACTTCAATTACGACCGTAATTATACATTTTAATTATTTGGATATGTTGCCATAACACAATATTAAAAATGACAAATATTTTACAATAGTAGTTGTTGCAGAGAATTAGCTACTATGAAGAAGGGCGCTTAAATTAGAAATTTTGTTTATTTATAATTTTTTTTAGATAATTTTGCATATTTTGGAATTTTTAGATTTTCACTACACAATTTTATATTAACCGAAATTGTAATGATATGTTAGTTTCAAATTGGTGGTTAGGCCCCCGAAATAAAATAAATTGTGAATAGATCAGTTATGTACATTTATTAGTATGAGTAGTTCAAATAGTAGCGTACGTAGGACGGAGGGTATGGGGAGTTGCACTTATTTTGTAATGGCATTCTTTTTTACATTTTTGTCTACCTTATATAAAGATATATGATGTCATAAACAGAATGAATCATTTTTATGTCAGCTTTTATATGCAGAAGAAAAAAAGAAACACGTGCAAAATCGAGATCTAGCGGTAGTTAATAGTGAATATTGACGTCAAGAATTTTCTAATCGAAACACAATAAAAATAAATATACAAACACACAATATACAACATTTATTTATATATGTTAAGTAATTGTTAATAACCACTCTTGTCTTTGATTGACTTAGAATGGCTGGCAAATTAAGGCCCCAAGGTAGCAAAAGCACTAGGTGCGACACTGAGCCCACAAGCAGCCTTTCGATATAACATAATACATAATTAAGTATTAGTATGTGCAGTTGTTTGAGTAAATAAAAAGTGCTATTTTGATTATCGGTGAGAGGGCCCCTTCCTCTCTTACCTCAGTCGTTAGCCGTCGAGGATCGATACAACACCTGTGGATTCTGTGACTGGCCGATCGGAATGCATCAGTCAGGAACGCCCGCAATTACCTCCCATACAAGAGTGCCCGCTCTTAATTGACGGGATCGATCCCCTAACGCTTTCCTGATGATGTCTATTTGTGCACCGCGGGCAAAGAGAAGACCAAGAAGAAGAAAAAGGCCCGCAGAGGAGAAGGAAGCAAGTGGACGCCGTGGACGGTGAAAGTGGACAAATAAGAGAACTGACTGGCTGAAGGCCGCGGCTGGAGTGGATCCCAGTTCGCTGGCACTATCTCACTACTCTTATTGTGTCACTTCTCTATTGTTTCTTATCTCCTTTAATTACCCTCTTGTCGATGCACTCCTTTCATTATTGCTCTACTAATGGCCGTTTTACTGAAGGATTAATTTAGTTATCTGCGTTTAAGGAATCCTCAGTACAAGGGGAACGGTTTTTATTGCGCGATTTTCCATCGCTTCAGACCTTTTTTTCAGGAGGCGTCACACTCTTTAGAACAAGATACCCCGGGTTGTGCTGGAAGCTCACTGGTTCGTAAGAAATACCGAAATCAATTTAGAATTTCAGAAGACTTCTGAATCCAACCACGACAGATGTACCGATTAATTCCGTAAAGGAATCTGAATCGTCTATACCTGCTGCAGCTACGTTAGCGTATAAATAGGGGCAGGAAGGATATTTTAGAGATACTCAATCCTCGTAAATTAATTATAAGAATAAAACTTAACATTTTGAATCGAAAAAGAACTAACTTATTTTCATTTTTTTATATGAGTATATTAGTGGTTCTGATGACGGATATAAATTTATTAAGAATTTATATTAAAATGATAATAAAAAAAAATGTTGGTAGGTTTTCTTCAGCCGATTTTTCATAGTTTTCTATTAACCAGATCGGATAAAAGGCATTTTATATATTTAAAAAAAATTATTTTTTTAAATATTCATTTAAAGAAAATTAAAATATGTCCTAATATGTAATAAATAGATAATTGTGATAAAATATCGCGTTAATAACACATTTATAAATTTATATTTACTCCGTCATTCATACAGTATTTACAATATACATTCATACAATATAGACATAGATACATAGCCAAGGGATCCCCCAATTTACATGCAGAATTGTCTCTTTACCGGCTATGGAGAAGGATACGAGAATTTATAAAAAAAAACTAATGAAGATACTTGCTTAGATTTCTGAAGAAAATGTCTTTCATGACTATTTTACTGCTGTAGCATTCTGACTACAGTTGCGAGTTCCTCCACGTTTTTTGACTTATTGCATCATCTCACAAACCCAATGTTTAACACTATGATACCACCACCCGTACCGCATCGATGGCAACAGACTGTCGGGGACAATTAGGTTAAGATTTATTTTTAATTTTTAGATGTATGTAGATGTATGTAGTCTACGATAAATAAGGCGAGCCCCATCACTTTTGAAGATGTTCAATAAATTAATGTATAACGTACATCATAATATTGCTGTACAGGTCGCGATGTAAAATGGATAGAAATTGTATAAAATGTAGCCAAGCTAGAGGAAATATAATAACCTATTTTAAATAATAGATTCATTTGTAGAATCTATATTGAATTCTATAATAATTTTGTAACAAGGGAATATGAAAAAAAAAAAAAGTATTCAGTTGCACTCCTTCGATCCTTCGACCTCAGGTCCCCCCCCCCCCCGAATCGATAGTCCAGCATGATGAACAGAATGATCGTCTTCGACGTATCCTCCTTATCGCTCCCTATAACCGATATCCAAGAGGCCAATCCCGAAACTTTCCAACGATCCCGCTCCGATGCAATCCCGTGAACCGTTTTCCTTATTAGAGTCAAGTAAAAGTAGATTGTGTTCAATTTGTGGTGCCGCGGTGCCGTCCCAAACGAGATGACTTCCACATCCCTAGACCGCAAGAATATATCCACATGATATATCCGATGACGGTTAACTCCCCCCCCTCTTCTGTTATTTGCCGCGGGATCTCGCATTAACTTGCACCGCACAAAGAGGCATTGTGCCATATTACATAAAGGAGTCCCTATCTATCCCGTGGCTATGTATTTATTTACGAGTGGTGTAAATCAAGGAGCCTCGTGTGCTGTACAATACATTGCTTATATTCCTCACTGCTGAGCCCCCCTCCCCGGGTAATCGTAAACATTTTAAGCGCACGTGCAATATTTAACCGACACGGAAATCTTTTATATAGTTGTAATTTATAATATTTACACTGTTTTAAGTAATTTATTTATTGTTACATCATCAACCGACGTTTCACACATATCACACACCCAGGCGGACATGTTCAAAACGATTCATTTTAACAAATGAATTCGATTCCCTCACCTAAATGAATCAATTCTTTTTTAAACTAAATCCATACATAGTTGAATATTGCTTATAAACAGGATTTTAAGCACAATTCGTTATGAAATAATTATTTTATTAGCCCCTATTTAAGTTTATCTGAAATAGTCAGTAAAAATATACTAAATAATTATTAAAGTAATTAGCCTTAATACCCGAAAGTAGAATAGAAAAATAATGTTTTTTATTGACATATATTTTTTCATTAATAATTTAATGGTTGTAGCCCAAATTTTCTCAAAAGACAAGATCTTCGCTTGGACGCCGGTACTAGAAGAACCCACAAATTAATAAGTGAAACATATTGCGGATGTATTACACTAAACAAAAAAACTGAAAATGAAATGAACAATAAAGCTACTTAATACAAATTAAAATTGAAAATAAAGCTGTAAACATTTAGATATTGCTGTTGTGATTTAAAAATAAAATTTGAACGATTCAGTAGATCAGAGAGTTACCCACCGTTCACGAATCGAAGAACAATTCAGGAATTGGATTTTCTGTTTAGTAAAGAATTGAAGAGCGGAATGCCTATGTAGAGAGTGAGTCTTGTCTCTTTTTGGCGAACTAGAGAACTGAACTGGCCAATTGAATTGAAGATTCAAACTAGTTGATCACATTTCACGAGCCGATTGAGTCAAGAATCGAAAAAAGAATCAAGAATTGTGAATCGGTAAATACAAGACGAGAGAAAGATTTAGTGTGGGGGTGGGTGGAAAATATCGCAATTCCGTTTCAGGAGTCGTTAGGAAGAGAGTTCTATTTAATGATCGATTCACAAGATTCGATTCTTTATATTCAGGCTATCCCCGTTAAACAAAATCAATAAGTGCACCCTTCCGACTCCTTATCCATTCTCCTTTGAAATGCGAATGGTGTTCGCACCCACACTAACGAACTGACAGCACTACTCGACGACAAGAACATCGAATTAGCTCTCATTACTGAAACAAGACTTAGGAGTAAACGACCATTTACCGTTCGACATACCATACTAACCCCATACTGATATAAATGCGTGACAGTGGGAGTCCTGGCAATGGCCAGTTTCTCCAATCATGTCCTGAGCGTATATGGCTCTCGCGCTCTTCGTCAGCCTCCATTGGCTTGTATCCGGTGACGTGGCTGACGGAGGAGCGTGGGGGACTTCCCAAGACTCCCATTCCTCTTTCGCATGTGAGGGACGTAACGACCATGTGGACTTGGGAGGCCCCTGGGCTGTTTGTAAATACTGTATGAGCGAGTGCATGATGAATTGTAAATATGGTATGAATGAGACCATTCATCTCAATTACTTATTGCTTATTAAGTATTAAGGCAGATTGTAATTCTATCATAATAAAGTTTTTTGTTATATTCAGGCATCCGCAGGACTGAAATTCAAACAAATTACAGAAAAAACATATTAATTTATTTATTTTTATATATATTTGATATTATCTTTCAACCATTCCATTCATCTACTAATGCGTACCGAATTAGTAATTTTTTAGTGAAATATGAAAATTTAAAATCGTTACTTTCATTATTGATGATGACTCGACTTTGTTTTTGTACATCTACCATCTTATGTACACTGCATTTATCGGTTTATTACACTGCTTCCATATTAACCATGATAGTATGTAACGACTATTATCATAAACAGAGTGTGAGTTAAAACTTGGAAAAAGTAGGCCCCGTATTCCGATATTGGTCCCGCTTCTCTCTGACTTTAGAGCATTCTAAAGCCGCTCCGAAGCTTTTTTAAATTTTTTTTTGAAGAATTTCAAACATACGGCAGTATTTTGTCTGTTTACAATGCTTTACACTGCCGAAACGACGATTTTCAGTTGCCAGCGATGGGCTACCAACTAAAATGATTGGTAGTTTTTTTGTTTTTTTTTAGAAAAATTTAAGGCCCTCATTCAGAACTTTCCATAGTTCCATTAGTGGTTGCAGCAATATTAAATTGCAAAGGGCGGATTCCAATATGACAGATCACCCTGCATGGCTTAAGTCTTAGAATATAATTCCATGAAACAACAAATACAAAGTTTTAATATCGATACACATACACGACACGGCTTCCAGTATTTTAACCAATTCTAGGCATACTTAAATGTGAATAACTATTCCATATGTTATTAATTAAGGGTTCAAATACGATCATCTTCGTCGTCAACCATGTTAAAGGCGGATGTTGGATGAATTTAAGCTGGTTGGTGCTTGACTTTTCAAGCTAACCTGCAGTAGCTATAAGGGAAATACTCAATGAACACATGTATCATGAATTATGTTTGGTTGCCACGGTCTGAATCACGAAAGTGGGTATTATTGGCACACTTAATACGTATTAAGGAAATTAATTGCATTAAAATGAATTTTGTCTTTTCAATTTTTGTAAAATGCCAAATCGCGTCAACGGTTCACGGCTTTTTCTTTTCGTGAGCGGCTCCTAACGAAAGTTCGCTGGCCTGACTCACTTTTGTGATTCACGCCCCGAAGGAACCCGCCATTAGATAAGAAAACTGAAAGAAGATGGTAAATAACAAGACAGTTTAGGTCACCTAAAACTAAGAAGAGAAGGTTCCATTACTTCCTGAGGCCAATAATTCATAAATAAATTTTAGTTCATGACTGATATAAAACAATGTCAGTAGATACAAATTTATCATGCAATAAAAAAAATAGTTTGGCTACTGGTTAGCACAAATACTTTTTTTAAATATTCTTTTTAGGTTCTTAGATTTTCATATGAGCCCTTTCGTTAGGACATGGTAGTATTGAAGACAATTCGAATAAAATGCCTAAAATGTAGTGTTTCCAATGCGTATATTAATAATTAATACATATTCATTAGAGAGACTGAAGGCATATTCTGTTTGAAAGTTTCTGGAGTTACTGAATTGATTTCAAACGTTTTTGGTTGAAACTGTTGAGTCTGTGATTGTTCCGTCTGCCACGTGTCCTTCGAAGTTCCTAATAGTTCATCATTCATAGGTTTCATTACTCCTGTTTTGAAGTAGGCCTCTTCCCTTCATTCAATGAATACCCTTTATCGCAAAACGCTTAAACAGTTTTTCAAGCGATCCAATATTCTCTACTTGTCTTTTGAGTCCATCTCTAACTATGCACAGTAACACGGATCTAACATAATTAAGAAAATAAATAAGAATTAGAGTTAGAATAAATTAATACATAAATAAAAAAAAAAGCTACTTTTTTTTTACGGACAACATGTCCAATGATTTGCACCGTGACAATGACCGATACACTCACCTGTTTAATTAAACCGCATTACTTCCGATTAGACTTCTCTGCAGTGACCACGACCAGTGAGTATCGGGGTCACAGATGGTGGTGATACCGGCCAGCAGACGATATGGTCGAGAATGCGACCGTTCCGGACCGGTCTTTGCCTTCCTTTTTCATTCCATTCCCGGATCTGTCCGTGTGCCTCGGGATGGATCTCACGTGAAATACCAACAGCCTTAGCACTCACCCCACCGTAAGCACATTTCATAACCGTTTCCATTTATATGTGAATACATATTGTATTAGTTGTTCCAAGTTTTTTTCGTTATTTTTTTTATTTATATTTAAAAAATTTTTTACTACTCACCGCCTGGTTGTATATCAGCCCAATAAAACACCCCGTAGAGAACTAGCTAAATGTCAACGGTCTAAGTGGGGGTGTATCTAGTACGTCAGTGAACAGAGCCTGGGAATTATGAGTTTTAATATTAATGTATTTATTTTGCGATGTGTGCAAATTAGTTTAAAAAAAAAAACGAAAAAACTTGAAGTCTTTCTAAAAATATCTTTTATTGTTGATATTACATCAACATTCGACGTTTCGCCTGTTCGCCCATCCTCAGGGCTACACAATTCAAACAAAACACATTAATTTACAAACGCAGAAAACAATTATATATAAAACACTCAACTAAGTTTGGCTACAATCCAAAACTATTCCATCGCTCTGGCCTTCTCTTCTGCCTCACGTCAACTCCTCATTTTCCCTCACTTTGACTATGGCTGTGTTGTGTATGGGGTCTCTCGGTGGAACGCCAGGACAAGTTGAAGCGAATCATGAACTGTGTGGCTCTTATCCTCTTTCCGTGCCAATATTTCCTCATTCCTTTTTTCAAACCATCAATTCTCACCGCCGCACATATATATACAATATTCTACAGTTTAAATCCTCAGTTCACTCCACTCTCTCTAAGCTTTTTACTCCTGCCCACAAAACTGTAGCATAAGATCGGCCCTCCCTTGCTCGCTCGACTACTCTCTAGAATTTTCAAACTTCTAATACCATTCTCTACCGCCATGCTTCATCCTTACGACCTTTAAAGCTCTCCTATTCCAACTCCTATCTATCCAGAAAGACGCTTGTTAGCGTGGGAACTATTCCATCGTTACATTATATTTTCTTTTAATTTTTTATTTAATACTTTTTATTACTTGTTTACTTTATATAGATAGATGTTGGCTGCTAGCTTCTATGTTATTTTTTTTCTTTTGTATTAATTTAATATGAATAATATTTCTGCAATTTGTTGCTTTCTTTTTTTTGGGTTCTTATAGGTATGATTTTATTGAGTCAATATCTATAATCAGTTAGAAATCTTTTATGATACTTCATTATTATTATTATTTATTTTTTCTATAAAGGTTTAAACTTTATTTTCCATTGTAATTATCTTTATTATTACTTTGTAATATGAAGTAATAGTTTTATGGCTTTTTTTCATTTGAACATTAATTTTATTCACAGGAGACGTCCCGGAGTTACTTTACCATTTTATTTTATTTTTTACCAATTCTGTATATAAAAATAAATAAATCATTCACAGGTTTATCGTTTTATTTTTTGGATTGTCTCCAATTTTATTATTTTAATTGGTTGGTATCTAATTGTTTTCTATTACTTAAAATTTATGTTTTTTCCTTTTTTTTTTTTTTAGAAAACCAATTGCCGTACAATAACATTATTACCTTGTTTGAAAGTAAAAAAAACAGAGTAAATATAGATGGGTCATTAGTCCATCCACCATTACAATAAATTATTCGACTTTGTTAAGTTTAAATAATTAATGCTCTGAGAGATGAGACTTGTTCCTTTTTTATTTCCATTGTTAAGAGCCTTGTTAACCGAGCCACCTCATTTCCTCAATGAAGAGCTCTTCAATAATCATGGCATCATTTTAATTGCAAACTTTTTTTTTCTGACTGTCATGGTTATAGAATATTTTCGAAAACAGTGTCGTTTCATTGGAGAAGAATTATTCGTTTTGAATGGAATGTTATTGAAAGGATGCGAAACATAGTAGAAGTATTTTTGAACATTAATGACATTGATTTCGGCTTTATGCTTGTGTGGTATCCAGCATCAATGAATGAGGATCAGTTATTTGACTGAATATCCTTTAGACAAAACTTAATTGTAACTTGTTGAAGATATAATCCAGTAACGATATACATTTCAACTCACAGCTCATGGGCTGTTTAAAAGTTAAGTTATGATTTTTTTCCTAAGGCCAAGTACCAAATAAACACCATAATTAAAAATGAATGTAACCTCTCCCCCCACAGAGAAAAAAATATAAATAATAAAAATGATTTGAGAGTCAACGTATAGAAACCACATCGAAAAACACATCCATTTGAAATTATTTGCATTTGCTGATAACGCGATTTATAGTTTAAAAATACTTCATTGTTTATTGCATTAATACTTCGATATTCCTTCCTGCTTTTTATACGCCCTTCCGTTTATTTAACTTTATATATATGATTTTTTTATCTTGATTAATTAGTATTTTAGTTGGTTAAATTCTACGCTATGCTAAAAATCTATAAGAATATATTTCATTGAGCCAGCATATAAGTCGCCTTAATCAAATTGTAATTGTTTTTATTAAGAAAAGAAAAGGAATAACATAAACTAAGGTGAGAAAAAAAAGTTTTTGTTAATTATAATTGCGTCTGAACTAGTTATCCAAAAAAAAAAAACTTGAAGTCTCTCCCCAAATACTTTTTATTATGTCGACGTATTGCCTTTTCAGGCATCCACAGAACTGAACGGTTGTGTCTTTAATTTCTTATTTATTCATTGTTATATACTGAATTAGTTTTCCTTTGCCTAAAATATATTTGAACGGTTCAGATTGGAAAAAATCTTTTCTATACTTTATAAAAAAAAAAAAACGATTCTAAATTTTAAAATATCTTATGAAAAAGTAACAAACGATTGAGTGTTACTCTGAATACAAATATTCTATATCTTGATACAGCAGCGCTCATCGTGTCGACCAAATAACCTAGTCTGGTAAACAAGAAGGTTTCAAAAGTAAGGTTACTGTCATAAGGTCCTGTCATACCTACTGGAAACTAAATCGTTAACTTAAACAATACTTTGATAAAAAAAAATGTTGCCGTATGAAGTAGGGAGCCAGTTTCTGTATGATCTCCCGCTGGTGGCTACGATTTCTTGATCAAAATTCTTACTCTTGGAGAAATGGCGCTTATACACAATTCCACGCACTCAATATTAACAGTTCACACTGATTTCAACATTTATACTGGTGAAATTGTCGAGGGCATACGATGCCACACTCCTACAGTTCAGCTATGGGGGAGGGGGGGGGCTGGAAAAAGGGCAATATCTGTGGTTAGGGATGGTAGCCAGTGCGAGGATTCCATGGCACTCACGTGTTTACACTAGGCAAGAGGATTTAGCCGTGCGCATATGGTTTCATGGCATTTGTTAAATCTTGAGGTTATAAGATAAAGGACTGTAGGTACATTGAGCTCAATGTAATGATGTGATTTTGTGATGAGGAGGAGCGATTTGAATGTTTTGATTCCTTTTGCTGTTCGAAGCAATGTAGTGATGGTGTACCTCACAATTATAGCTACTCGGTCCGAATCGGATTCAGTAACTGTTTGTATACCCATTAATATTCTACTACAAAAGCTATTACTTTTTGAGTTGCCTCAAAGAATATTTCTATGACCCGGTGAAATGTTGGCCAATAACCGTAGTTATTCCTAGGCCAGCGGTAAACTAATACAGAATGACTCAGAGCGTGGCTGCCAAGAACAGTTGTTACATTAAACAGGATCTAAATGATAGTTGCATTCTTGTTGGCTAGCGGAACAATAGGAGGACTCTTGGTATTTTTATTAGGTCAATAATAGACGAAGGGATAAAGTCCGACCTGTAGAGTGGCGTTCCTCGGCGCATTCACATTTATTTTTATTAATTTCCCACGGGTGAGTTGCCGTTGAAATTTATTGATGGAATCAAAGCGGCTGGCCCTTTGCCATCCAATTACACAGTGAAATAAAAGCTTTGGCTCCCGCAGGATTCCGACGGGTTCTCCTCTCTTATCCCCTGCCCAGCGATGATGTTTTCCCGTCTCTCCTGTTTCGTTGTTTTCCCCGTCAGAACGTATTAATCCCTTCAGGATATTTGTGAAGCTGCTCCCCTTTGAATGGGAAGGCGCGGCCTCGAGATAGACTTGTTTCGGACCGGCCCAAAAACCGGGCGATCCTCTTTTTTGTTTTTAGGATTCTTTAAGAGTTGTCTTATAATAGCCCTATTGTGTAGTTCCCGTGCCAAAATGCATTTCACGTGTATTCTGGGAGGTGCTCGTCTTTCCGCCCTCAATGAGGATCCCATATTTCATGTCTTTCCATCTGAATTCCTTACACTTTAATTGTTCTTATCTCGCGATAACATTTCTCTTCTATATTCATTATTGCCAAGAACTTGGCAACTAACGTCTTGTTTCATTCCATAGCGTATAATAATAAGATCTAAGGTTCTAGCATTTTCTTAATTCAATCAAAATAACGTAATACGAAATATATAATAAAACAGTTAGAAGCTTCAAAATTACTTCACTAACCTCATTGTCTGCCGTGGCTTAATCTCCTACCTGTGGTAATCATCGATTAGAAAGGGGATTTTAGATAGCGAAGAGGTGTAAATATATTAAAGGAGGATTATAAACTTTTGATATCTGGAAACCACTCTCTATTATCTACAACTAGAACCGAGAGTACAATGCGTGTTGCTTTGATGAAGGTCGGAACAGCTCTGAGTCAAAGGACCTTAGCTAGGCGACATTAAAAAAAAAAAAAAAAAACCATTATACTGTGGAAAGGACGGAAAGCCCATTTATATTATGGATAATACAAACATGTATATGGTTGTGACCTTAACATTTAATCCAAAATGAGTAAACGATATGTAGACCGTGGTTAAACAACTGTGGATTTCCGACCGAAATATTTGGTATCTGTCGGTCTTTAAATAATAAACTGTAAAAACAAAACTTTTTTAATTCGATTCGACAGCAGCGATATTAGAGGCAGAATTAGTGGATTTTCGTGTCCAGAAATCAATTTCTAGAATCAGCAGAAAAGGAATATTTTAATTTCGAAATTAGTTTGTGGTAGTACTCCTCAGTTCGTGTTAGTAACGAAGTTTCTGTATTTTTTGACTGAATGGGAACTTTCTGTAATAACTATTTCTTGATTAAACTTCTTCTAATCTTCTTCTTCTTTGATTAATCATTGTTCGAATTTTCTATTTGGTACTGACAGAAGATACACTCCATTTAGTAGAACGTAATATTAAAATTCATTTTGACTACTGGCCACATCGCTTACGTCATTTGGAAATGATATGTTTTGTCACTGTTGGCTCGTCTCGAATACGATCTATTTTCATCCACGAAACACGGACCACTGAGTCAATAAATAATCTAAAGTAGACACAGAAGGAAATATTTGTCTCAGTGAATACAAACAAAAATAAATCGATATATTATTTAAGTCCATAGTGAGGTGACTAGTGAGCACGACTCCTAAACAATCTACCCTATTTCAAACATTGATTTGCCAAAAGTCTATTATCCAAATCAAAAATGTATTTATTTAGCTTTAGGGAAATTTGACAACGAAAGTAGGCATAATTTATTAATTATTAGCCTAAAGCTAAAATAATGTCAGGGATTTGAAGCCTGAGAGAAAATTTACTTCTATTACACGAGGTGTGACAAAGATGTAGTCTTTTAATTTTCCGAGAATTGGTTCGTCGTTTATAGCCTTATTTGCATAACATATTTTATATCGTTTACTATTTATTAATAACTTACGTTGATGTAATTTATTTATTTATTATACCGTCTAAGTCTAGGGCTTAGTGACGTAACTAATTTGCCTCTCTTTCTAAGTAAATCATAATCAAGATTAGTAACTTAAATAAGTAAATTTATTTCTTATGTTAAAACCGCTTGCAAACATAATGATAAAATTTAAGCGTGTTTATTTATTTCATTTTTCTGCTTTTTATTTAGAAAAGACTTTAAGACATATCCTTAAATGGAAATAAAAAAATAAATCAGTTTTGTATTAGGTACCTTCTTCCTCTATTAATATAATTCTCTTGAAACAGGTGGCCCTTTCAAACGTTCTTTAGCAGGTCTATTTTTTACCGCCAGGCGACGTACCAATGAGTGGCCTTTTTTCTTTTTTGACTGAATAAGCGTAAAAATGTCGACGTCCTGTCGGGCCAGTCAGAGCAAGCAACATTTTTGTTAAGTATCTTACTTATTATAATATTTTAATCTGTTGATAAAATATTATTATATGATTTATTTGAAATTTTAAGTAATTGTGACGCCAATATATAAATAATTTATCCCCAAAATATGTGCTAGTTGGGGCGGCAGGCATCATCCCCCCCCCCAGGTACGCTACTGATATACACTATATACTTAACCCAAATGGAGCAACCAACTTAAACTGTGGTGCACTAACACAAACTAAAATATACTGAAATTCTTCCTTTTCTCCAGTCTTAACCAACTATAGATCCGATGTAATGTCATTAAATATTACATGTTAAAATGTAATTAAATAGGTTTTTCGCAATATATTTTGTTGTTATTAAAAGTGATTTTCAAACCCCCCCCGTCGCACTCTCCTCTAGGAACGCTACTGTTACGAGTGCTACTAATTTACTTTACCTACAAACCTTCTATCGCAATGAGTGAACAAGTCAATACAAGATGTCAGATAGTATCGATTTAATATTGTAGTTATAATAGATGTATGTGGCTACAAAAATTTTCTTCATACAACTATCTAGCTAGGGGGATTGTATGAGTTAATAGGATCTATTTTAGGTAACGGTGGTTTCTTTGCCTTTGACTTGGGTATTGTAGATATACGAGTATAGCGTAACTATTATTTATAAAACGTAAAGTAAGTTGTAGGTTTAGTTTTAAGACTTCCTTCATGGAGACTATAACAATGCCTTATAAATGAACACTGTTACGTCCACCTAGAGACCATTGCCAGGAAGAACTGCCCAGCACAAGAAGCATCGGAGGAGACGTGGAACAACTATTTAATGCCCTCGGAGACAATAGAGTGGGTTTTATAAAAAGCCGACCAGCCACACATCACAGTGGCTATTTCTGTAGCATTGTGTGACAGGGCGGTCTTTGTTCTTGGTGTTGTTCTCTATCGCAGACTTGGCACCAATGCCCCTCTGCTCTAAGGTGCAACTGTCTCTTGTCGGAGGTGCTCCGAGGAAGTGATGAATTCCATAAAATTATAGTCAATTGTTAGCACTTGTTTGTCGGTGGATTATTTTGATTCTGCAGACAGGTAGTGTACAAATCATTGAAATTAATAAAATCGCTGATACCCCCCCCCCATTCCTTGGGGAGGAGCTCAGCTTAGTTAGATTTTGGAGGGGATTCCCTTCTCCCCTTTATAAACCGTAACCAATTTACTACTGGAGCCCTATACTAGTGTAGGAAGAAGCCTTTAAAGTTGCCAATCCTCAACTTTTCTCCGATGTATGTTATCCCAGAATTCTTTAAGTACCTTTCAGGTCCTTCATCTTTTTGAGTGAGTTACATATTCAAGAATGGAACCCCTGTCTTGTGTTGTGGGAATTCCCCAAAAAACTGAAGCATTGCAATAATCTAAATAAATAATATACCTTACAATATTCCAGTGCTTAAAACTATGATCATATATTTTTTTAAAACAGTGACACATGGAGTATATAGAAAAGTAAAGTTTCTTATGGATTCTCATTTCTTTTGATATAATCATGATTTTGAATTATCACTTAAAGTCTCCATAAAAAAGTAAAAAAAGTTGGTGAAATCTAAATAAGGATGAAATGAAGAAGGACTAAGAGACGTTGAAAAATAGGATAACGTGTTATTCCTAAGTAAGCAATATAAAAAAGGATATAAAAAATAAACCTTTATTTGAAGAAAGTAATAGATAATTATGAAAAAATATCGAATTCATACCATATTTACAAATTTACTCCGTCTTTCATACCGTATTTATAATAAAGGCATATATACATAGCCTAGGGATCTCCCGATCCGCCCGCAGTGTTGGCTGAAGGAGGCCAACAACTAGTTCTACCTCTTTCGACATAACAAATTTTTAGAGATAATAGCGCAATATTATTTCTTTTTTTATAACCATTTTTTTTCTTTATGAATTTAAAGGATTTAAAAAAGTGCTATTGCGAATAATGCACCACCGCTTTTAACAACTGTAAATTACAAACTGTACAGAAAACTATTAGTAATCTACGTTCAAACTGACATCAAGACAGACGCTTTCATGACAAAATATCTAGGTCTAGATAATAGGTGACTTGAGTCACCAACCACACCAAGAGACTCATAGGAGAGTAAAAAGGATCTGTTGGAAGAAGGCCTGTCATCCTAAACACAATTGTGGGGATGTAATACTTAATGCCGTCTTGCCATTGAGATTTCATATTGTGATATGAATGTGTGAATTGTGATTCCATGTCAAAGTTGTGAATTAATAAAGAACTATATAGAAATTATTCGGTCCGTTATCATATTTTTGACCCTTAGAGAACCCAACGATCTAAAGCAAAAAAGATTAGAAACTTTTTTTTTTTTAGTGCAATTAATGTCATTGCTTCGGCCTCTGTACTATGGCACAACCTATTAACTCATAAGATTGGCCATTCACGCTCGATCTAGTATAAGCCAGCATTTACGTTGCGCTCTAACTTCTATCATTAAACAGTATTGGTAATAGTCCTCTTAATAGGCACTTAATGCGTGATGGTCAAGATCCGTTTCGACCCCGGGTGGAGTCATAAAATACCCGGGGGGGGGGGGTCCATTGCCAATGGGCCGTGTTTGAATTAGGTATTTGAGGACAGATCACTCCAGGCTCCGCCTTTCACGTCAGTGCGGGCATATTTCTTGCTCAGCCGTGAGCTTACATCAGCCTCCGGCGTATTAAATAGTAGATATAATCTGAACTATGTTACTGAATTGTTCATCAGCTGAATTTTTCAATTAACGCTGGTGTGCTTGCAAATTAAATGCGTAACGGATTCGGATTTTGGACCGATCGTAATGAACTTCAGCGGAAGTGACAGAAACCGGCTCCTTGGAGTTCGGATATTTTACAATTACTTCTAATTTTAGGGATGATTGGAAAAGGCATTCTAGGTATAGTATGTCTTAGTTTAAGGTAATCTGGCACTAGAGCTCTCATTAGGTATTTTTTTCACTACCTAGCAGCATAGAATGATTTCGAGATATCCTTTATTTTAATATATCGATTTTTGAATGGAGTCTATACTCCCTTATTTACTCAATTCAGAGCCGGAGAGTCACCCACTATTTACTGAAGTGAAATGAAACTAACGGTCTGTGAACCCTTCACTCTACGAAGCAGTTTAAAAGAGCCCCTAATGCAGGTATTCTGAATGAAAACTGCTGGTGTAAGGTTTATTTTTGGTTTAGTCAAATTGTTGAATTTTAGAACGGGTTCACGATGATTTTACAAAGTAGTAATCTTAATACATTGTGAGGTTCTAAATGTGGTAATTTATATTATACTTGAACCTAAAATTTGGATCCATGCTAGGAGAAGGGAGTGTCCTTTGAAAATCGAGTTATATCGGTAAATGCAATACATAATTTGAGCGCACTTTTACCTAACTTAGCAAGTTGAAAGATAGATATATTTCCGAGCAGTTATCGAATCCTGAGGCAGACACCAGAGGCTTTAGAAAGGGCAGTAAGAGGAGCGGCCCGGCCCCATCTGTCCCGTGTACCTCTGACCTTTCGGGGCTGGTCCATCCGCTGTTCATTCTTGGCCAGTCAGTGTCCTCCACTTCTTCTTCAAGGAGGAAGTAGGAGCACCTCACTCTCTCTCGCTCTCTTTCTCCATTCGGGTAATCAAGAATTGTATTCGAATATCTACTATTTGTTATTATTAAAATTTCAGAATTATGCCTTGTTGTGGGGGTATGTAGGGATGTAACAGTTTCAATGCCGTTCGATTATACTTAGCAGCAGTTGTCATCATCACACTCAAACCGCGAGTTTACCTCAAAAAACCAAACTTTAATGATGACCACTTTCAAAGTTAACTTGGCTATTCCAACTTGGTTGGTTGTGGGCTATTCATGCTAATAATCACACACACTGTGGTCTACTCACAATTTATTTGATAGGGACTTTGAATGGCTGTCGGGGAATACAGTGGTCGGAAAAAACATATACACGTCAAAAACTCTTGAAAACTTAACATTTTAGTAGGATATCTGAAAAACGGAATTTTTATAGAATCTTGGGCCTTCTGAGTCGACCAACAATAAAGCCAATTTCGTGGGAACCGTTATTCTTATTGCTTATATGATTATTCTTATTCATTTATATTACAGAATAAGTGAAAACGTTTAGCTTTCAATCTAGGTATTAATAACATGTGATAAAGGAGCCGTTAGTTACACTAAGAAAATAAAATAAAGAAACTACCAAAATTTATTGAATGCAAAAAAATAAAATAACATCTTAAAAAAAATTTTAATCAAGTGTTATTATAAAAAATGTTTAGCGTCTTCCCAAAGATCTAATTTCTGTTTCGTTTTTGGTTCGGTAAAATAAACTTTTAATTTATGCAGTAATAAGAATCACGAAAGGCCGGATTATAATCCGTGCCTAAACTTTTAAAATACAATAATAGTTAACTATTCCTGAAAATAGTCAATTTTCATTTTCTAAAAACCTTGAAAATCGGGGTTTTGCCGCTCCCAGATTGCCCGTTTCAATTCCAACGTTTTTATTTTTGAAAATCAATCTAACTGAATGATATTTATCATTCATGGAATTTATTAGGTGTAATATATCCCTTTCAGATACTTGAGAATAGTAGTAAAGGCGCTGAAAGCGTTCATAACAGTATAAAATCAATTGTAGCTAGACCAGAAAGATGTTTACTAATAAGCCCTTCAGAATTGATGGCAAATTAGAAAAATTAGAAGAAAAAAAAAATCTATTCGCACTCAAACTAAAACTTGTTGATTTCCCAGAGCTTGCCTATTCCCCCATGCCCTATGCAAATGATGTAATTGGTCTTTAGTGACAACTTTTTTAGAAATGTCAAAACCCTAACTCTAATGTTTATCTCGAAACCAGTTTTGGCCGCTCCTAGATACAGTTCCATATTAGTCTAGTCAGCCTTGATAATGACTTCCTCATAGATTCTGATTAGGTCCAGTTATCAGAAGAAACGTTCAGCTTTTGGTAATATTTTTTTACTCATCATCCACCTCCGTCATAGGAATTTGTCGTCCAGATCTGCGTATTTCCTTGATTGTGCACAAAGCAATATAAATATTATCAATCATTGAACAAATATTGCCATATTTTGATTTTCACTGTTTCTTACTTATAAAAAAGCAGTATTAGGGCGAGTGAACTGTCCTTGGTTACCCCTCCTTCCAGACAAAATATTATAATTGAAAAAAGTTTGAAACCATCAAGACCTATATTTAATATTCATGCAACAACAAACTCTTTGAGGTGATGTAAAGATTCTTTTGTGGATTATTTATTAATTAAATATTTTTGACACCTTCGAATGAAGCTTTTAATAGAAAAATGGAGTTGAGTATACCCAACTTTACAATAACCACAACACTTAACCCCGTGTTACACTTCACTCAGTTTAATTGTTAAGATTTTTTTTAGTACTTTTTAGAACAGGGAGTGCGTGTATGTTGGGAAAGTTGTAAGTGGAGCCCAGTTCGTTCAAATAGTGTAAATAAATCGTATTAAAATAATAGTTTTGTTTTCCTTCTTTAACCTGGGTGCTCCAATGACAAAAACTTTTGACTTATGATGTCAGAACTCACTATTGTTGAGGGTTCTTCCCCAGTGGTCATCAAATAACGAACCGTCGACATGTTTTGTATGTACCGTGACTAAATTGTGAATAAGAGAAAATAGTAACGAGAGGACTACGCGTATCATCAGGTGGTAATCGTGGACGCGTCCCGACACGAGTAACTTCTCCCCTTACCAACGCTGCTCTTGTCTAGTAGCTAGAGTGGTAGAGGGAGTTGGGGTGGGGAGGCTAGGTTTTTTGAACCACGGAAGTGTGAAAATGTTCTGAAACGCTGCAACGAGAAAATATTTGGTGACCACTGCCCTAGGCCTTTTACCGATCCGTCCTTCGCGAACTATAAAGGGCTCACTCGTTCTACCGATCCGTTAAAATAAACTGTTGATGTGTTGCTTCTTCAAGCAGTTCCCACGCCGGTATAAATCTCCGTTGACTGCCTGTTAGGTTTGTTGTTCCTAGGAAGGCTTGTTGGTGTGCGTAGGCTGCGCATGACGTTCTCGTCTCCCGCTAATATTCTGCACTCGCCAACACCTTCTGCATAAATATTTATTCTCGCCGATTGCCGATACTGTGTGTGGTAAGCTTCATGATCGTCCAACTAGAGCAACGGCTAGTTCGCTATGGCACGTATCTTTCAAAATTTCCAGTTTGTAATAGGCAAAATAAATATTGATCGATTTTATTCAAGATTTGAAAAACATCTATAATTACAAGTATGATAATGGTATTAGTTAAATGGTTTTCACTTCTCAATTTTGAAATGCAACTTATTGTTTTTTACATAAATATGGTTCATTGACCCGATACATTAAAACATTTAAGTCTATCTAAACACTTAATTAAATAGAAGGAAAAATGTCTCATGATGTTTGATCGTTTCCAGCATATAACGTAACGAAGAATAGAAATTTTGGCATATTTTTTTTATAACTGTTTTATGGAATTAGGTTATTGGGTCACTTTACAGGGAGTTTATAATTTGGAATAGGTTGCTAAAATTACTTGAGGAATTAAGGCTATTTTTGCGAGTCAAAATTGGGAAATGTTAAAAAATAATTTATCGTTAAATCATCGGCCAAAATGATGTAGAATCAGATTCTGGTCTTTTTTGGATTTTATTTAGAGACATGATTATTAAGTATATAAATGTTCTGGCGTGACCTAAGGCTTTTATTTACAAAACAAAGTAGGTGAAAAAAAAATTATAAAAATATTGATGACTCAATTACTTGTTAAAAAAAAGAAATATCTTCCTATCATATCGCGTATTAAAGATGTCTACCTCATTAATACATAATATGTGTTGGGGTTTTACTAAACTTTTATTACAAAAGTCATGAAACAAGGCTATAAAATCGTTTTCTCGCCCGTAACGAATTCTTCAATGGGTTGATGACTTATGATGGGTGGTTTTTATTATTCTTTTGGCTTGTAGGTAGTCAACTTTGGCCAATGAACCTCTGACAAATTTTCCTGTCGACGGTGACGTTCCTTGAAACAGACATACAGACTTTGTATCTACAAAGATTCCCGGGCAAGACCGCAGCAGACTGGTAGCTCAAGTCTATTACGTCTGCTAATTGTCTACCTCTTTTATGACTTCCATCATCAGCAGGTAGCAGCTTCTTCTTTCCATTTCACCCGGGTTTCTTTCTTCTTACGGCTATTTTCACTTGTCTCATTTGTTTTTTTTTATTGTTTTTCTCTTCTCCCGCTTCATGACTCTTACGTGCACTGCACTGTAATTATTTCGAGATTGACGCGCAACAGTCGTTACATATCTGTGATATTTTCGGTTGGTAGGTCGGTGTTTTCATCAGTTCGCAGACGCCTCTTTGTTTCGCAACTGGAGAGGGATAACGTTCCGGCGAGACAGAAGACACTGGAGTCATTGTTCCCGGATAACGTGATAGGGCAACTGTCGCAGGTCATCACAGGGGTGCAATAGCTGTGAAGTTCGGGCCGGAGCTGTCAATGCTACTTGGTGCTGTGACTGCTGATCACGCTGCCTTTAGTGCTCATCGGATCTAATGAAACTTCAGCGCAAGCTTTCTACTATTTACTCCTGTAATCAATGATGTTACCTTTTTTATTATCTTAAAAAAACATTACTGGCTGAAATTGTTTACATTAATTGTGGAGTACATAGGGTGCCTCCGTTTCTTAAATAAATATCACATGAACGCTAAAAAACAACCAATACCCAATTTGGGGCGATCAATCAGAACTTTGAATATTTAATAACTTCTGAGAAGTTTTAAACGTTATCCACAGATAAACTAAGATTAGTGAATATATATTAGACCGTTATAAACTATTTTTTTTCTAATTGTAGTTTTTAGACCTTAATGAAAAATATCTTTATTATAATCTGACGTATTGTAAATCGCATTACTGTCCTACCCCGACTACCAGAGACCAGTGAATTATATTGGAGCACGTCTGTTGGGCGAATATGTAGTACACAGTTGTGCTGTCTTTTTCGTGAACTTACGGGCCCACTCCACTCTATACTCAGTTAGATGTTTGACGACAAGGTAGTTGCGAACACAGCCAGGTGCCTTGTACTACGCCAAGTACCGGCCTTTATCCGTGGTCAAACTATATTATTATGACCAGTGTGGGCAAAAAATTTAAAGCCAGCAGGCTTCTTTTTTGGACTATGCTTCGATCTTAGCCTTGCACAAACATTGCTTCTTTGTAAAACAAATGCATATATTGTAACGCAACATCAATTGATAAACATTTATTTATAGACTCCCGACAAAAGCCACAATATACGAGGTTTGATAAAAAAGTAACCAGAATCACTGTTTTTTTTTTCATTTCAATGGCGTGCATCATGAGTTCCGCCTACAAATTTTAAACTATTAAAAAAATAAATCAATCAAATCGGCTGCAAGAAATTAAGCTTAACTTGCCGTAAGTAATGAAATTACAACTCAATTGCTTCAATCGACCAAGGGCCTCAAGATGTGCGGTTGTCCACCTCGCCACGGTTGCGGTGGTACCGCGCACTCCCAGATGACCCAGATGGCCTCTGCAGAAACACACACTGGTGCCGGAGGAGTTAAGCCAATTGAGAGCAACTAGTTAATTGGACTGGTGGCTAAACGAGGCCTTGGTGGGACTGCATTCAGCGCCAGTTAACTCTGCCCCAGTTATATGTACTCCAACTGAGTCGGCTTGTTTTAGAAATTAACTATGGTGGTAATATCCACTAAACTGTTATCGTTTACGTAGTTGTATAATTAGTAATAAAATAATATATACATGTATATTCGTTTGCACAACGATACCCATCTCGATGATAATCCACCAGCTGCGTGTGCATATTATCATTAACATAGAGGAATCATCATTATTTTTGTTTAAATTTAGAGGAAAACCATTATTTTTCAATTATCTTGATTAGTTAATGACCCTTATTTCGTCACCAACAAAATCCTTCATAACGATCTTAATATACCTTACATGGTTGAGCTCATCCCTTCCAAGTTCATGAAATTTCATAGTAACCTAACCAACCACCCTAATCCCCTAGCACAGTCATTACACTGCGCCACTCATCCCTATAAACCTCCTCGGAGATTAAAATGGAAGTGGCCTCGTGACCTGCTATAAATATGTGACAGTGTGAGTCCGGTAGTGACCAACTGACCAGATTCTCCAATCATGTCGTGAGTGTTTGTGGCTCTCAGGTCTTGGTCTGGCTCCACTGGCTCGTATTCATCGACGCGGCTGACGGAGGAGTGTGGGTGGGGGCTTCCCAAGACTCCGCTTCCTCTTTCACATGCGAGGGAGATGACCGCCATGTGGATTTAGGAGGTCTCTGAGCTGTATGTAAATATTGTATGATTGAGCGATTGAATGAAAATTGTAAATGTGGTATGAATCAGAACATTTATCACGGCTGATATATATAATTAATTATCTTGAAAAAGCTAAACACGAAAATGAATGATTCATTCAATCGGTTTTTATCATAGTACATAAATTTACGTAATTAAATAGTATTAAAAACCTTTCTCAAAAGCTGCGTGAATAAACAACAACCAACTGAAGTCATGCTTAATGCTTCCACAATTCAGGGTCTCATTCATTATATTAACATTTTAAATGACTATTTGTAGTCATAGTCAATTAATTAATGACTTTTATTCATGTTGAGATGGTGGTATTTTTCGTTTATTGCCAATATCATTCACAATATTTTGAAGGTTAATTATCTTTCTTTAGGCTGATAGACTGGACAAAGGACTCACTGAGACCAGCATAGACAGGCTTGTGAAAACAATCTGTTTGTGGTTTTGAAAAAAAACCCATATTGGGGGAATACTCGGGATGAATGAAATTCGTACCAATGCACAATAGAGCTAGAGAAACACGATGCAGGATTCCAAATTGACCCAACTACTGACCGATCGAGTGGGAAGTTAAAGCTGGATTAATTCTCACCCTTGATATTAATAGGTGTTTAGATTAGATAACACAACTTTCATCTCCCGAGCGGGGTAAATAGTGACGTTAAACACAAATGAAGAAAAAAACCCACAATATGATGCTTGTTATTGGCCACGAATAGCACAAGCCTCGACATCTGACGAATTAACAGCTTCGTGAAGCACAAGTCATTCGGTCCGATGAAGACCTAGCTGATTATCACCTGTTATAGACTCGTGCATAATTACATCTCGTGTTTTCCTTAACACTTCTTATGTACGTGAGTCGCTAATGTATTCAAGGGAAGTCGCTTTCATATCTTTATGCATTAGTTCCCTTTAATTATCTTGAACTGCTTACGACAAGATAGATAGTCTCCGATGCAATCAATTTGACTTTCAACCTGCCTTATAATGTTGAATTGACGTTCAATAACATGTTTTATTCAATGCGCAATTTTCAATATTCTGAACCCAGAAGTTTTCAGTAAATCTTGAACTGGCTGTTACACATGTTATCAATGAAAGATTCCACTCTGTTTGCTAGTACTTTGCAAAGATCCTTAAATTTTGTTTTTAACGATTAATGATGTTAAATGCACTTTTGATAAGATTGATGTGACCTTATGGATATAATTATAAGATTGTGCTTTATGGAATAGCCGAAATAGATTAAAAAAACTTTATGAATGTTTAAGACTGTAGAACATGTGCATGATAGTAACGAAGTATTATTTCATTCTAAATGTCTGTGCGGGGAGAAAAATCTCGTTTGACGGTTGCAATAGATTCCGATTAAGAACCGAAAACTCTTACAAAAGGTGTGTCTAACGATTTTAACCCCAACAAATTCTTTCAACACCGCATGGTTGTTGAGCATGATTATAAGTTTACTCTAATTTTCGGTCCGTCTGCCAATCACTTTTGCAGTGGAACACCCAATACTTCAATGTCCAGGAGTGCTGACCATTGAACTAGTTTGTAGCACTATGAATCGATCTCTATTACGATGTTTCGAAAATTAAAAAGCAAACAAAATAAAAACATTTTTGTTATTAGCCACCCGATCCCATTGCTTTTTTGATGGAAGGTCGTATGGCGTAGACCGTTCGGATGAGGGCATAAAACTGTTTACTTGTATGATTGTGTTTTGGTCTACACACGAACTTTTTATATAAAAAAAAAGTTTGAATAAACACAAATTTTTCACAAGAAGACTCCATTTTTTAAAATTTGTCTATTTCAGGCGTTCTTAGGGTGTCCTGTATGGTCATATTTCACATTATTCTCCATATACCGAAAGGGTATTGATTGATTGGCGAATTTTCACACCATACACAGTCCAGAATATACCTTGAGTAAAACGTTGACAAATTTTCAAATAAATTAATTTGATGAGACTGTTTAGCCTTTATGAGAAAAATTTGTGTTTTTTTCATACTGTTGTTAATTCTTATTAAGAGTCTCTTATTGGCATGTTTACTCGTTAAAGTATTTTTCTTCTTCTTCTTGTTATTATTATTATTTTTAGAGTAGAGGTTCTAAAACTAATAATAACATAACATAATAAGGTTTTTAATGGTTTTATTGCTGACTGAGGGCCTAGGTTAAGTAAATTGTGTCCGATTTCGACTTCCCAATTTTTTTTTATTTCTATTTCACAAGCGCTTCCAGCACTTTCGTACTTGGTTCACCATGAATATTTTATTCTCTATTTTCCGTGTAGCTTTAAGAACAATCATTTCATAGCTCATCAATTACTTAGTCTGACATCCATTATTATATTTTGAAGCTTTTGAACAGTAAAACATATTTAGGTACGGCTTTTCAATATTTTCAGCAAGTATGAGTCAAGCCCTTCTATATAAACTGAAAAAATATGGTGTGCATGTTTGCTAATAGTCTATACCAACCTTTCTTGATGAATGTCTAATTGTATTTTTTTCTTTTGTACAGAACTGGTTCCGGCAATACGACTTATGCCATCTCAATGATTCTCACTAAAGGTAATTCATTTTCTTAACTGGCCGATCGTTATTCTCGAAGTTTGTATTTTTCATGTCTACTCGGTAATTGTTTTGTTTATATTATAAAAATGTTAAACCTAATATAACAATATATTTAGTACTAGCGTTTGAACCAAGTGCAAACAATTGTCTGCTATTAGAGAAGATTCGTCAAACTTAAAATGCAACGAATGACTTTAATCAAAATTCCGGGACTTTTTTTTTTGAAAAACCTTGTCGGAATGCTAACATTTCAAAACCTGGCCTTAGGAAAATCCCATGGAAATAATGGATATTTTTAAAACCTGTATTTTGGAGGACGCGTCGCCTACTCGTGGCATGATATTGCCAGGGAATGTCAGTGTAGGCGTTAATTCTTTTTTATTTAATTGTTAGCCAGGAGCAGTGAACTTGTTCGCAAGGCTACTGTGCAACGGACACCAAACATGGACAAGCTTATTATACTGTATTTTTCATAGGATCATTCAATTTTTAAGCTATACCAATCTTCGGTTAAAATTGTATCAAAAATTAGCAAATAGTGTATTTCTGTTTATAGCAACAAAGCCGAAATAAAGCTTACTTTCTAATCATCGGTTATAAGCTTCTCCCGCACGTATACAATCCTTAATTGTCTTTTTATTTTTAAACCATAAACTTTGCAATAATAGTTACACAATAAATTATAACGTTTAATGTTAGTAGCCTTGTATATCTGTCATTGATAGTTTTTGGCGGCTTCGATTAAATTATTAAGCCTAAATTAACCTGAAGATAAATTTAACTTAGATACATGCATACATTTTAATTAATTAGGAAAAGATATAAATAAAAAACCTGATTACAAAAAAAACAAAAAAAAAAACAGATTCTAATAGAAAACATTTCCTTGTGATATATTATGCTCTGAGGCTTGTGTTTGGATTATTTATCTATGTTAGCAATGTTTTATGGGAATGAATTCTTATGTTTACATTTATCTGTAACGTACAACCATAAATAAGTAAACAGTGCCTACCTTCGAACACATTTGAAGAATGCACTGGTAGATACAAAAAGGTATCAGGGGCCGACCCTGTTCTAGGGTTACAAATATGTTATGTCGATGTTATATGAGTTGTTTTTTAGTAGACTGTAATTACAAGTCACAAACCGTTTTCGCAATCCTTATCAAATCCTTAATTGTGTGATGAATCTCACTGTACTCTGACTTTTTTGTATTCATTCTTCGTCCGTCTGTCGTTAAGTACAGGTCCTAATTACACCTAGCGCTAATGCTTGCCAATCTCCCCCCGATCGCCGAACTTCCCCACTCAGAGGAGACAATAGCCTCCCGATCTATCGCTTCAGCTGATCAGCTCAACAACTAGAGCCGACAACAAAAAACAAACAAGAGATCCATTGTTGGACCGCGGGACAGGTGCGGGACCTTATCTCATGTTGTCTGCAGTGTATGTGGCGCTTGATTGATCGGGGTTCTCTGATGCCTCCCTGTAATCCTACGATCGGCAATTCTCAGATAAGGAGTACAATAAATCATGTAGCAGGGAGTCTTGGTATGTTCGGACGGCAGTGGGCATTCAATGTCTACATATTTGTTTGTATCATTTGTGAAATTCTATGAGAATACCATGATTACTATGATCAAACTGTCCCCGCAATCGAGTGGCTAGCATGTTAACGTTTTAGGACTCCACATTTTCTCTGCCCTGCTCGCCCAAGGATTTTTTCTTCCGGGGATAGTTCTAGTTGGGGTTAACTCAGACTCTAGTAGATAAATGAGTTTATAAAAGGCCAATCCTGTCTAGAAAATATTATTTGAGGTTGAGCTTAAGCACCTCCAACCAACTATGCCAATAACCTTCCAGGCCCGTCCCTACTCCTTTTACAGTCTTGCCCCATAGATAACTTTTTTATATGACTGCACAGTTTGATAATGGTATACCCGAAACACTAAACTTCTTAATGGGTTAGAATTTATGAAGACCTTAGTGATTTGGTGATTACTACAGTATGAGTACAATTTTTTTTAAAAAATATATCGCAATAAAATATTCTTTCCTTTATGAAACTATGTCTAATATTAGTGACGACGGTACATCTGGATATTTGGGCCAGAAATCTTCCACCCTTCAGGCAGTCTGCTAGGGCGTCCATCGGACTGTAAAACGTACCTGTTCACTGTAGGTCAATGCTCATCAACATAATATTGGCCTGTGATATCTTATGCCCGAGCCAAAAAAGCTTTGGAAAACCATTGTGTTGTCTATTACCATCTTAGGTAATAACGTAATAGCTGCTGTGCTCTGACTTAGAAAATCTCCAACGATAGAAAAACGAGGAAACATTTTTCACAGCCTTTTTATAGGTTTATAGGTGCAATATACCATTAAATGTTTAGATCAATGCGATCGTTTTTACAGCCTCTTTTATATAATAACCACTTTTGAACATTAACACGTGCTGAAAGTCAGGTAAAGGTGCTGTGTACTCGTTTGGAAGCATAACCATTCCTTTTGAAATGGGCAATAATGTTTTGGTTTAATAATTATCTGTAAAAGTGGTTACTCCCTTGGATTTGTCACACGATTTAACTCCTGACTAGTGGAATTTCTCCATCATAATTTTTTTTTTTTTTTTATTATAGTCCAGCTCACATCACAGAACAGTTTGATCTAACATTTAAGGTTTTAAAACGTTTATCATCAGCAGAAGCTATTGGCCGCCACAGTAGTATTTTTAGAAATGGAAAAAGCGTACTCCCTTTGAAGTGTCAACCAAATACCCTTGTAATTTTCATCTAGAGCATTAATCACACCACATAGTGGATTGGTTCGGATTGGAATTTAGAGACATTTTCCGTTGCTCCCATCCGCAGGTAACAAAGAAACGTTCTCATCAATAGCTTCCCGATTCGAATCCGCCAACAGCACAAGTCAGAAACCCCGGTGACGATGTCTTGGCTGAGGTGAGGTGGTTCATACTGCACAGCTGCTTCTCATTCATTCAGTGGCGGTGCATACATGCAGACAGCTATAATTCTCCTCTGTGCTGGCCAGCCCATTTACGACGGCGCGATCACACAATGATTTATGCACAGAGCCTAGTAACAATCTAGGCGGGCCCAATTACTAAGCCTGTTTATTATTTTCATAAATTCTGCATTGGACTCCGTTAATTAGTTTTGATGAAGGTATTCTCGTATTGTAAACAGGCGCTCGTATTACCCATTGTCCTGGTGCCAATTGTGTGTGGCTCGCGTAACAAATACATTGCATATTTTTCTCATGGGTGTTTATCTGAATAAAAATTAATTTAAAAAAGTTGATCCATCCTTCTGAAAGTGAGACAAACAAACTTTTTAATGGGCTGTGGTTTGTTGATCATATGGTTTAATGGTTAATCATGGTCAAGCGTATTGTTAATCATAAGGTGGCCGCTATATGAATACATACTTCGTTCTCGTACAAATAAGTTTTATTAGCGTGTTCGCCGGAAAGAACGACTGCGTAATCTTCTCCCTTCAAAAGGGGGAAAAAGCCTTCAAGTCTAGATTCTATACTAAAGAAGGGCAAGATAACGCACTGTATTATTTGGGTATAAAAATGGTTTGGCATACCTCTCTCGAGAGGTTGAAGAAAACCGACCTGCACTCATTGCTTGGTGTGCCGTCGGTGGTTGAGTTCATCCACAGGAGATACATTCAGTTTTTTGACTCGTTGCAGTCAAACCTAGTGTTTAACACTATGACTTCACCCCGATCCCTACATCGATGGCAACAGGCAGTCCGGGAAAAATAAGTTAAGCTAGTTTTTAAGTAAGTATTGGTCAACATTATCCATAAGGGGCTCACCTCACAAATTCTCAAAACCATTGTACTATGTACACCAGACTGTAGTCGAAAAATATTATATATACATACAAAAATGTAGCAACGATAAGCACGTAATGCAATTCTGTAAATAGATGATTCAATATAGAATCTATAATTCATTTAAATGTACATAAACTTAATAAAGATATGAAACAAAAAAAGATATATTAATGACAGTTTATTAGTTTTTTATGTGGACATTTGTCATACCACGTTGGTAACTCGTTTTTTCTAGAAATATACAAAAATATATAACATAACGAACATGTCGGCAGGGGCACCATTAAATACCTGATTTCTTCTATGTCTGGATCACAAACTTTGAATCAGATAGATGTAGTTATGGGATGGTGGACCAAGTGCCACGTAGTTTGGTTTATGTATTTAGACCTTTTGCAAACGGACTTTATTATACTACAATATTATATATATTATTTAATACAAGTACAGGTAGAATGGTAATACTGGTATGTAATGCAAATATGGTATACTCGTAAGTCGGTTGGTAAAAAGCAAAATTACACCAAACTAACTTTTTGCCTCTAATCTTAAAACTAATGAGTATATTTCGAGGTTTTGCAAGATATATACCGTGATGTTTCGCATTCCCTTGTGCTGTGGCAATTCATGCACCTTGATTTAACCTTTGGTGTACCGATCCGGGCATTCGGTTAGCTATTTAACTAAAACTATCTGTGTCTAGGTTACTCCCTACCCGACCGAAGTAAGGAGCAAACCAACATTGGACCATGTAAACGTCTGGTAAAATCAAGCAAGCTGTAGTTAATAGTAAAACATCAGACGGGCGAAATTCTGTAGCCTTGTACCAGAGAGTAAGTGCAGCCTTTCCAATCGGGGTTAGTAAATGCTCCCTACAGGTCCCTCTATGCTTACAAGGGACATACTTACTATGACGTACTACGCTAGTACTATGGTGCGATGACGTAGCCTGGCTGCGCGACCTTGCCCAGGGAAAGCAACTGCTCTCTCCAGAGCCGGTTCCATCCCCCCTTCTCTTCTAACCCATCCCCAACTTATTACCGACTTAACGCAATAATTATCTTTGCATCATGGCTATTATTAGAGCAGTGTATGTAGTCTCTCATTTGCATACGAGGCCTATTTCTAAGCCCTGTTTGCTTGTTAATACGTGCAGTCAGACATTAAAGAATATTTCAATTCAAAGCCCGTAACGCTCTGTGTTTATAGTTATTTATTAGTAAAATTTCAATGGGCTTATTTTGATTTAAGAGCTCATTAATGCCTTATACATAATTAAACTCGCTCAATATGTTTAGTTCTCACTCATACCTGCATTCGTACAATATGTTCATGTAAATCTGCCCAGCAGCCTCTATGCACCCAAGGATTACTCTAGTGAAGCTGGTGGAGAAGTTCGCAGATGTGGCGAAGTCCTCAATGAGGGAAAGATTAGCCGCAGACAATCAAATAAGTTGAGTTGGTTGCCTTGAAATACTTATCTACTTACAATAGATCGCGGAAGCCACTGCCGCTTTAGGCAAGGGGGGGGGGTGCTATTGAATATGGAGGATTTGACTAGGATTTAGGTGCGAATAACATTTCATGGAATTTGGTAAATCTTGGGATCATAAGATCAAGGACTGTCGTTCAATTTCAAGGACGGAGTTCATTGTGATGAGTTTGTGGTGTATTATAGTGCGTTGACTATAGCTCTGAACCCTTTGAATTCCAAGTTGAAGTCCTAAGGTCAGATTGTACACTACATTACCAGTCCTAACCGTCCTTGCTGACGGTCGTATAAATACAGTTTTAATAACCGTTTGTAAGATTGTTTACTAAGCAGTACGTAAATCCCCACATACCAACGAAAATAATTCCCTGTCGATTATGTCGTCAAGGACATTCATTTATTTTTAATGACACCAGAGATAGAGATCGCATTCGCCTTGGAACCAGCGGTTTTTCGCGCCGCTAGCCAAGACACGGTGTCCCTTCAAAGATGATAGCATTAAGATACCGAGAAAGGCGTATCAAGAGGGGATCTGATTCATTGTTGCTACAAACCCTTTTGTTTTTGGGCGCTGGGAGATAATGAATTGGGTTCCATTGGGTTCCGTCCAAGAAATGCGAGAAAGAAAAGAAACTACTGAAAACCTTTGTAAATCTTGAGTGCCATAACTCCCTCCTCTTAGTTCCCTCCCCCACATGTGCTAATATGATTGACTCAGTGAAATAGTTCGTTTTCTAGAAGTTATCATTCAGCCTTTAGTGGAACAAATCGTTGTAGTTTACTGATTAATGCGAATATATTTAACATGAATATTATTTATTTTTATTTAAATTGCATTATTATTAATAATTTTTCTAATCGACCAATAAAAAGAAATTTTTTTACATAGGTTTAGTTTTTATTTATCGTTGATATTATTTTCTTATTATTATTTTGTTTTTACATTCCTAAATCTGCAATTATTTAAGATAAATTTTCATTAAATGTGAAAACTATATCCTACAACTTAAAACTGTACAGGACAAACTAGTATCCGGGTCAATTTGGTATCCAAGGGATAATTATAGAAAACCGGTTCAATTTGGTGAAACCCGACATTTCTGAAAATTATATTCTGAACATAAGTGAAAAATTCTGTCCACTTTCACTTCATTTCTTTCGTCTAATAATGCAAGGGTATCAGACTTGGAAAAAAACACAAAAACGTTCACGCTGGAGCGCGGTGATTTATGCAGGCATAACAAGCACCATTAAAACCGTATCATGCAGTTTTATTTTAGACGTTTACTGATACATTGCTGACCATGATTAGTGTTTGAAACCGATTTAAAGACTTCAGAGAACATTAAAAAGTTAAACAATGAAGTAATAACGACCACAGGGTTTTATGGGAAATTTATTCAAAAAAATTAAATTAACATATTATTATACCATTAAATTATCAGGGTACATTCAGTGGAGGGTTCTAACTTTTGTATGTTAATAGGAGCTCAGCATAACTATTACTGCTCATTCTAGATGAAAGGTCACATCAGCTGGGATTACCTCAAGGTTGGTGACCTTTCGCTCAGCTGCTAGGTAAAATGTTTTAAATACAATGGGGGGGGGGGTCCATTGTTTAATATTTGTTTGTTTAAAAAATAAATTACTAACACATGCCTAGTAGAGGTGATTTTAAAACTAAACCAACTAGGTTAATTTAATATTTTAAAGTTTTCAATTTAAGGTTAAGCTGTGATCTGGTAGACCAAACCTTCAGGCTTTTCCCGAAAAGCCGTATAGCCGTGCTTACGCTTGATGACTTCTAAATGTGCTGACCCGTGTTCGTTTCCCGGCTCCTCAAACCTTTTCTTTAGGTGTTTAATAGGAGGATCTTAAGGATAAAGGGCTAGTAGCTACTGAAATAAAGGTGTAGCGTAAGCAAATCGGAATGAAGGTTGCAAGTTAACTGGCAGTACCAACCACTTATGGGCGATTCACAGTAAAGGTCAGGTCAAGTCAGAGAAGGTCTACTCGAGGAGTCGCTAGACCAATAGACAACGTCCATAGACCGGAACGATTCTGGTCTTGATTTGCCCGAACCGCGAGTGTGATTGACCGGAATTCAGTGAACGTAAACGTTCAACGTCTCATAGAGCTTGTTTGGGATTTCCGAAAAATTGCACTATGGATTATATATGGTCTTTTGTCTTTTTGATCTTGAGCTAACATTATTCTCTTCATCCTAAACCAGCGCGATTTTAATTTAGTATAGAGCAAGGCATTGTCCATTAACGAGTGAGCAGCTGAAATGAAACGGCCTCGTCTACGACTTTACCGCGTGTGTGACTTCTTACACTGAAATCCTGGTTCTTGACCGCGCCTTGATCTCTATAATCAGCACCACTTACCAACAATGGCGACAATCTGGCTGGCATTACCTCTTTGTTGACCCCATGTATTCAATTCATTAAAAGTAATGACACAATATTTTAATCGGTAATATGAAAAATAGGATACCATTGATCTAAAGGTTTTCTCACGATTTAATAGAAAATAAAATAAAAGTTGTGTGCTGGAGCTTTTAACCTGATTGCTGCTATCTTTGTTACTGTGAGGAGTGATGGGGTTCTTGTCGGGATAACACCGGGCCGATGTAGGTCATACATTAGTCACATCAGTTGGCTCCGGTGTGGAAAATCCTCTCTGGAGAAAAAACAGGAAAAGCGATCTATATGACTAACATGCTACGATGGAAAAGCGGAAAAACACAAGTCCTCTCCTCTTTCTTCTCTGCGCGATCCGTCTTGTTTCTGTCTGGCAAGCAATTGCTTTTAACGGTCGTCCACTGTCGGCCAGGGAGGGAAGAAGAGACCTGGGCTCACCCGATAAGTGCGATCAATCAGGGAGGAGTGCCCTAGGGAGGGAGGAGGAGGAGGCTGGGGGCCTTAAGAGGAGGGAAGAAAAAACAAATGGACAGGCAGCTATGGGCATTAGTTACTGGGCTCTGTCTTCGGATCATCGGAGTTTCGCTGTGATCTCCTGGAATTCAGGTGGTTAATGATCCGAAAGGGAGAGGCTCTACTTTCAAACACCGAAGGGACAGGAGTCTTTCGCATGTACGTCTCTATGTAAATTCGTTATTTTTTTTTTTGCCTAGCCTTAAAGCCTTATTAAAATCTAATGTTAAATATTATTTTTTTAATGGTATAATTTAGAAACCACAAGCTCAATAAATACAAGATAAGTATATTCCGAGTTTTAGCTTAATCTTGGTTTCAGACAGTCAAAAAAAGCTGACCGTCTATGAAGAAACTTTTCACTTGTCATAAGTGGTTGGCAATATTAAAATTTTGTTACTGAAATTAATGGAAGCCCAGGCGCCGGGTGAGGTAAAAATCTAGTTGGCCTTGCTCCCACTTCGGTTACAAACCGGTGTGAAAACAAAACGATAAAAAAAAAAAAAGAGTGATTATTTATCCTGAATGCTATATTTGAATGTGCTGTATAACCTGCTCCAAATGCATAAACTTCACGCCTTTATTTTATTTCATTTAAATTAGGGTTTTTTTAAATGGTTTAATTCATTGAATTATTTAGTAAGATCATCATGATACATGAACACATATTTATGAAAAACATGTTTATTTATATGTCACCACCTACTCAAACTGTGCATTCAATTTATATTTATTAATTTTGAACTCACGTGCTTTCCCAGAAAAAAAGTTTACTCTACCAGCCTACAGTAGACAACTAGCGTGACCAATCACAAAGAATCCCCCTTTTTAAAAAGAGTCTCAAAATTATCTAACTATCAATAGTTTTCCTCCACAATGTATTGGTTAGATTGTTTGGTTTCTTACAGCAATTCGTGCGAACGTGACTCCTGTGTAAACACTGCTAGAAGTGCCAATCTACTGGAGGTTTAAGTGCACCAGTCCCCAATATTTTCAAAACTGAAATGTGCATTTTTTGTCAGATCTAGATAAAACATCCAACAAACAGTAATTGTCTTTAATTATTCTCTCATTACAACCAAGTTCTAAAATAAAGACCAGACTACTCGAAGGACACCCCATCTCTCAATAAAAATAAATTATTATTCTACAAAGTTATACTTAAGCCAATCCGGACATACGGAATAGACTTATGGGCGACAACTAAAAAGTCAAACATCAAACGTATCCAATCCTTTCAATCAAATGTCCTAAGTACATTATTACGTCAGCAACAAAACCCTTCATAACGATCTAAATACACCCTACATTCTTGAACTCATTCCTACCAAGTTCATGAAATTCCATAGTATCCTACAATACAATACAATAAAAACCACCCTAATCCCCTAGCACAGTCACTCATTTAATACACTGCGCCACTCATCCCTATAACCCTCCTCGGAGCCTAAAGCGGCTACTATAATTACGCGACAGTGGGAGTCCTGGCAATGGCCAGTTTCTCCGATCATGTCCTGTGGCTCTCGTGTTCTTGGTCAGCCTCCACTGGCTTGTATCCAGTACGGGGATGGCTGAGGAGAATGGGGGACTTCTCAATACTCCGCTTCTCCTTTCGCATGCGAGGGAGGTGACAACCATGTAGATTTGGGTGGTCTCTGAGCTACGAAGTTAATATAGACAAAGTCCTTGTCTTATTCTTTGTCAATGACGGTCCTTAAACCTCGTAACGTAGTCAGTATTATTAGGTCGAAGTAAAGGAGTGATATTAACTATTAGACGAAAAAACGCGGGACTAACCGATCTCCATGCTCTGCCAACAGTCACCTATGCTGACCTATATCTATAACTTAGGATGAGTTAAGCCTGCTCGCTATGGCATCCACAACACTTAAAGTTAAATACTCCTGCAATCCAGATTTTATTTCGGCGTTTGGGGCCGGATTGATTAGTTCTGTATTCTTACTAGAGAATTAGTTCCTCATTTTTCCCATGACGTGCCTGAGCGAACCCCGATCATCCTCCTCAGGAAAACCCCATAGGGTGGCCAGTGACACTCACGTCACAGATAAATCACTCACAAAGCTATAGACTAACAATATCCCACATGCCTGTTTTCTCTGTCCATTCATAGTACGAGCCGATGAGGTCAGATTTATGAATTGCGACAGCCTTGCGTCGCTAGGCTAGACTGCAATGTGTCGTGCACTTTATACCTCGGCTATTAGCAACGGGGCTCTGACACCTAATACTGATGTACTGAAAGGTTCTAGGCCAGGCATTCTCGCTAGTATTTTCTAGTGTGTCGGCTGGCCGAGGTATGGAATATTACAACTAGCCAAATATCTTGTCGGGACATTTATTAAACCGTCGCGTTACCTTGTCGCCCGTGTGTACTTACCTTGGGGAAATCAAGCTGTAAATCTTTAGTAGTCTGCAAACTTTTTTCATGCTTAATTTGTTAAAACAAAACCTAATGAGCATTTATAAACGAAATTCCAGATCAATTGAATCATTTTTATGGCTAAATTTGTAGGACATACATGCATACGGACAAAAACATAAATCGTTAAAAAAATATAGCAAAAATTGGTTTAGTGTTAATGTCCCACTTCTCTTGCACAACTCTAAATTATGAGGTTTGGTTTCAGATAGTAAATTCCGACAGTGCTGCTGGATAGCATAATATCAGATCAACTAAAATCAAAAGCACCATCATATACTTTTTGTATATATTTTTGTTTTTCAATAATAAACTGGGTTTCAGAAAAATTAAATAAATAGTACAGAAAACACTTGGGAAAGAAAAGAGAGATATGTCTAATTTGCATTTCCTAATTTTCAAAGATCCAACCCTTCCTCCACCGAGGCTGGACACACGCTACCAAACGATCAAACACCAGGGAGTGCGCGTTCATACACGTTTGAGTCCAGTTGCAAGTAATTTATTTGACAAGAGAATCTTCATTTTCAGACCTACCCAGAATGTTGTGGAGAGTGATAACTGCCCGCTTACTATCTACCTTACCGAATCGACCCCACTAATTCATTTTACTAAACTACTCGCCTAAATAAGCCACACGTTCTTAAGCGGTTTAAATTACTGGCCTAGTGTAATCTAGCCTTATTTGTTTGTAGGGTCGTCACCTTTAGCATTCATTTATTGGCATTGAATGCACTTAACTTACCGAACTCTGGTCGTGAGATTTACACAGTAATTCATGTGACGTTTTTAAATTTTTGTTATTCGCTATTACGATATGTGCTTCCGAAGTATATTTTTGTGTGTTAAAGCTGACGGCAATATTTAAGACAAGGCCGTAGAGAATTTATGAAGACTTGAAAATTTAAGTAGCCAAATGGCAGAACATGTGATGGCGTTTATTTGAAAAAGCTACGAAATAATATTTTCTCACTATTTTTAAAAATTAAATCAATTTAGTTCCACATTTACATATATTATATGTACATTATAAAAAGTCTTATGATAATATGCATTGCATCTAGTCTAAAAATAAAAGACTAACCTCATACCTCTTGATTAAAGTCTACATTAAACGACATTTTATGCACGAAAAATATGAATAAAAAACTAATGGCAAAAAATAAATAAATAAAAACTTGATGCCAGCAGAAGAAAAAGCCCTAAGCACTTTTTGTGTAATTTATCTATGTTGTCAATATTTTCAACTAATAACTTTCTTGCTATGTAACTTAGGGTACATCATAGGACTTGAATATTGTAGTGATCATTGGTTTATCAAATATTATTCTTAGCAAGTTTTTGGATTATTTAAAGTTTTTCTGATGTTGGTATGACCGAGTGTCAATTAGGAGCTTTGTAAGTTGATATGGGCTTTACTAACGAATTTTAAATGAGTTGTCTAGTCTAAGTGAAATTTTCACTTACACCCAACCCCACCCACTTGCTTCTAAACGCTTCTCTATTAAAAAGTGTTACTCCATTTGCGCTTGTTTGTTACAATATTTGTCCTTCTCATGGGTTTCTGTATGTTTTTGCTATCCCTTTGGCCTCCTATATCTTAGAACTATCTGAGCTGGAAAATAGGGTGGCGGTGGGGCACAAAGTGAAAATAACGAGGTGAGGATGGGCTTTGGCCCAGCTGGGACGGTCCCTTATAAATTAATGCGTGCTGTACTTATCTGTCTTGCTTACCCCCTCTTCAGTGGCCTCCATCTCTCTCACCTCTTTCTAACATTGCTTATAGACATTTCTTAGTGCCCTTATATAATACTGTAACAAATAAGTAGTTGCATATAATGAAAAGTTTTGATTTTTATAATATCCTAATTATATAATTTAGCTACTATTATGAAGTAGTGCATGGCTACTCAGATTATATTTTTTTTAATCTGAAATTTAGATTTATATGTATATATTATCTATTTATATATTTATGTTTGAATTCCCCATTGTGATATTTTATGTTACGATATGTGCTGCAGAAGTATATGTCTGTGCGTTAATTAATAAATTAATGCGTGCTGTACTTATCTGTCTTGCTTACCCCCTCTTCAGTGGCCTCCATCTCTCTCACCTCTTTCTAACACTGCTTATAGACATTTCTTAATGCCCATGTATAATACTGGAACAAATAAGTACTTCGATCTAATGAAGAGTGTTGATTTTTCATAATGATCTAATTATATAATTTAGGTTATTATTATGGAGGAATTTACATCGCTACTTATGGTATATGTCTTTAATGGCCAATTTAGATTTATATGTATTTATTATCTATTTACATATTTATGTTTGAATTCCCTATTGTGATATTTTATGTTACGTTTAAAAAGAGAATTTTACTTGTGTATATTTGCACTATAGGTTGTTTAATTAAGCTTTAGTGCCTTTCAAATTATTTTATTGACATTTTACATAGCATTGATCAAGAAGTCAAAGAGTTTTATTTGGTACAATACTCAATACGATAGGATACGTTTTATTTAGTGATTAATTAATAATCATGTATTATTTTTAATCGACAATTGCGTATACTTTTTGCATCACAGAAAGAGAATTATTTCAAAATATTTTATGTATACGTCGAAAAATTGCAATATAAAGATAGTTAAATTACTTCTTGCCTAAATGCAGTACCAACACGTACTACATATAGACAATTTTAATTTGAAACTCTAACACGCACAATTAATTTTTTTTTATTAGTAAGTAATTAGTTAATAAAAAGCGCTTAAACGTGTTTCATGGAATTGTATGTCAATTAAATATACACTGTGTAGGCATTAATTAAGAAATAAGTAATGCCTTAGTTGCATTTGCTGATAGCAGGTTACATCACAGGTGTTTCATACAATTTTTAAACCGGATCGTGTCATTTAATTACAGCTCGGTTGCGTAACATTTAATCACGTTATTCTGCAAATAAGTCATCGTCTGCGAGAGGCCTGAACTAAAGAGATTGTTAAAGGCGTAATTTGTTTTTATGTATATTTTCTGGCATGTTATGACCTACAAACAAAAACAGCGAGTAACAAAAAAAACAAAATGAAAAACCACAAAAAAGGAATATTTTTCATGATCTTATTTTCGGGTTAGCATCAAAGTGCTCTACAATTGATATCAGGAAGGTCGGGGCTTTGAGACCTTCCTTCCATTTGGTGCTGGAAGTTTGGGGTTTTCAACCATGATTATTCATTTTATGAAATGGTGCCCTTGAGTAGAGGGGGTTTCATACATAGCCCAGTTATCCCCAATTCGCCCGGAGAATTGTCACTTATAGGATACTCGCTTAGATTCCTTACATCGAAATGTTTTTCATGAGTATTTCCCTATATTTGTACGATTCTGTAATCAGTTTCGAGTTCATCCACCGGTGACACACAAGTTTTTTGACACTGCACCGTCTCACAAACCCAGACTTCTAACACTACGGCCCCACCACCCGTAACGCATCGATGGCATCAGACCCCTAGGGACGATTAGGTTAAGATTTAGTTTAAGTTTTTATTGCTAGATGTGGGTTAGTTTTATGTCTATGATAAATGAGGTGAGCTCTATCACTTTTCAACGTTCAACAAATTAATGTGTAATGTACATCTCCCAATTTTCCCGCAGTATTATCACCTTCCAGGGGATGGAGAAGGAAAGGTTTAGTAATAGTATATTTATGTGTTGGGATTTGAAGTTCTTAGAATAAGGGAATCTTGTATAACACTGTCCCCCTCAAAAAATAATTAACAGTAATTTATTTATTTCATATTTTGATAAACTGAATGAAGGAGCGAGTGAATGAAAATTTTAAATATGGTATGAATGAGAACATTTATCACAATTACTTATTGGCTAATAAGAAAGATTGTAATTTTAGCGCAATAAAGAAGTTTTATTATAAAATTTTCTATATTTTATACATTCCAAATATGGGTGTTCATTAAACCCTCTTCTCATTAAAGTAATAAAAAAAACCTCTCTCCACAAGTTGTTTATTCAAAAACATACTCATCCGACCTTCTATCTTCTAGCTGTGTAATGAAAATAACTTGTTAATTGAATAATATTGGAGATTTTATTGAAATATGGCCAGATATAAGGCATAGTTGGATCGTGATATAATATCCTCTGACCATTGAATCAGATTAAAATGAATGAAATAGAGCGAGGACATTCATATATAAAAAATGAAATGTTCTCATGTGCGGTACTTGAAAGTATTTTTCTTTATGGCGTGGATGTATCTTGCCATATTGGACTCACAAATCCTCTAGTTTTCCTTTAAAAACTGCATTACAAAAAATAAATAACCAAGAACGCAATTAAATGAATCGCCTCGTTTAAATTGTAAATCATCCGTCTGCATACACTACTACATGCTGGATACAATTTGATTAAAATGTAAATTGAAGGTGTGTTTTAATCAGGGGAGTTGTGTTTTATTTTGAACTGTGGGAGTGGCCGGTCTTTAGCGGTATGTGCACGAGCGGGCAACAGGGAATGACAGTCCACGCGATCCTATTTTTGGAAATTGATTTGTAAAAAGCTTCACCCCCCCCCCCCCATCCACCCACCAATACGCTGTCTCTACCCTGACACGTTTCTCCCACGCAAAGGGCAAGGCCCCGGCTCAAGTAATTGTACTTATTTTAAGATCTCTGTTTAATTACGTTAATAGGTGTTGGATATTTACACTCGTGACAGAGAGCAGGAAGCCCTTACTAACAAAATAGGATTCGGAAATTTTTGTATGCTAGAAAAAAAATGTCTTGGAGTGTCTCCCAATGTATCTTTTTTTTAAATACTTCTATAAATCAAATCCATTTTGTGATAAAATTGCAATCTTCCTTATTGGGTAATAAGTAATTGTGTTCAATGTTCTCATGCATACCATATTTACAACTTTATATAATGAAAGTGGTGATTTTGATACTAAATGGTTCAATTATGGAAGACATACGGTTGTTATACGGGCGTAGAGATTGCCGGAGGATTTGGAATTTTCCGTGCATACGGAAATGTAGACATTGCTGATTTGTACTAATGTATTTAATTTAGGTGAAAACGTGGTTTTAACATTCTCAGATCATAACTCGTTTCCTATAAAACACTGTCTAAAACTACCGCCTGACATGTGGGACTGAGGTGCCTCATGGGCCCTGGGTCCCGTCCGGTCTTTGAACTATCTCAGTCTCCCCAAATGAATTTATGCGTTGATAGCCTAAGGGTTTTACTCCAAAATAAATCCCCCCAAAACATACATTTGTTCTGTTTTAACTGAGTTACTCTTTAATTTTATATAATTTGGTATAAATAATAGTGGATTAATATTCATGGACTTTTCCCATTAACTCAAAACTGTAAACATCAATACCATCTACTGGTGGGTTTCTATTGTAAGAGTAAGGTACAGGCATGGTTTTTACACACATCCTCCACCCAGCTAAGAATGGGAAATTTATGCCTGGCATGTGGACCTGGTTTGCCGCCGGTATCTCGGCCGACTGCACCCTAAGTACGATGAGTTGCTAGTTGTACCAATAATGCAAGGGATGGCCCCCCTGATATTTACGCCTATAGATACTATCCATGGATACATAAGAGAACCGACTACTTCGTACATGTTCCATAATAAAACCTCGCGGGCTGGACAATATAAATATTGGGTCATTTTCTCTATAAAATTCAGGCGAATGGGAAAAGATAGACCTGTGGAACATTCATTGCATCAACAGACTCAAATCTCTTTCACTTTCATATCAATGGTTCATTAATGCCGGGAAGGTCAGGTCCGCAACTTACGTAAGTAAGCATGCACCGGGTTTAATATCCCCGACCTTATCTGCTCGTCTCTCTCGAGAGAGATATCTTTTATTTATTTTTAATCTTCTATTGATTTATAGCTCCTTCATTATCCTATCTATTATTCAACATCACTACTATAGTGCCACGGACTGCGATAGTACTGACATACACACTACATAAGAGCTCCATTTTAAAAACCTGTACATCAGCTAGTCAATTGGTCAATTGTTGAATCCGTTTGAGGACAAAACTAAAAAAAGCAAAAACAACCCCCCCCCTCTCCATCCGTAATTTAAAAAAAAAGGTAAATTTTATATTATTGATTTAATCAGTGTAAAATACATATTAGTGACTACGTTCACATGCTTAATTACAATCCTCACAGGGTGAACCCCAGGGCCATGGGAGCTCCAGGAAAGATTTTGTATGTACATATTATACGAATGTGATTGATTTAGTGGAATTGTGTATAAGGAATTAGCTCTTAAATCACAATTTTTTTTTATGTTAAATAAGGAAATCATAATTTTAAGAACGTTCTTAAAAAAAAATTATAATTTATTTATTTTTTTAATATCTCACTCGATATTATAACGGATGCAATATTCGATAACTCTAGAAAAGATTATTCGTAAAAACTTTATTTAACTTTTTCACACATTAATAATTTATATGTATTTTATTAATATATTTTGGTAGTGGAAGTAAAAACAAATAAAGGCCTAAACGATAAATGTTCTTGATTTCTAATGGAATTAAGGGAAAGTTTTGTATGCACGCCTTTTAAACGGTTTATTATAAATAATGTTTTTTTCGATGTTAATCCTTTATCCAGAGTTAGCCCGATATACGTAATTGATCCGCAACACGGAATTGGCACATCATTAACCGTTGTACCCTCCGAACCAATTAACTTGTCATTCTGAAATAATCATCGGTAATAAACATCATTAGAGATGCACGATGAAGGGATTCATTGAAGGATCATACTTTTATCGACGGAGGTCCAACACATTTCTGGATCTTAGTCAAAAAACCGCTAATTGACCCCCAAAAAAACAAATTTTTTATGTTATATATATGTGTATATATTATTTTTTAAAATGTTTTATCGTTTATCGAAATCTAAAATTTTGAAAGAGTGTATATGTATTTTTTTTTTTTAACATGCACGTGTAAATCATTTTATCAGCTAATCTTATGCAATTCGTTTCAGGTCAGTGCAAACCAGTGTTGTTCTGAAGGCTAACTTTTCTTCTTACTGCCTGGTGAGTACGTCAGATATATATTTTAATAATCCACCAAAAGAATTAGATTGCAAAATTGGATTCGTATATTTATTTCTAGTCAATATAGGGGATCTTCATCTTATGGAATTGGGTTTTTAGCGTGAACACGAAGATAATTTTAAAACTTTTTTGTTGTGTATGTGCATATATTTATTTCGAAATAACACTATACGTACTATACACTATATTATGTGGTTTCTTCATGTGTGAGGCAGGTTGTGCCAGTCTCTTATCTCCTTCGATGGGTTGACAGGCTATCTTTGTAGTGATTGTGTGTGGTTTCTTAGATAGGACTCCCATTTTCCTTTCTGTCGCTGTAACTGCGTGAATCATTGTTCTAATGCGTATTTGTTATGTTTACTCTTATACAATACCTATTGTACGATTTTTATTAATTTGAAGTTAAAATATTCTTTGAAAAGTTTATTTAAGTAATTGAAGTTAGTCGAAAATATTTATCGAAACAAAGCATTCAGAAATTCTGGAGAGACTTTAAACATATTACTTTTATGTAATTAATAAATTTATTTTTATCCCATTGACCATTTTGAATGTCTCGTTTCCAAAGTAACAGGCTATAACGAGAAGTTTCCTGGATATTCCGGAACTTAAAAAGTCAATAAAGTAGCAACGAAAAATTAAGCTTATATACAAAAACTTCATTCATATTAACGTTATACAACTGTTCAGCGTTCAATTCCCATATGAGTACCTCGTGAATTTCATGATACGGCCATTTAACATCTCTGCATATATACAGAATTTATATATTGTCAGAACTTTCCCAGTTAAATGTTCACGTCGTCTAATTTTCTAATATTACCCAAATATTTAGTGCTCCATTTCACCTGCATTGTGAATTTTTCTCATGTTTGCATTCAATATCGAATTTATTATCATTAAATTACAATCCTCAGCTGCAAACATCATTAGAATTGTATAGGCCGAAAATAAATTTAATGTCTAGTTTGAACGATTTATTTTCACTTCTACCTAAGCTACACAAGCAATCCTCAAAAGTAATCCAGTTCAATTCGTGTCACACCCGCATGTATTTCAACTTAGTTAGCATTGAACTAGTTTCTGCCTTCGGCTTATCCTGAGTGAAAATCGTTAAGCCTATTTTTATTGTGTCCATCTTCAGATTAATAAAAAAAAAAAAAAAATTATACGTGGGGATACGTGGGATAAAAACTGTTTTTACCCTCTCCTTTTCCTGTTTCTTCTCTGAATTCTCGTCAAATATGATTTAATGTGTGTTCTATATTATATTCTTACCATCTTCCATTACAACGCGAAATAAATTGCTAACAGAGCAGTGGACCGTTTAAAATATCGGCCTGGCGACACCGAACTAGCATTTCAAAACCGAAATATTAATCAAGCCGCTCGCTAGAGGATGCCAAGAATTTTGGTAGCATTAGTCGGGGAATGTTGGAGAGAAGGTTCCGATAATAAAATATATGGGGCGATGGCGGCTACTAGCCCGTAATGTGAATTGGTTCGAGATCACCCTCTCCACCCCTGAGTTTGAGATTCACGGCTTATTCTGGATCACGCCAGTATGTGAAAACTGCACTCCCTCTTTCGCATGCGAGAGAGGTGACAGCCATGTGGATTTGGGAGGTACCTGGGTGGTTTGCAAATACAGTATAAATAAGCACGGGGATGAAAATTGTAAATATGGTATAAATAAGAACATTTATATATTTATTAATAAAGCAGATCGTAATTTTGTCACAATAAAGAAGTTTCACTAAAGTATTAAAACAGTCAAAATTTAAAAGATTAAATTTAAAAGAAATACCACGGCACAAGCGTAAAGTTTACAAAAATAATTTAACTACACTATCACAGCACAAAAATTAGACCCATACAGCAATTTACGTTTATTTTAAGTAAGTAAATTTACAACAATTTAAGTAAGGTTCAATCTGGCACGCCAATACACATAACCTGGAAATTATCAGTTTTAATATGAAGATTTTTGATAATGGAAGTGTATTTGTATTTTATTTCAGGGCTCTCAAGTATCTGCGTTTTTTAGTTTTTTACCCCTTGCTCTCTGCACCCTGTTGCTATGATTTTTTGTGCTTGAATGCTGAACTTTTTTGGAATTTTTTTTTGATAAGTGGCCCTTTTTACTTATGCCGATTTTACTCTGTTGTCTTCGTAGCACAGTCATAAACATTGCACCTCAAAATGTAAAATCCGAGCAGTCCATAGGGCCTCGAGAGTTTTTCAAAAGACCAAGACCCTTTGAGAACCTAGAGATAAAATACTGCCAATAAAGAAAAGTTCTGAAGAGAAACCAATTTGTAAACCAGCATTTTGTGTCTTTTAAAACTTAAAACTCTTAAAATTAAGTATTATGTTCCGTAGGGGTACAGGTATACGCTGTGTGTCAGGAATCCATTAAATTGTTACATTCCAACGTTAGGATCCAGAGATAATTAAAAGTAGTTGAATATCTAGATTGTATCAGATGCGAGTTTAATATACCTATGTATTAGTCAATTAAACGAAATGGTTTTTAAATGGAAATTTTGTTTTATAGCAATCGATCATGTATGATGTATTTTACAATCAACGGTTTCGAAAACACATTCCTAGGCGATTTATTAGTAATTATCATAATTCCTTCTGTGTAACGAGGCTCATTAAGATAATAGATAATACCAAGGCTAGCCTAGTTGGTAAGGCATCTGAAAGTACTTGGTTTGCATCCCGACGGTGCCACTACTGTTTCTAATAATCGTTCCTTTGTAGTATGTCACACTAATATTTCCTAGTAAATCATTGTTGTGTAATCAAAACAAAACAAAGTTGTGTGATTGGTATTAATTATTTCACGCCACACGGTAAGGCTGGAAGCATCATTGTCAACATTGTGCAATGAATCCAAGTCTGTATTTTTTATTAATCAGTTTTCTCCCAAAATAATTTTTTTTCCTATATCTGCTCTATCATAGAGCTTTTCAAAACATTCTTAGGTACTTTTTCAAAGTGGGTGTGTTTAAGAAATTTCTGTTGTAGGAACCAAAATTAAATTAGAAAATATAGCCAAAGACCTGAAGGTCTTGCAATGATAATCATAACTGTTATGACTATAAGCTATCAAAATGCAAAAGAGAAAGCTAGTTCTGATTTTATCATTTTCGAGATAGAACTTTTAAAGACTACAAGAGTTGCCATTTGAAATTTGTGTTTTTTTTTATCGCCTTTAATTTGATATTATAATCTCCCAATACAAAAAAAATAGTGAATTTCAATCAGCAGCCAATTAGAAAAACTCAAGTAATTTTGTAATATAACTTTATCATTCCATGAACAATCATCATTGGATTGATGGCCGCTATCGTGGGCAGGCAAACGAAATACTGCAGGACACTGGCCTGTTTGAAAGTAGAGCTCACCAAGGCCCATAACCGGCCTGAATTACAAGAGCATACGGACGGACTAGTGAATATATGAAGTACATATATATAAAAGTACAAATACTAATCTTAGTGAAGGAACCTCCGCATTGTAGGTACATCTGTTAAATAGTTCAGAAGGAAGTGTGATGTTATACCGTTCAGCTACTGAGAAATAGCAAAGGTCTTTGTGTTCATGAAGAATTTTTCAAGTACTGTAAAGCCCTTTCTCCGCCTCCTCATGGGGGCCCACGAGTTATTTGTCAAAGTGGAGCTGCGGTTGTTGGGACAGGTGGCCCTGTTTAGTGGTTCCAAGCCTCAAAGAGTCAGTCAGCTCTATATTACCCCTCTCCCTCTCTCTCTCTCTCTCTCTCTCTCTCTCTCTCTCTTTCTCTCTCTCTCTCTCTCTCTCTCTCTCTCTCTCTCTCTCTCTCTCTCTCTCTCTCTCTCCCTCGCTCTCTAAATCTAATGGCCATTGGCTCTGAAGGTAGGGAAACGGGACTTCACGAATTTTGACCTGCATACTAAATAATGCAAGCTTTAAACATGATTATGCATCAAGACCTGATGCAGCAATACACAGCACTTCAAAACGTTGTACATCAAACAAAACTTGAACAAAAACTAACCCGTCTTTTTTTTCCCACTTCAACTCATTTATTAACCATCCGATAACAGTGAACTAACGAGTATTCTTAAAAAAAAAAAAAAAAACAGTGTAGAGTTCAAAAATAGCAAAATCACAATTTAGAACATAAAAAAAAATATTTTTTTCTTAGGGACATCATTGTTTACTTTATTTCAACTTTTATTTAAAAACTGGTAACTACTCCAAAAATAAATTATATTTGTTATTAACAAAAACTTTAATTATTCATTGTGCCTATACTTATTTCACTAATTAATTACGTGTAGTTTTAGTAAAGAAGACACTCCTATTAAAAAGTCTTAAAGTCACTATGATCTAATGATAAATTATAAGATATCGTTGCAAGACTAAATAGTGGAACACAAGTAGATTATATATCTCGACAAATTTTACGACAGAATTAAAATCTAAATCACCGATTATTTAACGCCCTGTAACCCAATCTAATACCACATTCTAAAAATTTCAATTTGTAAATAACCAATTTATTTGCCTAATTTCCAATAATTTCTTACCTTTCTGTCAGCATTATGCATTATCCACATCAAACAATGTTTTCATTCCTACCTTCATATAATTTTGCTTAAATTGTACAATTTTACACAATTTCATTGTGTATTCGCAACTCTCATGGGTGAAAAAAATACTTCTTCTTTATTACTAAAATACTGAATTTAAGATGGTTGATGACAGTCCTATTTTTAAAAAATTATACCTTTATTCTTAATGATATTTAATTAGAAAAACAACATTTCTTCACTCTATAAAAAATTGGTTATGTAGTACTGAGGAGTTCAAAGTATCACATATTTTTCGTGTGTTCATTAAAATTACTTCGTGCTTTAGCTAGAAATTTTAGGAATCTCAGTTTCGTTCATTTTACGATATGCCGTCGGAATTTTCTTTTTCTTTAGAAGGCTGTGTTGTTTTTTTTCAATATTTTTATTGTGAATCTTATTTAGTATACAATATTTTATTAATATTACTTGATACTACTGTAAGCTTACGGTTTCAATTCCCCAATGACTGACCAACCCACTGGTATCGTTAGCATTTAAGAGATCCTTGCTGCAGTTAGATTGAAATGGCCCCAGGCAATGGCCAACACACCTCCCATTTAGCCCGCTATAACTCACATCCCAGTATACGACTTCAATAAATAATCTTAGGTAAAATATACCCTACTTTTTCCATCGGCTCCCGTGGATTTGCATAAATACAGCTTGCTCTGTAGGTTTCGTATCTTTATAGCGTTGCTATGAAAATACATCTACGGTAGTCGACCTGTCAGCTTTGGCCCCCGTATCGACAAAACATATTTTCCAATCCCCTTTCTCGTTGGTCTGTAATTAAAGGAGTGTCGATAGATGATTTTTTATGTGGACGTTTCGGGTTGTCGTTTAGTCTTTCGCGACGTCAGGGCCACTAATCACTACGTATTTTTTAATTTTGTAACATTCGTCGATAAGATAATTTGAAAGTGTGATATTTTCTGTTTTAGTTTCCTGCGAAATGCTCATTTCCTCCTGCGCTATCAAAGTAATATCCTCCGTGTATCATACATCCTGCATCAAAAAGCCCTTCTGTGCGTGATAAAGTTTTTCTTTGGGGGTATGACTCATTTGAATTGTGACCGATCATGACTTGAAATGTGGGGCCCCTCATCTGATATCTAAACAACTTCGAGCTAAATGAATTTATGATGTTATGTTATGTCGATGATGATTCGAATTTCCCCCTGTAGTTGAGGACAGGGCAAAGACGATAAAGCTAAAAGTAATTCAGAGATATTCCTTCGAAATAAGTTTCTTAGGATTATATAGCTTAGGTTGCAATGTTACAAAGCAAGTTAAAGTACCCAAAGCTGAAAATATTTTAAAAACGATAACCAAAAAATTTATTTAAAAAAATATAAACATAGCGAGAATACATTATTTCATGATATTTCTAACATAGATGAATTACCAAAACATAAGGGCTTAGGACATAATGTATTGTACTATATTATAATGATATAAAGAATTAGCATGTAGTTTTGGAAACATAATAATATAATTCTTGGATATTAATATTGTTTTGGTCGTTTTCAATAATTCCTTTTTTTTGTAATTCATTATTTTAGCTACTTGGTTTTTTCGTCGTTATAAACGGTATAGGACATAGTGAATCATGCAAATCATTTCTGCCCTGTGACTTCGATTTACTTTTTCCATCATCAGTTTTGCTTCGTTTCTCCACTTCTCTTCCTTTGAGCCGCAATTTCTTTCTCCAACCTTCTTCTCTTTGGGTTCCTAACCGTCTCTTCTTCTTGGTTTGAACCTTCGGTATTTATTTCCATATTATCCGTTATCCATCTCTTACAAAATTTTCCAGTGTCCATATACCGGTTCCTCCTGCCCTACCGACAGCCAGCTTTTCATTGTCCTATTTTTGGGTGACGATGCCTCCCAAGCCGACCTCTGGACCAGAGTAGTGAAGGAATGCACTGCATCGTCTAGGTCTTGGGATGTTTTCAGAGGCACTTTGAGGTCTACGGACTCTGTAAGAAGGTGGCGGAAGTGGTCCCAATCAACTGGGCCCCTAATAAATGAAGGAGGAGGCAGTTTCTGAATTGGAATTAGGGAAATGGTTAATAATAAGGGGCTATGGTCGGAGGAGAGGTCATCGAGATGCGTGAGTGAATAGTTTTGTGTTCCTAAACTATTGTAGAAGAAAAAGTCTAGTAGATCTGGATTTCGGTTGGGATCTGATGGCCAATAGGTGGCTGTGTCAGGAGAGATAGTGGAACAATGTCTCCGTGTGAGAGCAGACAGCAAAGCACGTCCTGGTGTATTTGCAATGTTACTAAAGAATTTTTTCTCAGAAGTGATAGAGAAATGATATATTAAGGATATCTGGAGGGCCGTGTCAATATTTGGCCAGTTAGGATGCAAGGATATTTATCGCACCAAGGAGAGTTTACTGCGAAGTGAAATACAGACCTGTTCCTGGAAGTTTCCACGACTACTTTTTACTTGGCCACTCTCCAGCGCCCCCCTCGACCCCCCCCCCCCCACTTTAATTTCGATGACGGCACGTCTCTCCCGTGAAATCCCCCGTTGTTTTGTTCAATTTCCCTGATAAATCGGGGAACCCACCCTACTCATATCTCGGATTAATTGCCTGGCAATCTTCGGGTTGAATTCTATATCTTCACCAATTCAATTCCAGTGCATTGGAAAATTTGTGGAACGTCGATTGATATATTTAATTACATATATTTAATGATTCTCCTTAACAAGGCCTGAACTATTCCCTATCCTCTAATGAGGTATTTGATTGGACTAGATGACATTTTTCAGTTATGGTTAAAGTTGAACTATGGTTCTTCTGATCCTATCAAAGGTTGTCCTGGTGAACTGATTGCTGTGTAGCGTCTGATGGCCGTAGACCTAACCAATTAAAAAAGCCTTATGAAGAGAAACGAACGTGTTATTAAAAATCAACTTAAAAATAATATTAAATTTTGACGATAGTGATGATGACAATAGGTCACTAAAGTCACACCACCTCTTCAGTGGCAGTTGTAGTGATAATTGAAAACACATTTTGTAAAGCTACTTTTACTTAAAGGGAAAGAGATGAATATGTTTAAAGGAGTAGCGAATAGTTTTTAGTGTCCTCAATGACTTGTTTTATTTTAAATTGTTTATTAATTGGTTTTAAAAGAAAATATCTGCTGATTATTCTGAATCGTTCCTTTTGACACAAATTTTCTAATCGTTAGCAAAAAAAATATGTAGGACTATTTTTGTTTGTTTGTTTTGAAACCACTTATATTTTATTTTTAATTCATAATAAATAAACTCATGACATACTTTGGGCGAATAAAAGCGGTATTGAGTGCGTGTTGATTGCTCCAGAAGCAGGGTGAAAGATGACGAATTTGACTCAGAGTTTACAACTGCTGGCAAACCTAGGTTAAGGTTTTCTTGGAGACCTGTTGCCATCGATCGAGGAATGTAAGAAGCGACATGGTGCTGAGCGACTGTTTTACTGAGCTTATTCAGTTAACTGTATGATTTTACTCATAAAAAAATTCTTCGATTCATCTCGCAATTAATCAGGTTAGTCATTAAACGCACCTTGGTTAGAGAGCGGAAAAAAAAATCCAGGACCAGTAAATACTTTATTTTTTAAGTACCCAAAACCATCATCTATTCGATTTGGAACTAAAATTGTTCTCTTACCTGACCTAACCGCGGTACTTGCGAGATCCGGAAACTTGAGTTGTATTAATCTTGCCTGACTGTAGCTTGGTCACTAGTGTGAATCGGCCTCAAAGTACATGGTTTGCTCACCATCCTTATCACCTAGAGCGAACATGGACCATCACACTCTACTGAAACTTAATTAAAATCTTGTTATCAACTTTTTTGAGACCGCTGTTTGGTTTGCATCTAAGTGACACCCAGAATACTATAGCGTAATGTCTTATTCAACTAACTCTAATTTTACGAAATATATAGCTCCTTTCAATAGTTAGTTTTCCATTGAGTGTAGGCTTGTTTTGTTTCATGGCATCATGAGTTTTATATTATATGAAATTGTCAATTGCGTTCCGGCATTCTTTTGCGATACATATTTTCTTTTCTATTTTTGTTCTGAATGATTAAGGAATACCCACTGTGTTGTTTATCTTATTCGCGATTCTATTTGTGCCGCTTATTCGAAATACTCTCAGTCGAATACTGTCGGTTGCTTTGTTTCTGTTACATATGACTTTTATTCCACACATGGCCTGAACAATGAGCGGAGCCATCACGTGGACAGGGACTGACCTAGCAAGTTCTAAGTGATTATCCCATCAAAAAGTCATAAGCCCCCCTCTGGCCTGCCATTAGCAGGAGTGGTCACGTCGGGCTGACGACATGGATGTACCGAGGCTATTCAAGGAGATGACATCGAGATGGTATACGGCTGGTCTTGTTAGCAGTTCGCAGAAGTGGGGGGTGAATCACCCAGTTCTGGGAGGAGGCAATTGTCACCTTGGTTAGGCATCTGCACATCTGCAAGTGTGCTCTAGGTTGAGATTTCGCTGAGACGTTGTATTAGGAACTGCCAGCCCCCCTTGGATATTGAAGGTCTACGATGTAACATACCCTGCTTACCCCCCCCCCTCCCCTACAATTTATTCTCAAAAAGGTTAGGTAGTTGTACTACACAATTAAGGTTGTTTTTTTTAATCTTACTAACTACTGTCTCTTGATTTATTTATTTTATTCAGAGGCAACTGATCCACGGATCAGCTACTTTATTAGCACATTACTCATTACTTGGGCTGAGAATTATAGGCACATATATTTACCTCGTGACAAAATATTTTTCTGTACCATCGATTACTATACTTTCTAACGCATTTTAAGTAAGTTTTATTTTACATATACTATATATTTCAGTGTAATCACAAATTGTAAAATATTTCTGACATATTCTTACAGTTTTGGAGAGAGCTGTACTTACTTTTGTTAAATTAATTGGTCACTTTGAATTGAAAGATGAGAATTAGAGGGAATGATAATCTGCGTGTTAGATTCTTGGAAGACATGGCCTTATTTATTTGGATAGTTAGACTGAGAATTGGGTACTTAAAAAGATGGATTTTCACAGAAAATAAACCGTGTGTCGGAATCCTAGTTTTCTTGGATAACTAGACTGACAATTGTCCATGCTTCTTAATCGACGGAATCTCATATCTTCATGCTCATAATTTCTATTGATCGAGTGATTGGTAAGAGGAGAGAGAGGAAGTGGAGAGACAGGCAGTCAGGTGTGTAAGCATAAGGTAATGTGTAAAGATAAAGTGCAAGTAATGCTATAGTTGAGTGCTCTTGTCGAAATTAAAAAAAAAACTACAATTATAATTGCACTCCAGTCTCTTCACAATTGTTTTATTAACGAAATATAATTGCCCTGTTTAATTTTAATTGTTGAGTGTTTAATGATATCGTGTCGATAAAAGAATTGTGGAGAGACTAAAGCTTGATGCACAACCCATAGTGGAAATATACATCAGTAAATGTTTCAGTATTTAGGCATCAATACATTCGAGAATAGTAATATTCAATTATTGGTAAAATCGGCATTCGACAATTTTTTAAAACATGTAAGTAATATTATAAACAACATTAAAGTTACATTCCGCTATGGGTCGACTTGTTCTATTGTTATGGGGAATGTTTGGGAATTCCACGTTGCAAAATATTGCTCTGGAAGCTCAGTGAGGAAGAGTAGGGTAAAAGTTGGAAAAAAGTGGACAAAAACTCTATTTGAAATAGAGCGCCACGCTATTTGAATCCTGTCAGTTATTAATAGCACTGACCTTTGAAGGTTGTACAAAAAAAAAATAGGGAACCTGCAACCTCGTACAAAAATTAGAGAAAAAACAACAAGGGAAAAAAGATGAACGAATAAAATCTCTATCTTAATTCTTTTCGGGAATATTTTTTTCAAGAAAATACGAAGAGTAGGATAAACATATTTGCTACTGCTATCTTTTCCAGAAAAAAGAGACATAAATTATTTTGTGGTTGAATCCTCCAAGTCAACATTAAAAAAAAAAAAACGGGAATCAATAAAATATGGTCAAAAAATAATTTGGAAGCTGAAAAAAAAACAAGAAGAAGAATAGAAGTAGTAAAGAAAATATGAATGAAAATTTTATTTAGATTTAGATTTCAAAACCAAAAATTAGTATACTCACGGACGAACTCGAAGTGGGTGGTCCCAGTGAGCCTGCAGGACTTTCTTAGACGTCAAACATTTAAAAAATATTATTTATAAATTCATTTACTAACATGTTCATGTTTGGGTACGGCTATCCTGGCGAAACATAAATCTACCATCATAAATGGTCTATTTAGCGAAAATTAAAAAACGTATTAACGGAATATCACATCCATCCATTTAGAAGAACTACTTTTGAACTATGATAACTGAGAAATTGTAAACAGTAAATAATCTATTCAGAGAAATAAGAGTAAACATTATTCCTCAACGGGTAGCCGTACCGGGAGTGGTCTCCTATTCTTAAATTGCTTACCATTTTAAGAACCGTGAGACCTGAAAAATGACTGATCTTACAAGCTCTAGTGAATTTCGCTTGGTGGACGTTTAGTTTGCATTTCATGGCTGTTTCATCATCTGAAATTATACCTTAACAACTGAAACGAGTCAGTTTTTTTGTTCGCTATCCGTTTTATTTTCTATCAACAACAAACTCCCGATGATAGGAACGAAATCTTTGGAAAAGGTAAATTAAATGCTGAATGAGACATTTGAAGATCAGCACTAGCTTAGGACTATCAATCATCTTACAAAAACGAAAAAAGGGAGTGCCACATTGGCAACCTTCCAAAAACCCAATACCCAAATTCAAAATATAGTTGCTGTAGTTTTTATTCGGTTTAACGTTTCATTGATAATATTTGAGAGCGGTTACCGATATGGGATTATAATGATGAATACCTGCGAAAAAATCTTTATCATGAGTTGATATAAATAATTTTATCTAAAAAGATATGAAACAAAAAATGTCAAAGCGTCTCTATTTCTCGTTAGTTCTGATGGTCCTCAGAACGGAGAAGAAGATGAGGGCTCAATCATGTGCCGGAGAACTATTTGATTACTTTACTGTAATTGAAATTGATTCTATTTACTTATGCTAGTTATTTGATGATTTTACATGTGTGTTTTTGCATACTTTGGTTTTAAGTCTTAAGGATGTAAAATTCAACTTATTGAGCAGTTTTTTTACATTTGACTTCAAATTATTCTGGATTAAGTCAATTTATTTTTTGATTAGACAAAATGGTGCCAGCGACTGCAGTTATACAATCAGTTACAATTAATATTATTTGATTGTCTATTTATAATATTTTGGTTGTATTTAAATTCGATTTTTTCTTAGGTGGATTTTGAATTTTGGTTAATTAGATTATGTGAATTTTTTTTCTAAACTAGGATTATATACCCTATTTATAATGTAACACATTATTATATAACTTGCATATATGATGTTGAGAAGGATTTATGTTGATAAAACATAGCACCCTTGAAATTCGCATATCGCAGAAAAATTGCACCACTGCCCTTTCGATAACCAGAATAATTAAAAAACATCCTACACATTGCCAAATTCGGAAAGTTTATTGATTAGCATAGAATGTCCCAAGGTTTTACACGGCTCAATTACTGCGGAACGAAAATAATCTTGAAAGTGGTCCCGTTTTCTTTAACCCTCCCAACACCATTTTCGAATCTCATCTAATGTTTTAGCGATTTTTGCTATGTCTTCATTTAATTGATCCAAACTCATCTAATACTCATAAATTGATAGAATTGACGCGACATTAATAAGGACAGAAATGTTCGTAGAAATTAGACAGGGTTGTTTACAAAGTTAGATGCGGCTAATTCGTTGAATTAGGCGATGAAATACAATGAATTAACGTAAAATTGTTTGAACATTTTCACTGCGTAGCTTTGTTTCTTTGTGTTTCTTTGATTGTGTTACTTCGAATAATCATTATAAATCATTGTAAGATAAATGATTAATCATACGTACAGTTTGCAGACATAAAATACCAAGTGCTTTTTGTGGAAAAAATCGCCATAAATAGCATGGTGCACATTTTCTCACACAAACAACGCGATCTCATCATAGATAGTCAAGAGATAAATGTAATTATTTTCATAAACATATCCCAGATTTTAAGAACATGGGAAAAAACAAGGATCTGGACAGCGGGGTCTGGTGGGAGGGTTAGTTTAATTTTTAAAATGTACGGTTTGGAAATGGGCAAATGTGAAAAATTTGGAAATTCATAAAGAATAGTTGTCAGATTTGTCTATTACTGCCCGTTTCGGGGCATATCCCTTGACTTGTCATACAATGAATGAGTTGCCTTCACTCTTGCTCCTTATAAGGCAACTTATTTATTTATTTTTTTAAGACGTTTAGGAGTAGGCACAAAACACTGATGGAGTAAATATCTTCAGGGAAAAAAACAAAAACAGAAAAAACTGTGCTGTGGAAAAACAGTAGAAAGGACACAATGCGGGAAAGGTAGCCGCTACTGCTTGTTCCATATGGAATCATCCTCTAGGTGTATACGATTCTTCTGTGATATCGTACTGTGGAGCCGAGCGTACCCGGTGCGTAGCGTGTCTGAACGAAAATAAAAAAAAAAACTTGGTAAAATATTTACTAAGAGCCCTGTTAAAATTGGTTCATGGCAGCTGAACTGAAGTTTATATTTAAACAGAAACTCTTTTCTCCATGTAGTTTATTAAACCATAAACAAAGCATTAGAAGTGAACATACAAGTCATTAAGTAAGTAATGATTATATATTATACAATAAAAAATGCGACAAATAAGTAAAATTTTAAAAAACACATTAACACATTGATCCTATGGGTACTCACCCAATTAACGGTGTACAATTTTAAAACAGAGCGGTTAGAGAAGAATTGGTAGCATGATTGACTTCTATGTTCTATTAATACTGTCTGATGTAATTTTGTTGGAAAGTAAAATGTACCTGTTTGAAAATAAAGCTTCTACTATTTTGATCGCTAACGTGCCAATGATGTGCCGTGTAATCAAATCATTCGGAATAGTAGCCCCATGTACGTACCACTTCAAAACCCATTTCATCCCACATTTGTCTATTTGTAATCCCATTTGTTGAAGGTTCTCTCAGTTGCCAAACGCTCAATTCCAATCCCGAGAGCGGTGAATTGAAATCGATGTGCCCCGCGTGAAGAGGAGTTAGGACCAATCACACCCTTACCTACAGGACGTTTGTATCCGGGCGCGAGTTCACTGTACAAATCACACGAAGGTTAAATTGCCCCGGACAGCTGCATACATTATTCCAACTATTTACTAGTTAATGCTTTGAAAGCCTGTTGTGGACCCGTTACTTCACGTCACCAGTTCCTCTGGCCATACATTAAAACTAAAACATTTGCCATTTGATTTAAATAACTATCAATTAAATTGAGTTGGTTTAGTAGCAATTTCCTTTGACACGCATATAGAGTTAACATGGATTCCATTTCACCATTTTAATAGCCTGAAGTGACGTCAGAGAGACTTTACATCGAAATGGCTTTAATTTTATTATAGACATGATAGCAATTAATTATTACTACAGAGTAGAATCATATGGTTACAGATAGTTGATCAATTTTGAATGAAACACAAATATAAACGAGAACCAATAAGAGGATAGATGCTGAATCACTTCTTAGAACGGCTAGATGACACGGGTTGGCATAGTCTGGGTGAACGGTGAAATCTGATGGTATTAGGTTCGAATCCCGACTATTTTCTCATAAACCAAATGGTTGTATAATGATATTTTCCATGGCGTTGTCTGATAAGAGACATCTGACTATTTTCACTGTGGCTTATTAAAAATAAAGCTGGACCCCCTTCGTAATGCTATATTGAGAACTATATTACACACGCCGTCAACGATTCGCATATTCTGGCACATTCACGGCCTATAATTATGTACAACAATGTAAAGTTTTTATTCTCGACTGTGCATATGGAGTTAAACCAAATTTATGATTAAAAATCAACAATGAGAACAATTAATAAATAAAACATTCAAAATATTGACAGCGCACCAAGTACTAAATGGTTTTATTAAAAAACTCATGATGATGATGATGATACAACAATCTCACAGCTACCCAATTGGTGGTGTGAAAAAATTAATAAATCGATTGTTTTTAACAATTTTTCTACAGGCAATATTTATTTGAAAAAAAATCATACAAAAATATAAATTAAATTAACTTCTACTAGTTAAGTTGTAAATACAAACAATGAATTAACACAGAAACATCCACGAATCCCTGCAATGAAAGAATTCACCTCGAAAATAAAATAAAGGAAAACATGAAAAAAAAAATATCAATGAGTATAGTCGGTGCAAATCACTGGGTACTGTTACTGAAGAGAAATTTGTTGGCATGCATAAAAATTGCAAGGGGACTTAACAAGAGATCTGAATTCGGTGACGGAAATAGCTAACCTTTTACAGGTTGGTACAGGAAGATGGTGAAAGAGGATGATTAACTTACAGGTCGAACGACTCCTCGTGGTGTCGGCTGAAAAAACCGTACTGCTAATGCCGACGAATTTTCCGGAACGGTTTTAACAGAAGATGAGAACGGATTATACTGGTTCATAGAGAGACAACGAGAAAGATAAGTTGTCACGAAACCAGCTCATGGAAGAATAAAAGACGAGGTTACTAATTAACGAGAAATGGTATGAGCGGTAAAGAACGAGAGTGGGTCAGACATGGTTTCTGCGCCCATGAACCATCGAGGCTGACGTTACAGCACCCGAACCGACCCAAAAATCAATAAAATATAAAACAAATAAAATAGGTGGGGATTTATTCCGACTGCCTGAAAGTTCTAGAGTAAATAAAATGAATTCATCTTTTGTGATATATTGTGTACTCGCATAGCTAAAATATTTTGCAAACATTAATAAGATTACGCAGCATAAAATTATTTCTTAAGAAATATTTTGCTCAGTGACCTATAAACATTAGGATTTAACATAGGTATGTTCCTGAACAAAATGCTCTTTGAGTCTAGAGTATCAATAGCAGAACATCATGGAATGAACTGTTTAGGTCGGTTAAATAAAATCAAAGCTGAACTTGATGAAATTATAACTGTCTTAAATCCAGCTATTGTATTGTTTTATTAAAAATTTACCTATTTACTTGGAAAAAGAAAAAAGCTTAGCTTCTTTCCCAATATATCTTTTTTAATTATATATCATCAGTTGTCCTTTCGCATATCTTGGCAACCTCAGAAATGTGAATGATATTATCATTCAATGTTTATTAGCCATTGCTATATAAACATAACATATATAATTTGCAATAAAAACAAAGATCATTGCGTTGGGAGGTGTGTATAAGGATGGCTTTTGGTAGGCGAAACATCGACTGATGATATCTTATAATAAAAATATATATTGGGGAGACTCCAATCTTTTTTTTCTACCATAATAAAGTACAAATACTAATTTACAATTGTTTCTGCTTGTGTATTATTGCGAATAACAAGTAGAATAGTACATTTTTAATGTTAGTTGTCTGTGTATTCATATCCGAACACAGCGAATCTGTTAGACTTTTTTTCCACGGTGCTAAGTGAACTTAAGGTTGGTCAGCACTTAAGGGAGTGGTTACTGAGATCGCCAGACCACACAATGGACGTACCTGCCTTCGACCGTGTGGTCAATGAGCAGACGAGGATAATTAACTGGCAGCCTAGGGGAGGGTGTAGTACACCTTCATTTCGCATTTGTGTTCGTTCGTCGGGGTCGTTCATAAAAGTGGGATTAGTGAACCCGGCTGACGTCAGAGCGGGGGTCGCCATGGCAACGGGTCCACGTGCGCCCTTGACCCCGGGAGTAACCACCGTCGGCCGAGGGTGATGCGAGAGTGTGTGGACGTTAGGGGTTGTTACATAGGGACGGTGGTAACTGCACTGCGGGCACCAGGGAGAATCGAATGGCATTCATAAATCTGGTGGTCATTCATCATAGTTACCCATGCACAGGTGAATGGGACGGTGGGACTTGTCGTATTATGAGGATATTAATTAATCTGAAGTAAAAGTCAATTGGGGTGCCTCAAATAATTAACAATAGACATTTCCTTGAGAGGTTAAATTAACTATTTATAATGTTAAGAAACGTAAAAATGCATGAGGGAAAAAGTAGTACCTTAGTAAGTACCTACTCATATGAAGGGGGATACCACCGTATAAAACCTTGGAAATTCTATGCTAATCAAACAACTTTCCGAATTTAGCAATGTGTAGGTTTTAATTACTCTGATGATCGAAAGGCCAGTGATGCAATTTTTCAGCCATGTGTGAATTTCGACGTTACAGGGACTTATGTTGTACCGAGAAACATGTATCATATTTATCCATGTATTCATATATGCAAGTTTATCTTGATTGATATATATATATATATGTTCTGGGATTAGATGCCTTCACATTTTTGCATACATTACTTTGAAGTAATCGATTAAAATATCAGCCATCAGCTGATAGAGAAAAGACATATGACGCAGAAAATATTCTGCAGCGCACAACACCTCATAATGGATACACCAGGAGATAACGACTCAAAAACAATTAATCGTGACATATAATAAATATCATTTACCGATTGCTGCGGCACCATGTGAAGCGGTCTGAGCCATTTTGTATGAATACAACTCAATTACATGTAATGACATGAACAATGAGAGGAGTAATTAAAAAAAACTAATTCGGATGTCTCTTACTACATACTACTCACTATGTACTCTTAAGTGCATGTAAATTGGAGATAACACTCTCAACCGACGGAACCATTCCGTGAGGTTGACCACTCCCTTAAGTACTGACCAACCTTAAGTTCACTGAGCACCGTGGAAAAAAAGTCTAACAGATTTGCTGGGTTCGGATATGAATACACAGACTCTATGAATACACGATCTCACTGAAGTCAAAGTTAGTTTTTGGGCCTGTTTACACAGTACCGGTGTAGAGGTGAAGGACAAGTGCTTAAAACCCTCCTGGGTGGACCATTACTCCCCTTGTGGAATTCATTGACCATCCAGACAGAGCACATAGGGACCACACAGAGCAGATACGTTCCTTGTACATGGTAGTCAATCGCAAAAACGTACATGTTAAGCTTGAGTTAAACAGTTTCATCTGTTGTTAATGTTGCTGATATTCATTATTTATTATAAGGACCATTCTGCAGTAACTTAAAGAACTGTGCGAAGGAAATTAAAATATTTTTGTATTTTTGGTTGTACAAGCACTCATCCGACATGTGAACATTAAAGGATGTCTATGCACGGTGTGAGTGTATCAGCGTATATTTCAGACTTGTGGCGCCTAAATTACCTCTCAATGCTACGGGAGTTCAAAAAGGGTGGCTACCTTTAGAAAGACAACTGGGTAAAATACTTCCTTAAAAATGAACCAGCGACCGACTTGTATGCCTCAAATGACTAAACGGTATTTTTTAGAGAGATTCTTCTTTATTGTGATCTGCCTTATTAGGCAATAAGTAACTGTGATAAATGTTCTCATTCGTACCACATTTACAATTTTCATTCACTCGCTCATTCATACAGTATTTACAAACAGCCCAGAGACCTTCCAAATTCAAACAGTTGTCACCTACCTCGCATGCGAAAGAGGAAATGGAGTCTTGGGAAGTCCCCCACGCTCCTCCATCCAAAAGTGAGAGAGAGCCACATACGCTCAAGACATGAATGGAGAAACTGGCCATTTATAGCCGGTCACGAGTCCACTGCCGTTTTAGTGTCCATGGAGGAATATAGGGATGAGTGGTGGAGTAATGACTGTGCTACGGTATTAGGGTGGTTGGATAAGTTACTATGGAATTCCATGAACTTAAAAGGGATGAGTTCAAGAATGTAAGGTATATTAAGATCATTATGAAGGGTTGAGACGTCAGGGATACAAAGCTCTTCCGCCTCTCTCTTATTGACTGTAACTAATTATTCGTTGCAATTTTTTTTTTGAAATAACGAAACCTTAACGGAACACTGAGTAATGACAATAAGACGTTGATCATTGAATTTTCTGCAATAAAAAAAAGATTGAAAAATTAAAATAGTTGGGGTAGGTGCCTCGGGGTCTCCTATCGCTGGCTCCATCGAAATCCTATTGTCAACAGTCGACAATCCCTGGCCGAGATGGCTCTTTCGTTAAGGAGATAATAAAAGCCATGGATTCTCACGTTCTTATGTCTGTGCTGTTATTTATGGGATGGGCGGTCAAGGCTAACCTCCTGCTCAACGGAAACGTATAATTCTGGAACCGTTCCACACACTCCATGTTATTTTGTAGTATTTGATATAGCAATATTGATAAAGCAGTAAAAATGTGATCATATCCTTCCAAGACATGTCGCTCCTTCACTAATTCAGTCCGGGTTCGTGTGTTTTCTCGGGGTATTTCAAAGATGTATAAAATTCTAAATAATATTTCTTCATTATCACCGGACTTTTTAATTACTAAGTTACTAGTTAGTAATTCAGTTAGAAACAGATATTTATTTTGCATAAAATGGGTTATTCCTTAACAGTAGCAGTCCCCAAAATTTGCAATAAGAGTAAATAAAATATTGAAAGATAAAAGAAAGAGTAATAGATATTTCCCCATAAAATACTATACAATTCCTTTGTCATGATCCTAATATCCTTCTGCAACATACCCCCCCCCCCTCTATTTAAACTCTCTCCTCTATTAAAAGTGTTCAAAACGAGATTATTTACGTATTTGCTATCACAAGGGGACATAATCCCGTTATGATAAACATTTTATTATGATAGATAAAAAATACGGTGGGAAAATGATGTGATTCACATTTGCTTACTTCACCCAACTTGTCGCTTCGTCTCAAACTGCTGACATATAAAAGCTCTGCTGTATGCGCACTTGCGCGAATACAGCTAAAAGTCTCCAGAAATTTCAGAATGGGATCATGAGAAAAGCGGTCAAACATACCTCTCTGGAGAGGTGAAGAACACCGACCTGCACCCGTTGCTGTTTGTGCCCTCGGTCGGTGAGTTCATCCACCGGAGACACAAACTTTTTTGACTCGTTGCAGCACTTAACAACCCCAGTGTTTGACCCCACCACCCTTCCATCAATGGCAACAGACTGTCAGGGAAAATTAGTTCAAGATTTTTTTGTAAGATGTAAGCTAGTTTTAAGTCTATGATTCATAAGGTGAGCCCCATAACTGTTAAACATGTTTAGACAATGAACTTATTATGTACATTATACTTTTGTTACAATCAAAAATCGCAATGTAAAATTATTAAAAATTGTATAAAATCTAGCCAGGCTACAGGACCTATTGTAAACAGATTGATTTATGTAGTCTATACTGTTTTCCATAATTTATACTAACAAGGGGATATGAAGGAGAAAAAAAAAATGCAAACCTGGATAACAACTTAAGCAGTGGTGCAGCAGAACTCTTCGAAAGAAAGGTAGTTCATCTTATTTTATTCAGGACGCAAAACTGAGATATACGAACCGCAAACATGAGGTAATAAAAGTAATAAAATAGGAAGGTTGCTTTTTGTGACCCTGGTGTCGCTGCAGCGTTTTTAACATTATCCAAATAATTTACTGTCTGGTGGAGAGTGGGGGTTCATTGAAGACGGAGAATGTGACACATAGAGTGTGAGGAAAATGCAAATTCTAGTAGTGGAGAAATAGTTACCTTGTTTCAGGTTGCTATGTTGGCTATTTTAGAGGGTGCTGACCATGGCTCTGGTGTCATTGTGAAACGTTGTACAACAGGCAACAGATTTTCTGTGTTCTTTCATGTTTCTTAAAATAACCATCCTTATGAACTAAATTGGGCAACGGTACCCACTTTACTGAATTGGGGGAAAGTGAGTAATAAAATATAAATGCACTGGCTTGATCAACATCAAACAACAACGACACCAAAGAACAAAAATCATGATTTTACGGGATTTCTGTTCAAAGAGTTTTTTTCCCCCAGCGAACCTTACTTACTAAGGGGAATGGAGTCATATTAAGATTACCAGCCTTTGGAAATAAGCTATTCTACAGAGGCCGCCATAAAATAACTTGTAACCCTCAAAGGTGGGTATTAACTCGCTTTAATGTGAGATGGATATCTATTCCTGATAACTTCAATGCGAGCGAATATCTTTTTATCACGTTTAAAAGACTCTGATTCTGGGTGTGTGGAAGCCTAAAAGTAATGTTATTGTGTTTACATTTCATGTTGTAGGGAACACCCACCGGGGGAGACATTGTCGAACCAGCCAATGCCAGGCGGGCGTCAGAAAGAGATAAATAAACCTTTGCTCTATTTGTATTTGTGTATTGATGACTCCATAAGATCATAGACGGCGTGCCCCGACAGTGAACAGTGTTCCGGAGAAGAGTTACAGACTAGGTATTATCGTTAGTTTTACGTGCTCTTGGAATGAATACTCGGTGGTAGGTCGGTCGGTAGGAAAAAAACGTTCGAACCCCAAAGGCGAACGTGAACAACATTTGTTATTTGTACTCCTTAGCAACCACGGTACATGAAAACAAACTTTCAACAACCACCCAAAAACCCTGTTGGAAACAGTAAACAGTTTTTTAAATAATCTGATTAATTGTGGCCATTTTAAAATTGGACGTGTTAGAAATATCAGATAGCAGTAAATATGATTTTGTGTATTTGAGCATCAATACTTGATATCCACTAGAAGGACCCCGTCCCCATAAATAGCGGAAATATCTTAGCCGTAATTATTTCGTGTGCTCAGTATGTCTGTGACAGAGGCATTGACTATGCATGGAGGAGAAGCTAACCTACATATGCACTTTATGTCGTAACGTCCTAAGAGATGCTTATCCATAGCAGACCAACACCTTCCCATCTCCGATTGTGCATAAGGGCTCGATGTTAGGTGTTGTTTTGAAACGGGTCGACATATCACGACATCAAACTCCATCACGACACGGCACACCATCCTCAGGCTGCAATTTCTGTTATGACAGGACCTAGACTAGGGAGGCAACATATACAGGTAGGTCTGCCCTTTGCAAATGTCGACCGATAACTCCATTGTTTACCGAATGCATTGTGTTATTGAATAACTTGACTGATTACTTGAATACAACATATCCTTTTATGAACCTGTTACTATTGTAGCAAGCAGCAAGACAAAGCCTTAAAAGAATTCTGAAATATAAAATGAGTAATTGGCCTTGACTATTCCAACCAGGTGTTAACGCAGTCGGCCAATGCCTGCTGTCCCTCGGTCATCGTTTAAACGTTGTTGGTGTTGAAATCATAGCTGGACTTTTTTCTGCTCCGTAATTATCAAGAGGTGTTCTAGATGGCTCGGTAGTGTATATGAGCAGTTTTTTTCTAGTGTAAACTTTCTGTTATGAATCTGTGCAACTTAAGAAAATTTTTCGTTTGCAGATTAAATTTTAACGGTAGCTGTTTGAAACATATAAAAATAGACAATAAATAAACATAGCCAACATGTTACGTAAGGAGATTGCGTCGATGGGAGGTATAAATAACTGCTCGCTGGCCAGTAACTGTTCCGACTACGCCCCCGCGGTCCGGTGGTCGTCCTTGGCCGTGCACGGGGTGATGGTGTAAGTTAGGGGGCGGATTCCCCATCCCCCTCCATCTCTGGGGGACCGGTGGAAAAAAACACCAGGCCCTCCTCCCCTCTCATCCCCCCCAACAAAATCAGTCCCACATCTCCTGTCTTTTTTTTCCTCCTATCTACGTTTGTCTTTTTAACACTGGACTTTCGCCTCCCCCCCCCCCACTCGTTATGAAGACAATAGTCATTCCATTTATTACTTTTGTTTCATTTTTTGATGATCCGATTAGTTTGAACTGAGAATGATAGTTTTGCTTAACCATAATCAGCTTTATTGCCTATCCATAAGTCCCTAAGGTTTTATATTGAAACTGGGAAATCGTATTTAATACGCTCTGAGACTGTGCATCGATATAAAATTTTAAAGCACTATTGTCAAAATTTAAAGATTTTTCAATCAAAAGTTCTATAACTTATCATAGATTAAATTATCACAGTACCATTTCACTAACGAAATCATACCCTTCACACTCATCTAAAAATATCTCATTTTTACGACTGTATTAATGTATTGTAACATTGTTGAGTAACTTTCACAACAAACTCCAAGGACACCCAAACCACTGATTCAAAGGCTGTCATCACCTGACTTACCTGGTGACATTCAACGATGAATGAGATACTAAATTAATATCTTCAAATTTAGCTTCAACGATAATGAAGAGGTATGCCATTTTAACATATTTAAACCACATTCGCTGGTTGTAACACTAGTCACAGTTGTGAATCGATAATAATCGTATGATAATAATTAAAAGTTAATAAATATATTGTTAAGGTTTATTCCGCAATAATAGGGATGTTTGGTTAAATTGCTATGATTTTGGCAATTAATTATGAAATTATGTTTCTCCTCCGTGGTTAAAGGCATTCAAAATATAGTAACGCGAAAACAATTTAAACGATTTTCCTAAAACGTTTTAAAATCCCAACATAAAACTTGACCTTTCTATTTGGCTAAGCCAATTTTAATTTATATATATTTAAAAAATTTTTTGTGAACATATTTTTTAGTTTTTTTACATTTTATTTATAATTGTTGAAAAAAGTGTGGTCCAAAAAATAAAATTGAATATTTTTGTCACATATACGAAGTCAGGTACAATAATCCGTTTTTATCCAGTCATTATCAATAACATACGTAATCAAATCCATTGTGATATGCTGATAATAAATGAAAAGAAAGTCATTACAGGGAATTCCCGAATGCCATAAAACAATAGGCGTAAAAGTGTGGCACAGGACTACGTTTTATTACTTTATTTATTACCTACGGTGTCCATCCCACACTACGAAAATTCCATCCCATACAGAATCCCATCTCGGGTCAAGGATGAATTCATGGAAAGCATCACAGGGTCTATTATTATAGAATAAACTTACCGTAGTAAATATGCCATTGAATCAATTTGTTTTTTATAAACAAATAATATATATATATATATATAACTTATATGTATCGGACCGTGAAACATAAAAAAAAGAATAACTTGGGAACGAAATATCACTCTTGAAGGCTGGTTAAGAACTGACTTTATTCAAATTATAATCCTCTATATATGTATTCACAATGTTTATCAAGGTAGTTTGGAATTAGTGGCTATACTCCCGTAAGTCACATCTTAACTTATATATATATATATAAGTATATATATATATATATATACACCCATATTACAAAATAATTTGTAAATAGATTCACCTGAGGATCTATAATTATATATAATTATCTGTAAATTTAAAGGGGCTATGAAGGAAAAAAAAAATAAAAAAATATATATATATATATAATGTTTTCTATCTAGAATTAAAATTTAAGTGATTAGTTAATAACCACATTCAGCAATAAATTATTTTTATTTATGTTATTGAAGATATATTATTTTTGTATGAGAGTATTTAGTCTAACAAGTCTGTCTTTTTTTAGGTAAGCTGGTCTTTATGTGATTTTCTCCAGAGGCACAAATTGTTTTATAAGGTATTTTTTTTCTTCTCGCATGTGTAAATTTTGTATATGATCATATTAATCTATGATTATTAACTATTGTATCCGCCTTTTTAGGCATTCCACACCCTATATCCTTCTCATACATCCTTCAAATGGGGGACTCCCCTTAGTGAAAGGCACTCATTAGCCCAAAATAATTTTTCTTTATTTTTCCCACATCTTATTTTTATAAGTTTGTGAGCTAAAGAAAAAAAAAAAAAGTTGTACAAACTAAAATATTAGTGACCGGGCCAGTACTTGATTCCTTCCGCAGATTACATACCGCAATTAGTGATTTATAAAATTATTTTTATTCAGCAAATACAAATTTCGCTTACTAGATATTTTTTCTTTGGGCTAACAAAAAAATGATTGAGTCACATTTATTTTACAGTTAGTATTTCTGTGTAAATGACATTTTCTGCTGTAACAAACCAAATATTTTCTTGTCATTATTTTATTTTATTCAAGACGGCAGTTTTGAAATGTTTTTAACCTTGATTGTAATACCTGAGATTTCATTCGCCAAAAAATAGTCTTATATGGAGGCCAATTTGGTGTACATTGTGATTCCAATCAGTTTTCAAGGGGTACAAATTGCCATTTGCTAATATGCTGCAGTTCTAAAATTACTTTTGTTTTTCTCTAGAAGGCCCTAAATTTCCACCCATCGTTATAAGCGTTATATTTATTGGAAACATCAGGTATTTAAATACATATTCACTTTTCACAAATATGTGGTTGTTCAGAAGCGCTTAAATATATAGATTTAATAGCATTTTATTTAATGTTCATTTTTTAAATATGAAAAAGTTTAATTATTTGAATTATTCATTAGAAGTACAATTAAAAACTGTATTTAAACAGTTTGTACAGCTCCGGGTTCCACCCCAGATTACGTTGTGTAAATTTTGTTTATGATATAATATATAATATAATATAATATATACAAATAAATATATAAACATTATACAAGATATATAAAAAAAGGGTTTTCAGGTACAGCTTAATCTACCCTATTTTCCATTCTCAAATTAAAGCTAAGGAGCTATATAACATTTAAATTTTCAATTTCCATAGGCTAAACCCAACACTCACCCAAAAAGCGTTATTAATAGGTTTTTTTTTTTCGACCGTTTGACTTTTATTTTTTATATATTTTCAGTGACTAGGTTTATAATAAAATATTTTACAATAGTAAAAACTATTAGCTATGATGTACTAAGATATTTAAGGTACTGACGCAGGGTTCCAAATAACTTTTTCCACAAGGAATGCCCCCCCCCTATTTCCCCCTACTTTGAAGTCAATCAAAATCATGAGTGATTATTAACGATTACTGAACATAAATAAATTCTTCTCTTTTGTTTAAACAGATTGTATATATACTGATGAAATGTGAGCATATTTATGCTATTATTTTTCTTGCCTTTTTGTAAGAAAAGTCTTGAATGACGTCTACATTTATATCATCTGTTAGATGCTCCTCTCACGAAAGTATCAGAAGATCTCCATTTGAAAATTTATGGTGCATGTGTTTTATTTAATAATGATTAACCATAAAACTGTCGACATCGAGGCGGGCCGCCTGGGTCAGTACGCACTTTGGTTAAATTGTAAACTTATTATAATCATTGATACTATTAATTACATTATTATATTGTTTACTGCTATATAATTTTGACAAAATAAATACTCCCGAGTGTAGGGGGGGGGGAGGGGGCGCCCCGTCGACCGTCCCCCTCAGGTACGCTGCTGAAGTTCCTTTGCTTAATACGTCATCTGGTTCGCTTTTTTGAAAATTATGCCAGTAATTGATAAAAAGAAAATATTCGACAAAATGTAAATATAAAATTACAAATTAGCTAATAATAGCATATTTTAGTTTTTAAATTCACTGATGGAAAAATTCTTCCGTTCTCGATTCGGAAGCGAATCAAAGCTCTATTCATAGAGAAATGATAAAACTAACTGCACCAATTGAAAAGTAAATAATCAAAAGGAATATTTATTCTTAGAGGGATTGGTCTGGTCGGGGTCTACTCGGGCTTGTAAGGGTAAATGAGAAGAAATTTTAATGAATTAGTAGCAAATACAGTTAAGGAAACCATAATTGAGGTCAAGAGGTCACAGCAATGCTCAAGAAAAAATGCAGTTTAAAATTTAATTATGTTTAAAATAAATAAATTGTCATTTTAGTTATGGTGAAATTGCCTCTTTAAAGTATAATAAATTATTCAACGTCGTGACAACGGGTACATTACGGCTTGAAACAATCCAGGTGTAGCCCTCAAAGTTATTAGTGGACTAATGCATTCCCTAGACATCGTTATCCTGTCATGGTTTAATTATCGCCAGTTATATATTCATTTTTAATTTTGGACGGGGCTGGACGTTATGTTTGAAACATTTTTTTCACGCCCGTCCCAGCTGGAGAGGAGCCAGTCTCTTCCGAGAAGTGGGGCTATTAACAATAGGTTTGCGGGTGGCTGGGGTCCCTTGGGTCTGGGACACAGCCTCGCTCAACAGTCAGTGATGGACGAGGATTGTCGAGCAGAAGATGTTTCTCACTCCTTCCTGGTAAAAGTATTTCTGAATGGTTTTGTACACAATTCATAACAAGTGTACAACGCATCGTCGGGTGATCCTAACGAATAAGAAATAAAATGCATTCTGTCTCTCCACAGGTTGATTTATTTTCTACCCGAACCTTTTTAACGGAATATGTCATTCTCAAGAGTTCGAGCTGTAACATTCGTGAGACATTGTTTTGATTCCAAGATTTTAAGACCTAATCATGTAAAAACGGCAGCAACTAACTTTTAAAACAATTAAAATCTACCTTCTAAGTGTAACCGTACAGCAATAAAATTAAAATAAATAAATAGAATCAAACACCACCAGTCACAAACAAATGCTATAAAGTATACATTATAGAAAAAGTAACGCATTGTTAAAATTCGTAATAGTATTGTGTTCAATGCTGAAATAAGAATAAATAAAATGCTCCAAGCATACACCTGTTGTCAATTAAATTACATGAATAAATAAATAAATTTAAAAAGTCAGTTAAACAAAAGAAAGAGGTAAAATAAAATATACATAAATACATATTTCACTGAAGTCAGAATGCTTAAACTAGTTCAAATTCTAAATAAAACAGTGAAAGGTTGACTGAAATGATCCTTATCTCAATGCCCCTGAAATAGACTAATGACCAAAAAAAAAAAATACCATTAACTATAGCACTAGGCGGCTTGGAACGAGATAAAATAAAATGGATATAAATACATATGCGTTCAGTGCTAAAATGTCATATAAAGTCAGAATGCTTAAAATCTAAATAAAACACAAATATGTTGACTGAAATTATGTGTGATGATCGCGATGGTATGTGGTATGTCCAATAAACAATTCTTCAAAATCGTTGCTTTTTCTTGAAGCTTGAAGCGGCTCCCACCTCTATGTTAATAGTAGAAATATTCTTTATTCTTTAGTAGAATTGTTCTTCGATAAATTTATAATAACCGATCACTATGAACAGTAGGACATATATCACTACTAGGCTAGGCGTAAACTAACCTTTCCCTCCTCAACTCCATCTGGCTCACTTTCATCGGCCAAAGGGGCGGTCACTTGTTCGGTATTTTAAATTAATTAAATTTTTAAAAAATATCAGGTAGCGGATTACGGAAAATCCAAAGTCAATAACAAATACATATAATGTACATAACAAATATATATGCGCTTATATAATAAGTGTTACCGGGCAATAAAATAACAATATTGTGAGTCGTAGTGATAACTTTCAAACGACTAGCATAAACTTGACCAATCCAGCTTACTTAGAATCAGGATATGTTTACATTTACTCTCTTCATTTTTCTTCGCCATCAACTTTATTCATTATATATTAAGAATATATATATATCTCTTTATCTATTTATATATAATATTATATATAAGCTAATTGTAAAGAAAAATGAAGAAAGTAAATGTAAACATATCCTGATTATAGGTAAGCCGGATCGGTTAAGTTTATGCTGGCCGTTTGAAAGTTATCGCTAGGCCTCACAATAAAATAACAAGCCCGACGACGGAGACCGCATTCCTCACAAGGAGAGCGAGATAGAGACTTGACAAACACGAAGATTTAAGATTATCGCTGTGCGTTGTAGTGGGGGGGGGGGGGAGTGGTACAATTATTGCGATGACTTTATGGTCCGTGTCGGACCCAGGAGGACTTGCACGGCAGGACTATTTTCGTCCGTGGCGCCAGGTCCTGCTTATCTCTGCCTAGAGATCTGGAAGCTCTTCTCACAGATCATCTCCGGTTAGCATAATGGCCTCGATTAGATCAAAGGATTGAGCTCTAATTGAGATTAAATATTTTACGGTAGACAAGTCGAAATGTATCGTCGGACGACTGTCCTAAGGAACAGTTCTACTTTGATCTTCGATTGTCTTGATGCGATGGTGATCTGTCTTAATTGCCGCCTCAGTATATTTTTTGAATGTTTTGCATACTTTTCCATATTTTCTGATGTTTGCTTGATGTGTGCACCTATAAGTGTGTTTTAAGTTCTCCGGAAAATAATTCAGATACAATCCTCTATGAATGTACCTTCTATATTGTAGGCACTACCCCTAACAATTTTGGCTCCCCTTACTCTCTTCAAGGGGGGGGGGAGAGCTTGTCTCCTCTTCTTTTTAGCTCCTATAATATTAATACCCCGAATTCCATTCATCGTTTACGTTTCGATCTCCCGTCACATTTACGCTGACGATCCCAAATTTATTTATCATTTACCCCCCGTGATATATTTGTGATGTTTGCCCCCCCCCCCAGATTCAGGAAGAGCTAGATCGGATCCAGTGCCTGGGTAAACCTGAATACATTAATGTGAAAAATTGAGAAAACCAAGGCACGAAACTCACATTCCTGCTTTATTCAGAAATAACCAGAATAAAGTCATTATTCACACGGTAATATTTTTGTTTGATTTTCTTTTACGAGCTCAAACTCGGCCGGATATTGGGGGGGGTGACGATGACACAGTGTCACGATGATTGAAGAAAATTGGAAAACAGGTATCTTGCGGTGATTCGTTCAGTTGGCAAATCAATTTTACCTGAAATCATGAAAAATTGACCACCTCGTTGGTGATCGGTGAAAAATCTGAAAAAAATGGATCCCTCATGAATTGACAGGGCACCATTTCTCAAGCCCCACTTCGAGCAAATTTCTGTAGCTTTCTTTGAGTCTCGTCCACCCTACTCTCATGGCCTCTCACTCATCGGGTTTCTTAGTCGTTATAACCACTTTTTACCGGAAAAACAATAGTTTGCCCAAGCTGTTGATGCCTTTTTTAACCATCATGAATTCTAAGGATATTAATCTCTATTCAGGGGTTCTCACGCCCATCACAATATTATTATTAATATATAACATTTATCATAATAGCAAAAGTGTATTGATTGAAGTACAGCTTATTTTGATTGAAAAAAATGTAAAACTTACATAAATATTCGATCGTTACAGAAATCTATGCTGGAAATAATACCATGTTTCCCAAATGACTAGCCGATCCTGTTTTCTCTCTTGCTTTCCCCAATGTTTACTACGATTTTGTGGCTTATGGTGACCTATCTGATCTTGGCTCATCGAGGATTGTGATGTCACCAATAAGACCATGGCCAGTACTCTTCAGTACTAGGAAGTCTAAAAAGCCTCTTTATCTTTACAACTTCCTCCAATTCAAATCTTGCAATACTAGATCCCGCCCTTCCGACAGGTATATCCCATCTCACAAATCTGCTTTCTCTGACTGGTCTTCGGTAATTCATTCGCTATTTGTTTTGCGTTATATTATTATTATATTATATTTTTTTTATTATATATTTCCTATTTTTATAGATCCCAGCAACTTTTCATGTTTTTTCCCCCTTGTAATTACTCATATATTTTATATTTGCAATTTTCAGTGTATGTAATTCATATACGTACATAGGTCCATTATAGTTTTTAAGTTAATCCCATCATTTATTCCAATGTTATTTATTGTTGTTAGCTAGACATACTTTTCTATTCCTATTTATTATTCTTACGGGAAAATCTGGCCAAATAAAGCGTTTTTATTTTTCCATTCATGCATCCTTTAAGCTACGGACATTTCTTCCCGAACCATTCCTACAAAAAAATAGTTTTTTTTGTAAGATGCCGTTGTTAAAAAGTGAATAAGGAAGCTGCAAATATTATAATAAAGATAAATTGTAACCGTATGAAAATAACAAGGATAACTTTGGGTGCAGTAATTATCTAACTGACTGCAGGCCACACCTGAGTCTCTTCGGCACCTTGCCCAGTGGGCGGGTCGAACCTGCGCCCCACGCAGCCCCACTTTTAACTTTTTCTCCAATTAGAAATTGCCTATATGTTTGGTGGCCATCTTGGTCCACCCTAGGACGAATAACAGTTGTAAGCGGTTTAGCTGTAGAAAAATACAAAAAATGTATTATTTTATTTTTCCAGAAACGCATCTTTTTCTGAATACATTTAAAATCCTTCAAAAAAGGGCGATAGATAATTGTTATAAAAGCTCTCATTCGTACCACATTTACAAATTTACATTTACTCTTCCATTCATATCGTATTTACCATACACACCGTTGCAAACAATGTAGGCAAATAGCCCCAGGCTCGCCCAATTCACCAGCAGTACTGTCACCTTGTAGCGAAAATTGAGGAGATCCCCGACGCTACTCCTGCTGTTGTGTCACCGCTACGCAGCAGTGGAGGCCGCAGATGATCATGACTGAAACTTCTTTACAATCTGCCTTATTGGGCAATAAGTAATTGTGATAAATGTTCTCATTCATAAAGTATTAACAAACATCCCAGAGACGTCCCAAATCCACATGGTTGTCGCCTCCTATGGCATGCGAAAGAGGAAGCGTAGTCTTGGGAAGTCCCCCAGGATCATCCGTCAGACGCGTCACCGGATACGAGCCAGTGGAGGCTGACTATGAGCGCAAGAGCTCAGGACATATGGTGAGAAAAATGATAAGCGCCGGAACTCCCAGTGCTATATTTACAAATGATAGCTGGGCCGCTTCCGCTTCAATCTCCGAGGAGGGCTGTAGGGATGGGGGATTTTCCTAGAGGATTTAGATGGACCCATAGTTCCTCATGGAACTTTGAGGAAATGTTATCCTGTATTGGGAGAATTTAAGTCATAGTGGAGAGTTTTACTCGTGGCATAAGGAGGAGCACCCCTAACTGATGTTCTTAGGACATAAGATTATATGTGCTTGATGTTTGAGTGCTTTGCTGATCACCGTAGTTCAAGTCCGTAAGTCCAGACTGGTTTCAGTATGACTTTATATATGAGTATCTTCTTTTGTTTGGTGAGGTTGGTTTTCTTGATGAACAGTTTATACAAGTAAATACCGTCATGAATTAAAAAAAAAAGTATCGATTTGTAATATATCAAAAACAGTTTTAAGGAATATGCAAAATGCAAATTAAAATTTCCTCTTTCAGCATACAGACCTGTAATTGAGTACAGTTTAATCATGTAATACAGCTTTAAATTGTATACTGGCCGAATGTGGTATTTTTTTTTTCGTGGTTCCTGTTCTCCTAATTCATGACTGTTCCCTGTAATTTAGTACAAATTAATACAAATCGACATCTGGACGAGTGCAACTTGAATGGATGATTGCCTTTAATTATCAACTGTAAAATATACGTTATTTCTTGACGATTGAAAGTAATAAATACTAATTGAGTTCTCAACGCTTTTTCATTTGGCAATCTCTATTTCTTAAGCATTCTTCGGAATGTAGTGCGATAACTCCTTCGCTGCGCACTCACTGAGATGCACTTGCACCTGGAAGCAGTTGCAGCTGGCTCAATATTAAAGTAACAGTACTTAGTACAGTATACGTACACGGCTGACTGGTTTTACTGCTGGCTGTTAGGCACTTCCATATATCTCAAGTCTGTTGCACGCCTTCCTGGTTGAGATAGAAGGTACACTTCTAAATAACAGTTGCAGGTATAAAGTATTTTTACACTATGACATCAGAATCTGCTATTAATTTTTTACTTCTCAAGGTTAGACATCCTATTACGGCATTACTTTGCGAAATCCTTAAATTCAACATCTGTGGTGGTATTAAACATGTGCTTCGTAACATTAGATCGGTTAGGATTCCCTCCCATTTACCAATCAAGTTGCTAGTTAGAAATAGAAGAGCATCCTTTATAGAGTAAATGTGTGGATACTGCAATTGTATAGATGTAGTAAATTACTTGGTACGGTAATGTCATTGGCATTTAGCATTGGGCAGCTGGTTCGAAATCCCTTGGTTTCTCATCAAGATCACTTACGAGACGATCCCTAACCACATTCCAGATTTATCTAGGAAATATTTCCACGTAGACGTTTAATTTGATACCATTTTAAGCACATCGATACTTCTCCAAGTATTCTACAGTCCCATCAGTTTTCTGATCTACTACATAATTTTTCCTGATGTACAATCTTTTTGGCACAAGAGTTCCCTCAAACAGTTTGACACTATTCCAACACTTCCCCCAGGGTGGCGTATAAGATCCTTCTCTCCCTGGAGTACAGAAACATACCTCTATCATTTCACTTAGCTGTCGCAATCTCCTACTTAAGCTCCAACATCCAGTTGCAGCTAGAAGACAACCCTTGGAAGAGTACAGCTAGCGGTACAAACACACACAGTACCGGCAGTGCAGCTATAATGTTTACGATAGTACGTCAGCAGTGCGGCCGGCCTTGCTACTGACCTTGGGGTTAGTGCCCCCTGGCGACTCTCTCCGCATTCTCTGCCTGTCCTTACCGCTCAGTCCGTCTGCATTCTCTTTCTGCCTGTCCGTATGTCGGTCCGCAGAGTCCTCGCTCTCAGAAGTAAAGGCGATTTTACTACATCTGAGGAAATTCACCGAAAGGGGGACAACAAACCGTTCATTTTTTTGTGTTTGGTTGGCCCTGAGTGAAGAGAACCTTTATAATCACAATGCTCGACTCGCCAGGTGGTCACATATTGCTGAATAAGATGAACTTATGATAGTCAAGGTACGTAAAAACGTGAACTTGAATGAAATCATGGATGTATAATAGAATTTGCTGTCATATTAAAACCGGCTGATTCAAGGATCAGTTGTCTCGTCGCATTACGTTGTTTATTTAATCATCTCGTCCACTGAAAATCGCCTTTTCAACAAATAAAATAAATTGACATAGCTAAAATATAGATATAAAAACATTATCAAAAACGGCACGAAACGTTTTAAGTACACGATTTCAATTGTTGTCTCTCAAAAAAGTTTTTTTTTGTATATTTATGAAATGATTAAACATCCAAAAAGGAAGAGAAAAGAACAGAAAGCCTTATGAGGCATGGATTCAGCTCAATTCTGGTAGCTTGATGTTTCAAGTCAATTCGCTGAGGTTTTTCATTCGCTGAGGTTTACCCCTGAATGGATCATTGGCCACAACTTGTAAGGTCAACGTTTTTCATTAATTATCTTAAGGCTTAGTTCGAGATTTATAAGAGAATTAATTTTATCAACGATCTGTATTGTTATGTAGTTCTCAATCAGTTTCCTTATCAGAGAAGCACAACGCAGCTGATAAAGAATTCTATTTTTAAAACTGGATGATCTTCTAAAACTGCATATGTTCTTGCTGCACCATTAATAGAGATTTACCGGTGAAATAATTTTTATGTTGTGTTGTAAATAAATATATTTTTTGACTTGCCGAATTTTATTAGATGATTGATTCTCATCTATCTCACATATATCTAGAATACAGTTTTTAACGTGTCCTGCTGGAATACCCAATAGGAATATTGATTTTAGAGTGACTTTCTTACACTATAATTTTTACTTTTCTAAAACAATAGTTAGAACAGAAATTATTGGAAAAATTCACATTGTTGTATAGATATTTTATATCGAAAAAATTATATTTTACGAAAAAGCTGTCTATATTTAATGACGTTGTAGGCTCACAGGATGATTTTTCACGCCTACGTTATAGAACGGAATATGGTATGTATCTACATAAAATGTATAAATCGAAGATATCCGTTCCGACCATTGCAGATATTCTGTTTTGTTGTAAAGGAGATGTGAATTACAACCTCCCAGAACTCCATTTGAATATGACAAGATGGTCCTGATGTTTGAATGAGTATTGTTCTCGGAATATACTTCATAAATAATACATCGTGAACTGAATGTATGTGTGGATTTTCTCAACGCCACTTCCTTTCATGCTCCCGAAGCGTGTATGTTTTCAAAAACGACTTACCAACAATATGATTCGTCATCGTGATGATGAGTTACCAACATTTTCAAAGTCCAAAAAATAAAAATAGAATCGTTCATTCATAATAACTATGGAGTGTCAAAAGGATAGATTTAGGTGAAATACCCCACTGTATTAGAACTATTTAAGGGTTGAAGGAGTGTTTTTTAAATGTACAATTGAGCATTTGTGGAAACATACATACCTCTGTTGTATCTGTGAAAACTGGCAATCGGATTGTCGGGTCGTCACGAGGGGGGATGCCTAGTTACCCTAGCCCATGTGACGAAGTGAGGGTTGATTAAGTTTATGACCTGGGCAATCGTTTCATGACCGTCTTACTACCTGACTCCATTTTTGATAGGTATGTGCCCCGACAATGCACTATGTTCAGGAGAAGAGGTATAGGGCAGGTAGTGTAGGTAGTTTGTGTGGTCTTGGAATGACCACGAATTCACACTCGGTATCTGAGGGTAGGCGAAATCCGTCCGGATCCCAAAGGCGTGTGTGAACCGGAGAGAGGTAGACTGAATCGCCGTGGAGCACACTGATTGGTAAGCTTACAGGGCCACGACAACCGTTGTCCACTAGGGAGAGGTATTTCCCAAGGAGGTGCTAGATTTAGCGAGACGAAGGCAGAGATTCCCACTAGGAAGGTGCGGGGTCTGACAATGCCGGACTAAAACGTAGCGAGGGGAGGAGAGAGAGATGCAGAGGTTTTCATAATGAAGGAGCCAAGTTTTTGAACATCAGAGCAGCCACGAGCCAGTCAGCCAGTTGTCAGGGGAATGAAATACAGGCCCAAGCCTCCGGTCTTAACTACCCAGCTGGCTTCGTCAGTAGCCAATCAGCTTTGGTTTTACAGTACCCAATACCAGTTGAGTATGTGGTTTTCTTTGTTATCTAACAAAGAGACATGTCACCGATACCTGACCCGGGTAAGAGTCATCGGGCCTCTCGGCGGTTTGGGTCGTTTAGTACCTGCTACGGGTAGCGGGTGCCCCAGCTCATATATTGGCTTGCGGTTGCGTTTTATTGTTTACAACATTTACATTGATTTATGGTTTGGTACTGTTATTTACATTTGTTTAAGTTAATTTACAATATATATACAATAGGGTATGGGGTGATTTATATTGTAGTTAGCAGTCGCTACAGGGATCTTCAAAAATTCAGAGTGGGTGATAATAGAAATAATTGTTGCTGGTCGAGCTGGAGAGCTTCATACATTTCGTAGATTTGAAATTAGTTTCAGTCGGGCTGGAAAATTTTGCATATACTATTCTTTCTTTCTCAACCAATCAGAACTTGGACTGAATTGGTTGCCCCTTATTACTTCAGGAGCAGTATTCCTCGCAATGATCTTAATATTCAAATAACAAATCGAATCATCCTACAATCCCAATACCCTACCAGAGTCACGCATCGCTAAAATCCGCCTCGGAGATTGAAGTGACCCGCTGTAAATTTATGACAGTTGAAGTCCTGGAAATGACCAGTTTCTGCAATTATGTCCTGAACATCTGTGGCTCACGCGCTCTTGGTTAGCCTCAATGATGTGGAAGATGAAGAAGCTTCCTTTGCACTTTCTCTTTCGCATGGTACGGAGGTGACAATCATATAGGGTTGGGTGGTCCCTGGGCTTTATATTTGTGTTTATGGTATGAATATATAATGAATATAAAGGAATGCTGTTCCATAATTATGGGTACAATGAGTGAACTATCACTCCATTACCCAATAAAGTATTTTATATAAAAAGATTTTCGTAATAGAAAATAAACACGCAGGAGAGTTATGAATGGTTGGATAAAGCGCTGTTTATTACTATGCAAAGTGACCCCTTCCATAGCTGTCTGTCTGAACTGAGTGTAGAGGGTCTTTGGAATATCAAAGAGCTGCTGAACTCAAATCGTGTATACTCGTAGCTGTATTCCAATACCATGCAAATGCTTAGTTAAGATTTTTTTTCTTGACATTGTTTCGCACTCTCCAACACCCTTACAACGGCGTCATCCCATCGCCTCCGGGCGAACGACCCCAGAAAAGACTCATTGAATGCGGCCGCCGATGTAGAACTGGTGAGAAGAATGGGTGTGAAAACAGGCTCCACGCTCTTCAACAGGACGGATATATGCTCGATTGGACCTCTTTGGTGTATCGGAGATGGACCCTTCCAGCCATTGTTGTTGGGCCGTTGTTGTGCAACAATGGCGCCGTTCAAATGTTTTTAGTAAACAGTTGTTGATCTTTACAACTATAGGCCAACCTCATCAAGGACATATCATGAGTTTGTATGGCTTATCACCAATAGTTCTTGACCTGTCTTAAGCTTTATACTATTCATTTTAATTGTACACTTGTCAAATCTATTGCATACAGTGACTCACGAATTCGTTCACATAATAATAAAAATATTTTCAATGTATACACTGTCTAAAATGTAATATTTATTAATCCATCCAAACAACAAATAAGTGCAAGTTTATCAATCTTTTAGCAAACAAAAATTTAATACCAGTTCCCTTTATGTGATCATCTCTTTAAAATGAAGGAAGTCTTATTAAATAATTCATGTAAACAGTTTTGTGAGTGAAGATTCTATTGCTAATTTTTTTGTCAGCTTTAACTACAAATCTTAAATTTCACCCGGTTTGTCTTTTAATTAGTTGCAAATCAAAAAAAAAATAATGCTTCCACTTACAGGAAACATACATAAGTTATTCAGATGAATAAATTTGATAATTCTTTTAATAAATAATGTATAGATCTAAATTAATTTTTTTTTATGTTTTAATAATATTTGGAGTACATCAAACATTTTGAAAAAAAACAGCCATTATTTTTCTCCTAGTTCTATTTCATGATATAAATTATCAAAACGCATACATTATAAGATGCTGAGAACGAATTTGTGTGCGACGGTACATGACATTCTTCGATCCAATTTTAAATTAACAATGGAGTTAATTAAGACAACATGTTGTAAGTGCTATCAAACCACTCAATTAATAACATAATGTATTGTGCTTTTATATTTGGGTTTCTCTTTACAGTGTATCCTACGAAGAAGTGATTTATTTCAATACGCTTATGTCATGTTTGCTTATGTTACATAAATCAGTCACAATGATTTTGATCTTAATGATGTTAATAAATAATAGAATCACAAAAATTATTGATAGTTAAAATAAGTGAGGCATACAAGTAATATAAAATTGAAGTAAAACAATAAACCATTAAAAATAGATAAATAATACGAGCAAGTAAGTCAACCTATAGTACAAAGTTCAAATGGTATTCATGGATTCAATTCAAATGTGCTAAATAATGTTATATTCCGCTTGTATTTTATGTGCATTTCTAACAATTTAAATACTTATTTAGAATGACTGACCCGATGCACTGACAATCCACAATGCACCATGACTAGGGCGGGTGGTTGCAGTTTACATAATGTTCGCCCTTGAAGGTGATTGCATTGTTTGCCAAAGGTTAGGTCATGGTTGTTGATAAGGTGGCAGCTCCTTATCTCCGCTTGGCAACCAGACTAACTGTCGTCAGTGTGTTCAGCTGAGGCGGCTTGTCATTTGCAAATCCTTAAGAGTTTTCGCTTCCCGGTGCATCGTTGCAGAGATACCAAGATTAAGTGTACGCGTTTTAGAGTTCTAAATCCGCAATCGTGCATTAATGTGTAACTTAGTTATGCTAAAGATGTAAGTATTACCCAATGTCATTATCCAATTAATTTCTATAAAGAATGGATATGCATACGTTTTAAGGACATACCATTTCCGAAATCTAATTTTTCCCCCATAATAACGGCACATATTCACGATTCTTTTTATTTTGTTAACCAACTTGATTAACGAATACAATTTTAGTTAAAAAATAGCGTTGTTTTCTTTTTTAATAATTAGTATTTAAATATTTAATAAGTGTTTGAGAAACTGCAGACTCAAACCCAGGCTTTCCGCACTCGGACATGTCTTGATATTGTCCTTAAGTTTTAACGTTCTAAATGGGGTCAAACGCAGAGGCAACGATGATCCTCATTTCTGTAACACTTATCCGACCAGTTTTTGAGGCTAGCCATAGTTAGGCTTATAAATGTCAGCTATATTGCACATCTTGCCAGAATGAACAATGATTGGATGAGCAGCCACTACTGCTACCATTGGATGCTAGGATACCAAGATTACGTTGTGCTACGACCTTGTATGCGATACTTTACCATTTCTTGACATCCAGAATTGGAGAGCAGCCGACCAAGATAGGGACAATTTTGGTCTTTGCTAGAGGAGTGGACTGTAGACCCATACAATAAGAAAAACAATAACTTATCATTGGATTAACTGATCATTCAACTTGTTTTTTAGGAAAACGGAATCTAACATAATTTTGGAAGACAGGATCCAAGTCTGATAAATTTGAATCAGCCGACTACTGCAGACCATGCTGCATTCGGGACATCTGACCCTCCAAGAGTTGGTTGGATGTAGGGAGGATTAATTCAGCGTGCTAAGGTCAACGGTGTGAATATGATTTCTCCCTGAATATATGACTCATAATAAAATATTAATTCGATTGGGCACACGGTCCATTTCGTCACCAAACAAGCCAAATCATGCTCAACTAGACTCTTCCTTATTTTTCAAGTACTATCCAATACTTTCAAAGAAGCATGTCATTTCGTCGACCAATAAGTAAGGTTTACATGCCAATTAATTACCTTTGTAAAAACCTGGTATGACTAATATACTTATTACAGATACTTGTACTTTTATGTAACAGATCCAGGAAATTTACAATGCAATCCCGAAGGGTAAAGGCTCTACTTTTAAAGTGTCATAGTACATAATCTACAAGACCGTACTCACTAGAAGAGTAAACTCACTAACTAAATTAGACAATTTTTTCCCCATTTTGTTTATTCTGACCTAACTTTTAAAATCTATCGTACCTTAGCTGGATGTAAAATTCAAGTCATGTTTGTGACATTTAGTCAAAGCATATTGTACAATTATTGAAGAAGCTTCTTTATGTCGATCAAAAGTTTGTTATTCCTTACACATTTTTTATGCACACTCTTGCCTTCAGTTGCTCAAAAATATCCGAAGAAATTGATTAAGTAGGTTACTGGTATGCTTACTATAAAATAATTTAAAACTACCTTGCATGCATGTGAACCAGCAGGTTATACATAAGTTTATGCAATTAGCCCATTGGCAATTTCAATGTCAGTTGCATATTCAGCAATAGACGACTTAATGAATACTGTATGGCACCTATTAAAATTGATTCGTCATCACTTGAATAATTCATTTGATTTTTTTGGTTGTTTATCCGTAGCCTAAGTCAATTTTCCCTTTGATAAGTCATAATTAATAGTGTTTACAGAATGACCCGCACATTCAGGCATATATTGTCTGAAAGGAAATTAACAATTTTAACTAAAAGGGACATTTGAAATTCCACAAACGAGCAGAATAAATTAGGCAATGTTGACTAACATCCATATAAACTACACTCGCTTTTCCAATTTAGGTTAAAATTGATCTAAATTAAATGGAACGGTCCGGGTATAATTATTGCGAAAATAACACACAGTGTGTCAGGGTCGGGCCTTGATCCCGTCCGAGCGGTAAACCAATTGAGCTACCGTGGTCGCATTTTTCTTGGAAATGTTTACTATTTATATCTTCTGTCATTTTTGCTTTACAGTATACATTTTGCTGCGATATTAAACTAACTGTCACTAGGTATGCTTTAATAAAATTTGGTACACGCGTAGTTGTTTTTACTTAAAAATCCCTATAGCATTTTAATTTTCAAGGATATTTTATCGATTTTCGTACAGAAATGTTCTATTTCATTTGTTAAACCATTAAACATTGATCAAATCCCGATTACTACTTTTGTGTCTCTAATTTGATTATTTTGAATGTTTTCGAATTTCTTTTTACGTTACCCTCTCGTCTAGGCACCTTTCCACTTATAATTGCCGAGTCAAAAAGGAAGAGCTCTACTTTCAAACTGGCATCAAGTGGATGTATTCCTGTTCCGTGTGCCTGTCAAGTTTCAATTTCAAAATTAAATAGTCATAATTATAATTGAGAGAGTTACCAGAAACAGTGAAGGTTTCACAAGGACAAGAAAGGTGTGCTTGTTTGTGTGTCTGGTCTCTCCAGGTTCAAGCTAGAGATTTTAAATTTAACAAAAGGACACTTATGATATAAGAATGTAAGCTTCAACATAAAACATGAATAAGTTTTGAGTAGGATATGTGACTCCTACTCAAAACTTATCCACGTAATGAGTTCGTAACTCAACCATTTCTGTTTTTAGATGCTTGGTATTTAATTATGGTATCAAATTTGACAACCCAACGAGGTTTAAAAACTAGCTCTATTAAAAATAATGAACAGTCAATCATTAATCATTCCCTTGTAAAAAAATGAATATTTTTCTATTATAGTTATTATGGTCTCAAAATAAAGATCTCGACGTCTTGATTAGTAATATGGACCATGTCTTAGAGTGGACTATAAATACGGAAAGTCATAAAAAACTGTTTGAATTTTCCCCTCAGGCAGTTATGATTTGTTCAGTTAATAAATATAATTGTACACTTTATTACAGATTTTTTCTATGGCCATTAATTATTTCTCGATGAAAAAAATCTATTGCTGCGGTATCAAGCCTAAAATACGATCAGATTAACTGCTGTCACAACCATTAGCCTTGTGATTCTTACAGAAAAAAAAATTAAAAAAGTGCACATTTCAGTGATTCTCGGGTATTATCATCTTTGGTTTGTTTATTTATTATTTATGTGCTGTGTTTATAATCATCGGCAAAGAAGATTAGTTAGTTTTTATAACTAAAGCTATCTTTACTTAAGAGATAAACATGTTCACAAGATCAGGCCGTTGTAATTATGGAGGCCGTGGAAGTCCGCAGATTTATCCCAGATGTCTGATGTAAAAACATGCGTTCCCAGTCAACTTCACGTCTACCCCCCAGATGTTTTCATCTAACTTCAACGGAGTAATTTTACTCAAAATATCTTTAATTTTACTTTAGCTCTATAAGATGAATTACACTCCGCAGAAAATCCTTGTAATCCGATTTTATATCCAGATGTAAATATAATACCAAGATTAATTAAATTCGTAATTGTAGGACTTTATTATTTAATGGATTGGATTCAATATTATCTGGGTGGAATATGGGTTTAAATAACAGGAACTTTAAAGCCACGGGTTTCGATCTGAAACTGCTGATGAAATGATTGTGTATAAATTTTGATATAAATATATGATTTTATTTATCTGGATAATCAGTTGATGTAGCCAATGTTTTTCCTCTGAACAAACACTCAATCGCGTTTCTCTGTAAACAAAAGAAACAACATTTATAGCCTTTATTTAAAATATTGTTCTTCCTACACATAACTCTTTAATCCCTCACTTTAACTTGACTCAACTCAAAATGTCACTTATAAACCTCACCGCTCTCTCTATAACCTCTAGTCACGTCATTCAGTCCTCTGCTCTACTGTACCGCCGGACCTTAAAATTAAGAAATACGACGACACAAGCCGTGGCCTTTACATAAATATATAAGTACTAAGTGTTTTTTTACTTGTTTTTGAAAAAGAAAATTGTAGGGAAACGAACAATGTCGTATATTGCTAATCATGTATTATTAATAAAATCTTTATTATTTACTAAAACCGGCATTTCTTAACTAGTATGTTATGGCCTACTTAGTTTTCAATGGAGAAAAATGTATTGATGGTGTGAGACCACAGATGTTTTTTTTACATTGCCTTCGTTAAGACCACGGAAAAAAAAATAACGTGTACCTGCCATAACCGATTATAATTTTAATTGAAAAATTACTTTAAGAAGAGAACAAACAATGCATTCACAACAATTATCCAATATTGTTGAATAAATAGGTGGTTTTGAATAGATCAACTTTTTAATGAATGAATAACGAAGTCATATCACGTAAGCGAAATTGTTTATCTTGATTATGCTATATATTTATAAAACAGTTGTATTGTCTTTTCATAACTTATAACTTTTTCTTTAATGGAACAGCGCTCTCAGCAGCTCTACGCTGTGATCTATAGTTATTTCTACAATAAAATAAAAAGCCAAATGTCTCTTAAAAAAAACTCTTACACGCTCATATGGAGACAAACTAATTACTATTATTAAAATTAATAAATACGATGACGCCATGTGAGTTCTTTACATAAATAAATAAGTAGTCAGTGACACTGTGACATATAAGTAACAAAATTATTAAGTGATCATGTAACATTAAAAAATTGTCAACAAGTTGTCATAAAATTATAAAAACCTACTTAAAACACAACTAAATAATAAAACTGTTTTGTAATCACACCATTCCTCAATCCAGCAGTAATTAATATATGTGTATGGACTGATTATGCATTAAATACTATTCAATAATTCGGAATATAATTATTGAAACCAATTCTTTGTCTTAACTAGTTAGGTGGTAGACTTTAATGCCCTTTAACGATGGTGCGTCTCTCAAATTGATCCAAAACGTCACTGACAGGGTCCAATGACTTAACACGCACGGAGATGTTTGGCTTCGAGAAAAACATAGGGGACATATCAAAAAACTCTAGCTATAACCAGTTAGGCAGTGAACAAATCAAAATGTACCAATCTGCCGACCTTGAAAACCCCAAGTCATAATTCCAGAACGCTGGTGGTAGGAGATTATAACTCAGCTGTGAGAAGTTGAAGAATGCAGAGGGAAGAAGCTCGCTCGGGTTGAATCCCCTCTGTAATGTTCCGTTGGGCAGAGGATCCGTGCTCCGTGCTAGGGCGGGTCCCTAGTGACGTCAGTCACGCGGATTTTGACCTTTTTCGACCCCCGGCATCCCACTGGAAGCCACGCCGCACTCCTCTCCTCCTAGTTACAAAAACTCCTCCGAGCAGGGTACGCCCAGTTTAGAGTGAGAGGCTATACGCACTCCTAGTAATTCGTTCTGAGGAATAACACTGGAAGATGTTTCGCCCTCTGGTTCATTGGTGGTTCTTTCTCCCTCCGTATGGCGGGGTTGAAAAATAATTAAGTTGGCTTGGCAGTTGCTGCGATCTGATGTGAGAATTAAGGACATAGTATTAAGTGACTTAGTACTGAACCTAAACACTTACGTCATTCTTCGCGGTGCCTGCTTCAACCTTTTACCAAAGACCGGGTCGTAAATGAAACTTTTAAGAGTTCTAATTTAGTGACTCTAACATAAAACATATGTCACTTCCCCGTGATTTCACTGTTGTTAAACCATTTCACCTCACACAACTTTACTTTTATATAATTAACATAATTGATAAATGAAGATTTGTATTGTGGGATGGTTTTAATTGTTCCTCTACTATTTTATATTTACAATTTTATTTTCAAAGATACCAAACCATAATTATATATATGTATATATTGAAACCTACCTCATTTTTTACCATTTCTTTTTACTTTATTGATCAATTTACCTTAACTAATTTGGCAGGTCCGTCATGAGATCTTTAATTCAAATTGTTTTTATGTCTTCGACATAGGAAATTATCCCGATTGAATCGCCCGATCTCAAGGCTAATGTTGTAGTTATTAATAAATTGAGAAACTGGGAATTGTGAAATATATACAAATAAAATGGTTATAACAAATAATTATAATTATGTAGAGTGCTGACATAATTATATAACAAATATTCAATTCCTTTTTAACAAGGATAGTTACTACTAATTACAAAAAAAACATGAAATTTGAGCTCAATTTCTTTTAATGGATCCATAATAAAAACAATATTAATATCACCCAATCGATGATCTCCGTATAATCCAATCAACATTACTGTCTGCTGTTGGTTCTTCTTGTCTCTTCCTGTATGGTACCACCAGTTCGGGAGCTTGCTAAGAATCCGCTTTTCTAGGCGGTTGGGCTAAGACTGACTGTTTATCTCATCCCCACTCCTAAGAGCATAAGGGAAGATGCTTACCATCTGGTCACATCTGTGAAGGTTCCTGGTCATGATATTCTCAAATGATATATATCATATATTTAAAACTAATTTAATAACCAATATTTTTTTCTTTTTGGTTTAAATGCTTGTCATTCTTTCGACGTCTTCATCCTTTCGTCCTATGAGTCGCCACCAAGGAGCCTATTGACTATTTTCAATGCCTCTCTTCACACTCATGAAACCATAGAGTCGAAATATTAATCCAATGTGGACTTGATCGTGTGTTGTTTACGTTGACTGATCCTGTTTTTATTTGGAGCAGTGCAGTCATGGCCGCCTTGCCAACCATATCTGCGCTTCCAAGGTCCCGTCCATTCTCAGGTCCGACATACTATGGCTCTTATTCACGGAGACCATTTGTCATGTAGCCAGTCCCATTAGTGTATCCTATTGAACATACGATGTGCATCAGTATGCGAGAGCCTTGTATAGACCATGCTGCACTGCCTATACGGTTAATAATAATAAGAAGGATATATAAATCTTATTTTTAAAATATCAGGCATTAATATTTTTTTCTTCACCTTATAGCGTGTACTTGAACTCGAGGCAACAAGGCAGGCTAGCCTTTCCGGAAGAGAAAAGAAAATTTATTGTCCCGTTTAAGGATTTGAGTCACCATGTATCAACTCCGGTACAATACTAAGTTGTTACAAATGTAGGTTGCATAAAACTAGTCTATTTTAAATATTTAAGCCTATATTGCACTGGCTAATACTGTCGAGGTCACAAAGGAATAGTAGTTTGCAATCTTGAGTCATTCATTATCGTCGACAGCCGATCGAAGGTCGACTTGAAGTCTGGCATTCCCAGCATTGAAGCGTTTGAATCGAAGTGCTCCCGTACTTCGATGCACCCCTTCCACCTTCTAACGTGGATTGCTCTTTTCTCATCAATTTTATTTCTTAAAGGATCTCGAATCACCATTTGTTCTTCGGACATTCAAAGCATAAGGGACAATTGAATAACGCTCCTGTCAGAGATACTTCTTTTGGCTAACAATTTAAAATAATTATTAAACTAAATTGTTATTATTATTATTTAGCGAAATCAGTGTCTATGACGGGCAGCACCATAACTAAATGTTGTATTGTAATTGAATCAAGGATTAGTCAATGCTATATAGACAGCAGTAATATAATTTCTTTGGTTTTTATGATGGCTTATGGTTTTTTTAAGCTCAGCGCAGTGCGATATTATTATTTCTATTAACTGACACTTGTAGCATTCAGACTTTGTCAAACGTTGTCTAAAAAAAAATCATAACCAAGAACCATAATTGCGTTTACAACACCCTTGTGCCCACCATAAATGGAAAAAAAAAAACTGCCATATTTCCCCTCTGATCGGGAAGGAATGTGCCAACTCTGCCCGTCATGCTGCAGACACGGACAAGGCGCTATTCCCTGAAAAGGCCTCTATAAATTGGTCAAGGGATGATTTCCCATGTGGGTGGCGGCAACCCTCTTGTCCATGTTTAGTCTGACCTGTGTGTTGTTTATCGCTCCGAGGGTATTTTGGGATTTTGATATGAATTTAACAATATCTGTTTTTCATAAATTACTTTTTCCCCATCTTATTAAATAAGGATTGTATTCAAAGAAGGGTAGACTGTAAGGGGGGAAATAGCTGACCGAAGTTTGTCGCAATAGTTAGTGTATTTAAGCAAGGTCTGTTAACTCTCAAATTAGGTCTTCTTAGTAGAATTCTCCACATGTTTTCAAGTAGCTACTCATTTATTCTTACGAGGGTGAGTTAACCGCGACGAAACTCGTCTACTAAAAGAAAAGAGTGAGCTGGAGATCGAACAAGGGTCTCCCCCCATTCACAGTTAGAAGTCAGCTTCCATAACAAAACATACCAAATGATGTCCCACACTTTTCCAAAAATTAGTTCATAAGGGATTGAAGTATTTAATAAAAAAAAGAAGAAAAAAAAGTTACAGATCCATGATCCAAGATTAAGATATGTTATATTAAAAATTACTGATAAGTATAAAGCATAATTTAATCCATTATCCATAACGGAAAATATAAATCTGTAGATTTTCATTTGTGGACAGCAGGTTGGTGTATTATTTAAGTATGATCGGTTTCTTCTTCTAGGTATTGCCGGTATTCCAAAACTTCTGTATGAAAAATAGTTTGCAATGAAATAATTTTTGATTAATTTAGCTGAAGAGGTTTTTGATAGAACGGAGAAAATGAGCTGTTAGATTTTATCAAATTTATGAATGGATAACTTTCCGAGGTACTGCGTACGTCTGCATCAAATCCTTGTGTCAGATGAATGGAGGTGTTGTTTAGGAAATCGAACAGTTCTCTGCCATCAACCCAATAAACTCTTCTATTTGTTTATATATAGTTGGTTATTAATAAACATTTAGTATTTTTGATTGGTTCATCGCTTGCGTGGAGATGAACCATTGGAAGATGTGTTAGTGGTGTATATACTAGCCGGGATGCCTGCTGCCAGAGGAGAGGTAACTAACTCTGTTTACATTCGGAACGAATCGTGAGGTTCAACAACACGTCAAGGCCGCTATACCCCTCGTAGCACTCGTGTCTGTAAGCAGCTTTGGTAGGCTTCAGCTATTGGGGAAGAGGAAGCTTCTGTGTGCTAGAGTTGTATTTAAGGAAGACAAATGCGATGTTTTACAAAATTATACTAAAGGAGATCAGGATACACGGACTAGAGTTAAGGGAGAAAGCAAAAAACTCGAACATCAAGCGTATTCAATCCTTTCAAACAATAGTTCGTGTCCCTCATTCCGTCAGTAACGAAACCTTCATAACGAACCCAATCCCCAATCCCTCCCTAGCGCTGTCATTACACCGCGCAACACATCCCTATAATCCTCCCATAAAGACTGAAGTGGCAGAGGTCTCAGGACCTGCTATAAATACGTGACTGTGGGGATCCTGGCAATTACCAGTTTCTCCGATCATGTCCTGAGGGTCTGTGACTCTCGCACTCTTGGTAAGTGGTCAGCCTCGTACCTGGGGACGTGGGAGATTTCCCAAGGCTCCGCTTCCTCATTAGCATGCGAGGGAGGTGAAAACCAGGAGATCTCTGGGCTGTGTGACTTTTTAAATATTGTATGAATGAGCGAGTGAATACAGAACTGTAAATATGGTAGGATTGAGATCATTGATCACAACTGCTTATTGCACAATAGGTTGTAATTTTATTTCAATAAGAGCTTTCTAATAATACAAATAAAACACATAGTAAGAATATTATAGGAAATTCAATCGTCTGCACTAAATTAGTCAGGTGAAAACAACGACATGTAACAAATATGTAACGTTTTAGCTGATTTTCATGACAGCATCTCAGTTCCTGTTCAAACTTTTCTTTCACCTTATATATAAGACATACAGGAAATTTATTAGATATTAAAATTGGTAAAACTTTTTTGTGTGGAATTTTTGTAAATATTTTAATAAAATCTATTTATGCATAATATCTCGACTTGCTACGTTGTCTGCATCAGGTCCTTGTATGAGATGAACTGGGGGTGGAAGGTTTAAAAGTAGTACTTGACAAATCTAACAACTCCCTTCCACCAACCTAAGCCTATCTTCTATTCATTTAATCAAAAATATCATAAATTTTCATTTTGAAGTTGTGAGATTCAACTGTGGTACGTATCGAATGCTAGAAGATTCCATATCAAACTGTCGTCCATAGGCAAATTTGATTAAAATCTAACATCTTAAATAAAGCAAATATATAAATTTTGTGGAAATTTGGCACCTAATTATAATACAGATGATGGGTAATCGCATGCCCTGGCAGATTAGTTAGACATGATCACAAGTATTTTATTTTAATCATATACTCGCAAGATATTACCTTCTCATAAATAATTCTAAGAAATTAAAAAGTACACAAACTACCCAAGATACCAATGAATGGAATACATGACTTGGTGAAGTTAAATTCATGTTTTTTGGATAACTGGCAGGAACACTTATTTTGGCAAAAACAAACGTTGAAACAATGTTCTCGAACAATTTATTTAATATACAGGATTGTGAACTCTTGATTGTGGTAACTGATTACCGGATACAATTACGGGATTAATTACTTACTAATTAAACTTGTTAACAATTAAGATTACAGGAAATATAACGTGTAATTTCCAATAGAGTCCCTTTCCTTGTTGCTTTATTATTAATTAAAATGTGAGTGTACAGAATTAGGACTGACAACCGATGCGGAAAAACTGTAAGTGGTTTAATAAAGTTAATAATTGCTTTGCGAAGTGCAAATTAGCCGGTAATGAGATGGGAACTGGACCAGCTAATCTTTTGCGCCAACGGGAGCCTTTCTTGAAAGTATATTGTCGAATAGCCACGCATAGTAGACACTACAGAGTTTTTGTTTTTTTGGCTTGTTCGAGTAAATGGCGAATGATGACAGCTATCTGATAGCCTAAATGGAATGAAAATTATTTTATTGTTAGATGTTTCTTTAACCTTACCAAGCTGGTGTGTATAGCTGTGACGCCGGAAAACAAAATATTAAATTTTTCGTTATACTTCACGTACTTTCAGAAGATGGTGTATTTTTGATTTGAAACCATTTCAGTTGGCATGCATTTGGACCTAGAACCTTTATATTTTCAAGTTATTTATTAGTATGATGATGTTCCTGCTCGTAAACAGTTCATCTGTAAGTCGAGATTTTTTATTTTATGATAATCATTGTTGAAAAAACGTTTTCAACCAAATATATGGAATCGAAATATTAATTTAGCTGAACATATATGATGGCGAAATTTTGTCAACTATATTTCAGAAATTTACATTTGACACATTGGATTTTAGGGCAATGTTCTTCTGATGGTGCAAAGTTTCTAGCTCCAGTTCTCTTATCCTTACTTGAGCGAACTGTGCAATGTATTTCAGCGACATTTCTTGGCAATTAAAACAATTGGCTTGGTGTTATTGAAGTGTGAAATCAGTATCTAAACTGGTGTCGGTAAGGTAGATGACCAATGATAAATATAACATAATTATACAAGTACGCGGGGCTGTACAGCAGTAGGCACAGTATAGGGGGCCACAGTATATTGGCTATTGAAATTCAGTTTATGCCGCGACCGTATGAATTCAACTTGTGTATTCAAGTGCTGTCTTTTACTAGGGAACTTTAACTTATGTTCGTTTTATTCTCATTTTTGTAAAGAACTACGCCTCGAGATGACAAACCAAAATCCTAACCGGGAGAGTCATGCCCTGGGAACATTTACTTGGAAAGGTGTAAAGAATCGGGATCCTCCACGACTACTGCTGTGTAAAATGGCTTTCTAACATCCCTCGTTTGTAATGTATTAACGACGATAAACAATGAAATTTCTCTCATGCAAGGTAATGACAAGCCAGTCTTATCTACTCTTTAACCTTCCATCTTACAGTCGTGACGCACGTGGCTCGTACGTATGAAGCAACTGGTCAGTGCGTCCGAGAGAGAACGGTTGTTTGAAGGGTCATTGCTACTTAACTGGTTGAACTCTACTCTACTCTTTCTGTCATAAAATGAGCCAAGAAATTAGCTGCAATAATGCGAAGACGATAGAATGTACTGCACATATTAAACTTCAAAAAGTTGACTTGATTCAAAAGAAAAACAACTTTTTTTACATAACTGGTATGTTATGCTTATTTTGTTTTACATTGGAGTAGAACTCTAACATTTATAGAACACATTAACAATAAAATAAACAATGTTGTAACGCTCATTTACAAAATGTACATTTACTTTAATAAAAAAGTAAAACGCTATAAAATAAGCTAATTCTACACAAATCTATAACAAGTACCATTGTGACATATACCTCCCCTGAATGGAGTTCCTCCTGCCAATCAAAGTTCAAACAACTTGTGCATGAGGACTGTAAATTGATATCCACGTTACACAAGAATATCTGAAATGTTATCTAACCTTCAATTGATTCAATACTTTCAATTCAATACTTCAGCCTCCAACAGAAAAATTCGTTAGTTGCATAATTTTATCAGTAAATATGAAATTTCCCGCCACCTTCAAGCTCTTCAGATCTCACCAGCCTTTTAACCTCATTCCTTACAGAGTTCAGAACCCTAATTACACCTCTCATTTCCCTTCTTACAAATCTTGTCTCCTACCTTATCCCCGTTAAACAAAATCCATAAGTGGATCCTTCCGACTCCTTATCCATTCTCCTTTGGAATGCGAATGGTGTTCGCACCCACACTAACGAACTGACAGCACTACTCCATGACAAAAACATCGATGTAGCTCTTATTACTGAAACAAGACTTACAAGTAAACGACCATTTACCGTTCGACAGTACCAGACTTATCGAACTGATCACCCAGATGGAAGAGCTCATGCAGGTACCGCTGTCATTGTCCATAACTCCATATCCCATCACATAGTTCCTTTGGTAGCACATGATTTCCTTCAATCCACTGCAGTGTCAATCACCACCCTCACTTTTCCCCTCACTCTAGCATCAGTGTACTGCCCTCCCAATAAATCCATTCCCGATTCCCAATTCATCTCCTTTCTAGACTCCATCGGGCATCGTTTCCTTGTGGGTGGGGACTTTAACGCAAAGCACCAACACTGGGGCTCAAGATCCACAAATACACGAGGACGTGCTTTGCTGTCTGCACTCACACGGAGACATTGCTCCACTATCTCTCCTGACACAGCCACCTATTGGCCATCAGATCCCAACCGAAATCCAGATCTCCTTGACTTTTTCTTCTACAATAGTTTAGGAACACTAAACTATTCACTCAAGCGCCTCGATGACCTCTCCTCTGATCATAGTCCTTTATTATTAACCATTTCCCTAAGACCAATTCACAAACTGCCTCCCCCTTCATTTATTAGGGGCCCAGTTGACTGGGACCACTTCCGTCAGCTTCTTACAGAGTCCGTAAACCTCAAATTATCCCTGAAAACATCCCAAGACCTAGACGATGCAGTGCATTCTTTCACTACTCTGGTCCAGAGGTCGGCTTGGGAGGCATCGTCACCCCATCGTCACCCAAGAATCCACAATCATAATCGTTTACCTCAACATCTCAAAGATCTAATCAAATCCAAACGCCGCTCTAGAACAGTGTGGCAAAGATCCCGGCATCCTGCTGATCGCCGCTCGTACAATCAGTACTGCCGATTGGTAAAGCGGCGATTGGCATCCTTCCGTTCCGATTCTTTCAATTCCTACCTCTCCTCTCTGTCTACCAGGGATAACTCCTTGTGGAATGTAACCAAAAAAATCCTAAAGTATCAACCTGTTTCACATCCACTCCGTCGTGATGATGGGTCCTGGGCGGCCTCGGATGGAGATAGGTCGGAGGAATTTGCTCTGCATCTTACCCATACTTTCACACCTCACCTTTCTCATCAAAGCCATACTCACAGCAAAACTGTGGAAGATTTCCTCACTTCACCTATTCCTCTCTCTCTTCCACCAAAAGCCGTTAATCCCTCTGAGGTCAAATACCTTCTGAAAAACTTACCTTACAGAAAATCCCCTGGATATGATCTCCTAACTCCTCAAATTCTCAAACAACTTCCTCCTAAAGCCATAACCTTCCTAACCTACATATATAATTGCATTATCCGAACGACACACTTTCCTCTCCTCTGGAAACATTCCATTATTGTCCTATTCGCCAAACCCGGTAAACCACCCAATGACGCCTCATCTTACCGTCCAATTAGCCTACTCCCTATCCTCTCAAAAATATTTGAGAAACTCCTACTAAAACGTCTACTTCCAATTGTTGAATCCAAAAACCTTTTTTCCACACACCAGTTTGGTTTCCGCCAACGACATTCCACTGCTCAACAAGGCCTTCGCGTTGTTGATCACATCTCCTCAGCCCTTGAAACCAAAAAGTATTGCACTGCTGCCTTTCTCGATATAGCTCAAGCTTTTGACTTTGGCACGCAGGTTTGCTCTACAAGCTCAAAAGACATTTACCACAGACCCTTTTCCTAATCCTACAGTCCTACCTTTCAAACCGCTTCTTCCAAGTCCGCTGTGGCTTAGAATACTCTAACTACTATCCCATAAATGCAGGAGTTCCACAGGGCAGTGTCCTAGGCCCCAACCTCTATATATATACACCGCTGATGTCCCTTCTACTTCCAACACCTTCTTGGCTACATTTGCAGATGACACTGCAGTCTTGTCATCCCACCCAGACCCCGACATAGCATCCCATAACCTTCAAAAACACCTTGACGAGATCGAGTATTGGTGCAATCAATGGCGGATCAAAGTTAATGAAGCAAAATGCTCCCACATTACCTTCACCCTTTGTCGCAAGTCTTGTCCACTAGTTTATTTTAATTCTATTCCTCTCCCAGTAACCGAGACAGTACGGTACTTAGGCTTCCATCTCGACAAACGACTGACCTGGAACCCACATACGAGACTAAAAAGACAAGAACTAAACAGACGCTTTGGACAACTGTACAGTCTACTTCAAAGGACATCCCATCTCTCAATAGAAAATAAACTACTAATCTACAAAGTTATACTTAAACCAATCTGGACATACGGAATAGAGCTATGGGGGACAGCAAAGAAGTCGAACATCAAGCGTATCCAATCCTTTCAATCCAAAGTCCTGAGAACAATAGTAAATCCCCCTTATTATGTCAGCAACAAAACCCTTCATAACGACCTTAATATACCCTACATTCTAGAACTCATCCCTTCCAAGTTTATGAAATTCCACAGTAGCCTTTCCAACCACCCTAATCCTGTAGCACAGTCTTTGCACTGCGCCACTCATCCCTATGATCCTCCTCGGAGACTGAAACGGCAGTGGCCTCGTGACCTGCTATAGTCGCGTGACAGTGGGAGTCCTGGCAATGGCCAGTTTCTCCAATCATGTCCTATTGTATGAATGAGTGAGTGAATGATGACTGTAAATATGGTATGAATGAGATCATTTATCTGTATTATTATTGCCTTATAAAAGGCAGATTGTAATTATTTCACAATAAAGTTCTGATTTGTTAAATATGAAATTATGACATACCACTCCTAAGGAGAGAGTTACACTCACAAAATAACTGAATATATGAGGAGGCCAAAGTCAGACCGGTGTAAGTCACATTTTTAACAATTTTGACGTAAGTCCAGAAATACAATCTCGAAGGGCTAAACTGTGCAAAGAACACGAAAACTAAGTCACAACCTCAATAGTTCTATGCTTTCCAATTTTTTATCAACCTCAGAAATTGTATTTGTTTACTTGCGCAATAGTGTAAGTCATTTTCAGATGATTAAAATAAATCAAAAATAGAATTAAGATAAATTTTACTTCACAATAACTTTAATCAAATCTCATTTCAATATTTAATTGGTGCCCGGCATAAATTAGTGACTTGGGAATTTTTCACAATACATTTGGTTTTTAATAGAAGAAAATGTGGGTGTGTGCTATTTTTGGGACTTGTGTCTCTACATCTTTTAGGATATTCAGAAAATTATTTCCTACACAGTTTGTGTATATGATTATTTTGATTTTAAAGATATTTTATTTGTATATTAGTAGGTTCTTGTTTATTTTTGTTTGTAAGGATGCCAAAGCTATTTAAAATATAACATGAGAAGGAATACCAGAACAATCTATGTATATTTATAATTCTCAGTAATCGTCTCCCAGCTGTAGACGATCGAGAAAAAGGAATGAACAAGGAGGTAGATGATATAATAAGAAGGTTTGTTTTATAACTGGCTTTATTTTCCTCCTGATCCTCTATACACACGTTACGGGTTTGTTTACCCTAGGCTACAAGGTATTAGGCTTAACATTGCCGTACCGCTAGACGTAACTCCCCCCTACCAGTTTACGGACATTCCCCGTAAACTCCTAACATGCGACATCAGCTATGTATCTATAGAAACACAAAACAAAAAGCATACTCTGTTAATAAAAAAAATTGAAAAGAAAAATGTCTTCCAGGTCCATCTAAAATCACAGCACAGGCCCACATAACACAAAAAAAACATAATAAACCAATAAAAAAATATATATATAGGCCTCTCGGGACTGGTCACCTGTGACACACACCGGAGTTATGTTTCGACGACGGGGCTCCCAGGCTCCACCGCGGGAAACTTGAGCTGTTCCACATGTACCGTCCGCCGTTTGATCGGGGGTGTAATGCTTTCGACCGTGACCATGTTGTGTTCGCGGAGAGCGATCACTCGGAAAGTACCCTCGTACCGCACTAGTTCCTTACCCCTGTTCGACCCTTTTCTCCGGTACACGAGCGCGCCGAGTTTAAGATTGCCCAGAATATCGTGGACTTTGAGGTTGTCGCTGTTTCTTATCCTGGAGCCTTCCACGAACGGCCACCCACTGTTTCTTTAGCGCTATCTGATTACTGACTACCCGTGCGGCCAGTTCTTCATCAGCCGTACTCCTGCTATCGCGCCGGCATCTTCGAAGTCCAAACAGCGTCTCGACCGGAGAAAAACCGGTGGCAGAATGGATTGAGTGGTTATACGCGATGACTGCCTTTTCCATCGCCACGTTTGGTTCTAAGCCCTTCTCTCCATGGTAAATTCGTAGGTGGTCGCTAAGCGTGCTGTGCAGCTGCTCTACGTCTCCTTGACTCTTCGGGTGTCCTGGGGTGTTGAGATGCCAACGGATCTCTAAGGCCGCCGCCTCAGCCCTTATTTCGGCGTTATCAAACTCCCTACCAGCGTCGGAAGCTATCTTGTCTGGTACGCCATAAAATTGGCACCATGTGCGTAGTGCCCTTAGGACTGCTTCCGCTGATCGTTCTGCTATCAGATGGGCCATCGCTGTTTTGCTGAACCTATCGACAATGGTGACCCATTTGTATCCCCTCCATGTGAACGTGTCCACCTGCAAATCCTCCAACGGTTGGTCTGCCGTTGGCGTCTCCTCCTGTATTGCTCTGGGGGGGGGGTGGCGATCATATTTCGTGGTGAGGCATGTGTCGCAGGTACCAATAACTCTCGCAATCGTGTCTTTCATGCCCAACCAAAAATATCTCCTCTTCAATGCTTGCAGGGTAGCGTCGATTCCCCGGTGGTTTGTCTTTCCTTGGTGGAATGCAAGGGTCACTTCTCTCTGCCGCGTTTCTTCTTTTACTGTCTCCACCTTCAGGATACATCGGACGAACGTACGATCGACTCCGATCCTCTCCGTCCTCCATAGGCGTTTGATGCGTCCCCAGATGGTCGCATTTCCCACGTACATGTGGTGCGTTTTCCCTGGAGTAGATGCGTCCTTCAGGGCGCGGCAAATCGTATCGTCGTTTATATCCCCGGTGTTGACCAGATCTTGACGATGTTGCAGTGGCCGTACTTCTCAGATTCTATCTTGAAGAGCCCAGAAGTTTTGGTGAGCCAAATGATCTGGCGCCTCTTGTCATTTATTATGGCGTCGAGGTCCTCAATGTCCGAGGGCCTATCCCCCACTGAACTCCCGTCACTCGGAACATCATTGGCTGGAGCCCCCTCCCGCTCCCCTTCCTCGTCGGGTGACCATTCCTGGACGAATTGGTGGGTGTCACGTGATGGTCCCGGAATCTCCTCTTCGATCGCATTCACGACCAACGCGCGGGATAACCAATCGGCCACGACGTTCTCCTTCCCCGGTTTGTAAATTATGTCGATGTTGTATTGACTGAGGACTCCTTCCATCTGGTAATCCGCGCTGATGACTCTTTCAGCTTTCCCACCCATTGGAGGGGTCGATGATCTGTTTTAACCCGAAACTTCTTCCCGAATACGTAGGGCCGGAAGTGTTCTATCCCCCATACGATACCCAGTAATTCGTGTTCCAGCGCGTTATATCTACTCTCGGATTCAGTAAGGCGTCTGCTAGCGTATGCTATTGGTCGCTCCCCCCCGTCGCGATCCTGCGAGAGTACCGCCCCCAACGCGTATTCACTCGCATCTGTGTTAATCATGAAGGGGAGTGCAAAATCTGGAAACGCTAGTATAGGCTCTTCCTGTAGCCGCTCCATGTAACGTCTTATATTGTTCTCCATTACCGGGGTAATGACGACTTTTTGTCCTTTTTTAAGGAGATTGTTAATAGGGACGAGGTACTCCGCCATTTCTGGAACGAATCTGCGGTAGTAGTTCAGGGATCCGAGTAAGCGCCGGATTCCTTTGACGTCTTTCGGGATAGTCATCCGCTGGATGGCCTCCACCTTCCCACGATCGGGTTGCACTCCCTCTCTGAAAATTATGTGGCCTAAAAATTTCACCTGCTCTTGTCCCAAAAGCGACTTCTCCGCAGACAATTTCAGCCCGAATTGCTTAATTTTGTCAAAAACCTGTCGCAGATGGTCCTGGTGGTCTACCTCATCTCGACTGAAAACCAGGAGGTCCTCCATATATATCTGGCAAAACGACTCCCCAATCCCTCTTAAAAATTCGTCCATCAGCCTCTGGAACGTTATTGGCGCGTTTTTCAGCCCAAACGGCATTCTGGTGAATTCGTACTGTCCCCGCTCGAACGTGAATGCCGTTTTGTGTTGGTCTCCACGACGCATCCGAATTTGATGGTAACCCGCCTTCAGGTCCAGTGTACTGAATACCTTTGCTCCACTTAGGCGGTCCAGGATGTCTTCAAAGCGAGGAATGGGGTATTTTTCGTCTACAGTATTGTCGTTTAATTGCCTGTAGTCTATTACTACGCGGTATTTTTCGTCACCGGACGACCCTTTCTTTTTAACTGCCCACAGGGGACTGTTGTATGGAGACGTACTATCTACTATGATGCCCTGTCGTTTCAATTCCTCGATTTCGTCCCTTATATGCTGTCGCAGCGCCTGCGGGTACCGTCTCTCTTTGATATATATCACTCTCTCCTGCTTCAGTGGGATCTCATGGACCGTTTCCCCCGTCACTCCCAGTTTGTCCCCTTCGTTGAAAAATATATCGGCATACTCTCGCCGAATAGCGCGTTCCCAGTTGTCCTCCCGATCGATCGCTCCGATTCGCTCCTTCCCGTCCCCCACGGTTCCTGTACACCGGTATAACATTCTTCCCAGTCTAATATCCCATATTCCGTTACGGCACTTCACTCTTGCTCCTACCCTTCCCAAGAGATCGCACCCTATGATACCATCGTACTCGCGCGGCATCTTCCTAACCACGTGTATTTTCAAATATTCCCCCTTTTTCGCCCACCTATCCAATCCCATCGTCAATTCGCCTTCGATTTCACACGGCCCTCCCAGGGTGATAAGCTTGCACTCGCATTCCTGAATCCGCGACGACCCCTCGCCCACACACAATCTGTCCGCCGCTTTCCTGCTGAGAATAGTACAGGAACTCCCCGTGTCTATCAAGCATCTCACTCGTCTTGCCACTCCAATAATGGGTATACCGCCGTAATTCCCTCTGACGCTATAGTTTATTAACGTGCGGCCACCCCTCTGCCAGCCCGCTCCTCAGGCCACCGCTTGCCGTTTCCTTCCTCCTTCCGTGCCATATCGTCTGCTTCTTACGTAGTCCCTGTCGTCCTCTCCAGTCTCTCCATATCTCTGCTCCTGGGTTCTTCTTCTTCTGTCTCCGACGCTCCGTAGTTTTTGACGATTCGGAGGGGGTTCTGGTTCTTCTCCATACCCTCTGTGCGTTTACCTCCATCGGTTCCGGCCTATACCTCTCTGTTCGCTGGAAAATGTATGGACACTGCCTCGCGATGTGTCCCTCAATTCCGCATTCAAAACATTTTGTTCACGGGCACTGCGCCACTAAATGTCCAATTCTTCCACATCCGTGACATTTTCTGTCCTCCTTCCTTCCATTGGGTCTCGGTCTCCTTTGCCTAAGTCTCCTTCCTTCAACCGCCGCCCCTTTTTTCTCCGCATACCGTTGATCCTTCCTCTTCCATGTCTGTTGCGGCATTCTCGGCCTCCTGTACATAACTTTGGACTCCTCTACCTCGTCTGCCTCTAATTTTTCTTCTTCCTCACGGGCACTAGAGTCCATTAAATCTTGGGCGCACTCAATGAACGATCGGTCTCCCGGTAGACTATCTTTCTTGCCGGTATCCCTGGCCAACTGTACCTTCAGAATGGTCGGTAGGAATGCCATCCGGTCTTCCACTTCCGCTAGGTTCACCGTTTCTCTCATTTTTTCCGTTATTTTGTTAAACTTTGCCAAGAGTTCTCCGGCGTACTGCCCTTTCGTTTGATTGGGCCGTCTGGTCTCCCTGAACATCTGGAAGATGTCCTCTTCTGGTGTCCATCTGCTTCCCCCGTATGCCTTCTTTTAGTCTTTCTTTTACCACGGTCCATGGGGTGTCTTCGTCGGCCTGTATTAGGTTTAGTACGCTCCGTTTTATTCTACACACTAGGTCCGCTTTGAATGATTTTGCGTCACCTGAGTCGAGTAAACCCTCACTTGCCTTCGCCTCTACTCTTTCCATAATCCTATCCCCACCTTTGATGAAATGGTTCAATTCGCCTAACTCTCCTGAGAATTTCTCTAGGTCCGATATTGTTCTCCTCAGGTCCTGTGACGTCGCCGCTCGCTCCTTCATCCAAGCCAGGGAGTTTGCATGAGCTTCGGCCATCGTTTCCCTAGGTAATTCGGGCACTTCAAAAGCCGCAGGCCGTAATTCTACCATGTAACTAGGTCACTTTTTCCCAATAAAACAACAGGAAAAAAAATTAAAATTTTACTCACAGTTGTTTACCAGAATACTCGTAGTTCCCGGGGTTCGGCACCAGTAATCGTCTCCCAGCTGTAGACGATCGAGAAAAAGGAATGAATAAGGAGGTAGATGATATAATAAGAAGGTTTGTTTTATAACTGGCTTTATTTTCCTCCTGATCCTCTATACACACGTTATGGGTTTGTTTACCCTACGCTACAAGGTATTAGGCTTAACATTGCCGTACCGCTAGACGTAACTTCTCAAAGAATATGTATGAATATTTGAATACAATTTTTATATATCTACCTTATATTGGAGTATTACACTGACGATTCAAGATGGAGAATGTGAACCCGGAACTTATAAACCAATAAGTGGGCTAATCTATTCATCACATTGCCAATATTGTAGCATTAATATTTGAGTCCAATATCCTCAAATGATTTCCAACATTCGGGAGAAAGTTCTATAAAAAGCTTGTGCGATGGAAATTGTTACAACCCACTCATCTGTATGTATACACTCTACCAGTGAACATGTCGTAAGTACATACATGCTCGAAAGGTCTACGTAAAACCGCAAGAGGAAGCCATCATGCAATTGTGTTTGTATTCATTATGTGAGGATAGTCCCGCTCCCAAATGGCGCAAAAGATGAGTCACCACCGCCATGGTGATTCATATAATAGGACGTTTGGTGCATCGCCAATACAGATGGACGTTAATTTTCGATGTGACCACAAGTGGCAGTTAGACTGTGCGGTCTGACTAATGTCGTCCACTGTCGCGAGGAGTCAGCGCTTATTTTATTGCATAGTGGTTGCCCTCATGAACTCAAAATAAATAAAATGCCGGCCATAAGTCATAGGTGTTTGTCTGTTTTTGTTTGAGGATAAATTTGCATGATTATCTCTAAGATTTAATTCACATTAAAGGTGTTGAAGCCTTGGCTGAGAAAGACTGGTTTATTCTAGGGAAGTTTGACATATGTTAATTTATGTCATACTATCATTAACGAGAGGTAGGACAGTTTAGACCTTGCTTCTCATCTCTATAATTATAAATAAGGTGTATTCAAAAGAAAAACATGGATGTTGTAGAATGTGCGTGCTCAACGATATGCTCATCTTAGTTACATTATTTGTATTTAGGTACATAGCATTTTTAAAATGATTTAACAAGTTCAGGGCTTAATTTACCATCTTTGAGCTAGGTAGCGATTGGCACCATGGAGAGGTGGTACAGTGCTTGCCAATAGAGAACACTCGGTTCGAGATTTACAATTGATATATTTATTTACTACAGACGGTAGTATACCTAAACATATAGAAAATGCCTGTTTTTGTATAAAGAAAGTAAATTAAAGAAAGTAAGATGTTTTACTAAGATATTGTCTATGATGAATAATATTACTAGTCGGCTATGAATTGTTGCTGATAGATATGTTCTTGTTGTGTTGCAGAGATGAACCAGAGGTAGAGAGGAGAGAATGATCTCGCCGAGCCTGGCCGTGGAAGGGGGCTACCTTGGGTTCCCCTCGGTACCCGAGTTCCTTCGGCCTTTGCCCCCTCGGTTCAGGCCTCCGCCAGCCGCCCGCCCTCCCCTACCCCACAAAGAGGAGGAGGACTTCCAGCCCTACCGGGTCTACAACCCTTATTACAACCCATACCTCTACCCCTATCACCTCAGGCCTGTCGACTTGTACTCACCCCCACAGAGCCCCCTCAGGCCCAAGGTACCTCCTGGGCCCCAGCCCCCGGTGTCTGCGCCACCTGCCCCTCAAGGTAAGGATTTACATCTCTAATACAATGATAATATATATTTAAGGTATAATAATGAGCAAATGACACAAGGATAAACATATTCGGAATAATGCAGCATTGTTATACATCTGAAAAACAGTTTCAAGTGTAAAAAGACTGTCAAGTGTAAAGAGCTTGATGCAATATAACTACATTAAATATTTTTTGACGTGTAGTATTTAAATTTTTAATCAAACCGGAGTCAAATACTCAAAATGAATAGTATTTGTGGCATCCAACCCGACGTTTTGTTTTATCACTTTTAAATAATAATGAGCAGTATTACAATTGCTTATAGCACAAAATTAGGTTAATTTAATTAATCTATTACAGATTTTATATTATGAATCTAGAAGTCAAAACGATTAATGAAAGGTTTTACATGCTACATTTTCACACAAACTTATCAAGTTTTTTCTCTGAAACTTGGATGAGGCTGTAAGTCGGTTTGTGAGAGCACGTCTCTCATTTAGCTTGTTTGGGGCTCATTAAACGTAATAATACCTACTTTGGACGAATTTGATATTAAACACATTAACACTGTCAGTTCCTAAACCTCTTTTGTGGTCCCACAGCCAGCGGACCGCCCATCGGTAACAGTAGACGACTCCGGAGGACCAGGCCGACCCGGGCCGCAGGGTTCGCCAGAGGTTCCCTCATAAGACTGGCCAATGGCGAACTTCGGAGGGTGGAAGAGATGCGGACGGAAGACTTCATAAGCTCTGCCGAGACTTGCCCTGCGCTGCGGCTGGACCCCAGCACTGTGGTTAGGATAGAGGCCGGCCACGACTCGGGGCTCGCTGTGCTCACCCTCAGGTATGGCGAGTCCAGGGCTCAGGTCAGTACCATCTCTTCTATTGTACCTATGTCAATATGTAGCATAAAAGTTGTTATTTGAGCTCTCACATCCAGAGGTTTGCAACTCCCAATGATCCTCAGGTGTTCCATATCTCTGGTTTTCCTACACCGGAGCCAATCGAACACAAGCTTCCAAAAGACCTGGCACACATGTGAGTAATTGAAGCCAAAACTGAAAAAACAAAATGATTCCCCTAGCGCCTTTATAACCAATTGACTGTGGAGTGTTTTACCGTTTACAACTTCCAATACTAGATAGATTTGTTAATATTGTGTTAGTTTGCTAACTTCAGCTGTTCGTCGCCGATGATTGAGTTTAGCAGGCTAAGATCTAGCAACTAGCGACTGGATGTACCAGTGGAAGTTGTAATTTATCTTATGGGTGCTCTCTGCAGCCACTGTCCTCTTCAGCTGTCAAGCCTACACTCACTTGTTCAATGGTCTACCAACTCTTCATGTTGAGTGAAGAATTCAGTTTACTGCGTTGATAAGCAATGTAAGCAGGCCTAACTATTTTTTTTTTCTCACATTCTATTCAGTTTTTTTCTACTTCGGATGCCCTGATTAACCAAACAGTAAACATCACGTTGCCTGTTTGTTTCTCGACCTATAACAGAATCTCGATCCAAAGAATTGTCGCTGACCCATTGTCAGATCCCTCAGCTTTGTGACAGCTCACGCAGCTATCAGCACGAGGAACGGTCTGCTCTCTCGACAACAACCTCGAACATGAGGAAGTCCAACAATTTATTTATATTTTATTTCAATCCCTTTCACCGGCACGCTAACGAGGAAGTGAAGTAAGACTGTGACCAACTGTCAGTTTCAACGGCCACAAATCATCCAGCCGTTTAGTTACACTTTGTTAGAGAGTTCGAACATGACAGTACGAATGCACAAACTGCGTGATTTATCAATGTGAAATAAACGACACCGATTGTGGGTTAGAGTCACAGCAGGAAGTGGCGCAGGACTACTTTAAACATATCGGTACCGATCCAGAAGGCCGTTTGTAAATCACGAACGATTCATTAGATCTTGTTGACTCACAGTTGAGTAAGCCAGTACCATTCAAGCCCTTGACGTAAGCAGATGCTAATTTCAGTTCTGTGTGTGTGTGTTTGTGGCAAAGGTCCTTCGCACTCTCCATTGTTTCTCGTTGATTGTTTCCACTGCAGAGAGGAGAATCTATTTGTTAATCCAATTTTCTCGCCTACGGTCGGGTCTTTGACATTCATCTGCAGATGTAACCGATCCGAATATTAAATGAGTCTCTTATTCGGCAGGGTTTCTTATTCAGTAGCAAGAGCAGTGAATTCGTGAAACCATTTTTTGTGACTTACTTTACCGACTTACTATCATTACTATCCACTCTCTGAATCGTCATATTTTTACATTGTATCAAAAACTATTTTTTCCTGTCTAAAATGGACTGACAGCCAAATAGTTTTAAAACTGGCTCTGAACCCGCTAGAGTATTTTTTCTTCGGCTAATAATTATTCGTATTTTTTAAACGAAGTAATAAGCGTATAATACAATGTTTACGGATAACACCGAGATATATTCCGAGAGCAGTTTCTTAAATGATTGAATAAAAAAAGCGTATTTTACTAAGCTAACAATCACAAACAAAAAAAAAAAGGTAAAACCTATTGAAATTGGGTGGAACAATATTTCCTCTCAAGCTCCATTTTTAGTTTTTGGAATAGCTATAAATTGAATTTTCCTTTATTGTTTATTTTTATTAATCTTGAGAGGGGGGGGGGAGAATTGTAGGTCTTAAGTATCTATGGAGCTGTAATCTTGAGAAATTTAGTGAAACGTGATTCGATTTGTTTCTTGCTACCTACTTATTTTACCTCGCAAATTTCTCTTTATTGTATCTTATGATATACCTCGCAATATTTCTGGATATACTACCATCCTCGATTTTGGAACAACTATGGTAGAAACTATCTTACTGATGGAAACTAAAGCCGTATTAAGTAGCCATTTAAAAAAAAAAACATTAGCATCCTTCAAGCCTGTTTCAATCATTCAGTTGAAGAGATCTGCAGTGTATTTGTCGTTATTTTTTTAATGTTGGAAACACAGGTTACACCCCTATGTCTTTCCGTTCGGGACATTTTCCCCATAGGGATAAGATCCGAAATGAAGGTTTCAAGATCTATATTGGAGACCTGTCAGGCGTTTCCCTTTCAAAGGAATTTCACAACATTCTTAATGCTTAAATTACATCGAGGGAATTTTTTTTCATAAAACTACATTTCTCTTTGAGGTCACCTGATGCAATTCCTAAGACTTACCCAGCCTGTATCGAAAGGGATACGAGGTAGGCTGTTATTAGCAGATGATTTTGAAGAGCTCCTGGAATTGGTGTATTTCAAAATGAAAGTAATTGTTATTATTACGTTTGGTATTAAGTATAGATCCTGCTCGTGTAGGCGATTGACAGTTACTGCTAAGAATCAGGTAGCCGAGAACATGATTATTATAATTACCTATAAAGAGTTTCAGGTACCAACCGTGGGAAGGTCTCACAAGCCCCGAGTGCTTCTAGAGGAAGCTTCTCTTAATATACATTAACGGTGCATAGTGAACTTCCATCTTTTGAAGCATTATTATGCATAACTGGATTCAATGGAGTAGTTTTAATTGGTGTAATTCATGAATAGTTAATTAAAATAAAAAAGGACTTAATGCACGTTGAGCATGCGCATTAGATGCCTCACTATGGACTGAACAAACTATACTTATAGTTTTTAATTCTAATATAGTACTTGGTTTTTATATCCAATTAAGTCAATGACGGCCATTGAATTGAACATGAAATTTTTTCTCTATTAGGAAACATAAGGCAAATTTTTTTGTAAATCTTACGGCTGCCGAATAAGCAATCATATAACCGAGATTGCTCATACATATAAGCCATTTACATCGGTCTTAAAATTAATATAATACCGAGTATTGTTATTACTTATTATTATGTAATTAATATACTCTTGATCTGTATAAAGTAGGCAAATATTCGATAAGAGATTAAGATTCATGGGTCTCTTTCAATAAAAATAACGAATCTTTTATCAACTGAATTACCATTTTACGAACCCACTTGTCATTTAATTGTTACGACCTTGGACAAATTAATCCCATGTATGCTCTGTTTATCTTAAGATATTATTAGCAATTTCATATCGAATGCACTCGTGGAAAATTACTGAATTTTAATTACACATGGCATATAATTATTCTTCATTTTCCTTATTTTTGCAAATTGGTCCACTACCGTGGTCTCTCGGTATTGGACCATTTTACCATTATTATTTATCAAAAATTTTAAATAAAAGCTAAGACGGTCAGAAATTGGTAATCTTTTTTATATTAAAAGTATACTTATATAGCTGATGAAACTAGGACCTAGTCGGCATAAATTAGTAGTGATGATCAATTATTATATTTTTCTAGAATTTCCCCTTTCCATTAAAAAAAGATTATTTCTGTTGAAATTCAACCCCATCTCCAAAACAAGCCCCGAGTATGGGGTTTAGGTCACAATTAACACTGTAGCAACAAGGAATTTATTATTTATATAGCTAATGTTTTAGGCAAATTTTTTATACATATATTTTACTACTGTTAATGATTATTAATAATTATTAGGGACAGAAAAAAATGTACATGCAGGATCGGGGGGGGCTCAAACCCGCGCGTTCCCCAGTAGAGGTCTCTATCAACCGCTAATCTAACATTTTGTTAATAAACAATAGTGGCCTCTGCCAGATTGTTATGAATAATTAGTGAATACGTATTTAGTATTTATAATAATAATATTTATACAACCTAGTTGAATTTATTCTCTCTATTAACTTCTGGTTATTTCCGTCATAACAATTAATATAAACATTACACAAAACGATTAAAACGTAGAAAGTAAAATTTTACTTTGGTGCTTACTGAGTAAAACCATACCAAATTTTTTTTTTACTAAAAAAATTTTTTTTTTTTTTACTTAGCTCTCGACTGAAAATATAGGATGTAGGAAAAATAAAGGAAATTATTTGGGATGATGGGTGCCTTTCACTAAGGGGAGTCCCATTTGAAGGTAGCATGAGAAGGATATGGGGTGCGGGATGCCTAAAAGAGGCGGGTGGATTCGGGAAGGAAGTTAGAGTCTACCTACGGTGTAATGAATTTTTTTTTTTTCTTAGCTCTTAAACTTATAAAAATAGGATGTGGGAAAAATAAAGGAAAATTATTTTGGGCTAATGAGTGCCTTTCACTAAGGGGAGTCCCCCATTTGAAGGATGTATGAGAAGGATATAGGATGTGGAATGCCTAAAGGAGGCGGGTAATGAAATTAGGAAAGATGTATTAAAAATATACCTTTACTCATATATTCATCAGGAATAAACGTATTATACACAAATAAAAGACAAATATTCTTCAAGAATTAAAAATATAAATGAAATTAATGTAAACAAAAGGAATGTGAAGAAAATAAAACAAGGAAGACCTTAATAAAAACAAAATATCTACAGAAATACACACACACTAAGTCAAGCATAAATATGTAAATACTTGCATACCTAGATTTAAAGATAACAAGTCCTAAGTAGGTATGTACTCTTGCATCGCAATAACGTTTATAATATAACCAGAATGTAATAAAAATAAATACTGTTTTCATTAATTAGCATTTAATTCAACTATTCTTAGTGACAGAAAATAGCTGAACAATCTGGTCCTGAACACAGAAGGGACTTCCAGAAGGACATTTCGATTTTGACAGAGATGTGTAGTATAGTAGTTTATACTACATATAGAACTGAAGGCATAGAATTGATTGCTGGGAGTGGGTTCGGCGTTGTTAAATATGGAGAGGAGGTTTTTTGAGTAAGGAAGTTTGTTGCTAAAAGTTCCAAATAAGTATTTGCGGTATGAGGTCATTATAAATCAATAATTTTACTTTTAGTGGCTTATTCGTAACGAAACTCTTTATTGTGTTATAAGTACACAAGACTTGAACTATTTTTTTAGATATGAATTTTCATGAGAATTTTCTGATCAGACGATTCAGCTGTGTTATTGCTTATATGAAGTTATCGAACAATTGAATGGAATCTCTAATGCCCAGTTGTTCCCCTTTGTCCATTTGTGGAGACCCTGTTATGAACGAGAGAGAAAAAACAGAGTTGCCTGGCTTAAAGTAAATATTTATAGTTTCCTATTTAATATAAGTATTTGCGCAATTAAACCGCCTATATACAGACAATAAGTAATGACCCGTTCCGTTCACAGTAGATCCTTAGCCGGGGTAGTTTCTAATTCAACGGGATCCGAACCACCTTATAAATTTCTAAGAGCCTGCGGAGAGAAAGGGAGGCACAGAGACGAAGAGATGATGGAGGGCCCCCCGGCAACGGTCCAGCAAAAACTCCACTGACGAAGATAAAAAAAAATATGGGGTTAGTCCTTTATGGGGAGTCAGGGCGTGCCGGCCACAAAAGGGAGTCTCGTTACCTGCGGCTCTCTGGAACCAGCGGAGGAAAAAAGAGGCTGGGTCTGCGAGTATCTCGCAGAAGTGTCCGCTCCTCTTGGTAGGGTGCCCTCGATCTACGGGGGTACGTCCTGGCCGGGCCACAGGTCTGTATCTTGATCCAGTTATCAAGTAGTCACTTATGGTCTCATTCTTGTCTAATCCTGTAACATGTAGTGATTGCAAGGTCATGTAGACACTGCTGTAAATAGAGGAGAAGGATGAGTAGTTTTAAATGTACATATAGCAACACGTTAGCTAGGCATAAGAAGGTACTTCTGTAAATAGTGTTACAATTGACGATAAGGGAAACTTTTGTGTACAACACTATGAAGGGAAAATTGTTTATAATTGAGTTGAAGATTAAGATTGATATATATAAAATATATATATATATATATATATATATATATATATATATATATATATAAGAGTAGTGGAAATGTACATGGTTTAGCTAATATCATATCAATAGTTATACGTTTAAGGGAAATAAACAAACAAAAACAACTGAGAATAACAAAACCGGTTTAATAGAATTGCTAAGGCGAGTTAACTAGTGCAGTAAACCTAACTGCACTGGTATACAACACCCTAAATTCCCGTAAACCTACCAGTGTTCGAGGCCCATAAGGGATCCCCGTCTAGGACACGGATACCGTGGTAAGGGTAAAACAAAATAAACATTATTGCCCTATGCAAACAGGTGCCATTATTTGAAAATCCGATTTCACAACCACTTCCGTCCACTTATCCATATTTCAAGTATAAAAAAAAAGTCCACGTAACAAGTTTTAAATTGCTGAAACAATTGAAGAATTTTACTAATTATTGTACCTTTGTGTTAGTTAGTTAGATTCTGTAAATACGTCCTATTATTCTCTTACCACAAATTATTTGTTTCTCATTCCCAAACGCTTTCAGAAACCTATACTGCAATTCTTAAGTGCTCAGAATGTTGTTAATGATAGCGGTGCCTGGCTTGCCAATCTGATTGATACATAATCTAAAGCAACAACCAGTAATCACACAATATTACAGATTTTCGCCAAACTTATTTGTGTTTATCAGGTCATCTATGAAGTGGTTAGAGGATCGAAGTGATTTTTGGATTGCTTTACACATATTGGGGGGACCGTAAAGACAGTTTCTGGCCACCTCACTAGAGGACCAGATGCAGACAGAAGTTCGAAAGGCCGTCCATAGTGAATCTGATGAAAACCTTTTTTAAACAAATTAAGACGCCAATATACTATCTAAACAAAAGCATCCACTCAAATATTTGATGTCACAGGGCAGGGATAAATTAATTCCAGTAACACTATAGAAAACTAAAATCATTATAAAGGAATCGTAAAACCCGAAAGGGGACAGATTGATATTATGCAAGTGATATTTAATAATATTATTTATGGTGGAGAGAGTGTCAATAGAAAAGGAATCGATCTTTCAGCTTAAACAGAAAAATATATAAATGCTTTTTATATGTCACAGTACATCTAACGTTCGTAAACAATTGATGATTTATAATCATCATTTATAGTTCATTAGATGCTTCATGAGGACAAAGCCATACCGAACGCCATCGAAAGCCGTCTCACTATCTAAGCTGAGAGCGCACTCGCAAATATTAGTGTCGGTAGTCGGCCGATGTAAATCTCTAAACCACGGCCATTAATATCGGAGGAAGACAAGAGACCATTACTTACAGCCGTGTAGCTTCTTCACGCTTCAATGGAGGGCTATTTTAACTAGTGGTGGTTATATCTTCATCTGAGATTAATGTCGACTCTGTCTGATACCCCCCCCCCCGTTTTCCATCTACTTGGGGCTTTGTTTTTTTTGTTTAACGGGGAACGTTGTAATATACAAAGATGTTGATGTGGCCACTTGGGTCGGTCATTAGAGGAAGGCAAAGTTATAATTTGTTGCACATACATTGTGTATATGAGTGGCAATCCAATGAAGGGAATATAAACTTTAGCCAAGGCTCAATCAATTTCCAGATATACTGATTGCATGCACGTTCAACGTTATTTTATTTCTTGTAATTAATTAATACTTGACATAATTATTTTTTGAGGTTGATGTTTATTATCTTGGGATAATGTAATCAATCAAGTAGAAATGCGAAGTTCAAAAACTGTAAACATATTATTGATATAAGCTGTTTGGTGCTTAAAAATGTCTGGCATATGAAAAAAGCATAAAAGTTTACCTGTTAACCATGATTTAAGTATGAGTTGATGTTTGTTTTGATATTGGTTTAGGTTGATTGATGATGAGAAAATTGTTAGTATTTCATCAGATATTAGTGGACAACGTTTTGACGTTATATGTATGCCTGGCATCAGCTCCTATTGCCAGATAGTTGGAGATGGAAGACGTCACCTCCTTACCACAGATCCCTCTTTAGTGGAAATGAAGAAAGGCTCCTCAGCAATTGACTCAATGAAGAAAAACTGACGACAAAGACGCTCGTAGATAACCCACCCCTAAAGCAACCGATTAGTATCTAGACATCCATTGTTATTATATTATGTGAGGGTATGCTTTAAGAAAAGTAAATTAATGCATTCTGTTCGCTGTTTTATTCATTGGATGCATTCTTTGACGAAAGGTGTCCCATTCAGATGTAGCATGCTTGTCCTTGGCAGAGGTATCACATACGGCTAAGATAAGATAAGACAAATGACTTTTAAATGTAGCTGATAAGGCGGAAAGTTTTTAGAAAGGGGAAGTAAATCCACAGCTGACTCTCAATGGAACCTGTTGAAAATTATTGCTTTGTAAATTGCCTCAGCAAGGACGACATCGTTCATTTTGAGATCTCATTGAAGAACAATTATCCCTTGTTTAATATATTTTGCAGGTCTTCCAGTATGTATCTCATCGGTAATTCTCACAACGGATTTATTTTAACCTTTCTTGCATAATTCGCTTCCATACAAAAGTGCAGCAATAAGGGTTAGCCCCCTCCAGCACGTTTTGGAAATCTCCCTCACATACCTTCAAAACCCTCCTATTTCAACACATCCTTACCATCTTAACAGACACTTGCTCTCTTGTATGTGTCAATTCCATGGTTTTATTTTAATATTTCCTTCTTCCAACTTTTTTATTGTTTTTATTTTAATAACGATTCGTGTATATATATTTTTTTCTGGAATGTATCAGACTTGTAACTTGACAGAAGTTTGCACTTTATTTTATTATGTTTTCTTTTTGTGACTATTTTTTTTTAGCCAGTCTTGAACTTATTCATGTTATCCATATTGTTATTTATAAGAGACATTTATTCTATTTCTGTATAGACCATCATATTTTTCTGAAACCAATGGTGCGATATTTTTTTAACATCTTAACAGCTGAGTGTGCTTTTCAGTTGTGAGAATAACTTTTGGCAGATCTCTGACAGCCTAGGACCACTCACATGGTGTTTGGACTTGAACTCTAGAGACCAAGTTAGATTTCACATTGACGGAGATGCGAATTGATCCCATAGGTCCACTAATACTCCTTGCAGACTGAGTTGCTGGTGAGGTTTTGCCGATTAGTAACGTCCCTCACAATCATGTGGACAACTTGAAACCACCTGGCCCAGTGGATTTCCCAAACATGCTATTATTTACAATTACCATTACGTTTCAATTATCAGTTAGCATACAATTAGGCCGTGTGATGTACAGGAATTACCATACCATTGTTTGTTTGCAGCACTGTATGACCTCCACGCATGCGCCGCCGGATGCGAGCTATTACGTAAAGGCAAGTTGGGCTCCCGGAAACCGAACAATCATATATGTTGTGTTGGAGGCCGTGCCTTCTTCTCCATCCGGTATGAAGGATACACTCGGATTGGACGCAGCTAATAAATATTTGCCAGTGGTTGATGGACGAATCCTACAAAAAACCTATTCTGAAATATGTCTTCAAAAATAGTCGTGGAGTTTTTTATGTGGACTGTATGGCAATCGACTTGATGGAGTGATTGTGGAAGCTATGCTTGGATTCCCTTATATTCGTACCCCCCTAGTAACTCTTCCTGCGAGGTTGGGGTCCATTCACCATTGGAGAGGGGATTGAGTTGCTGCTAAGCAGTAAATTGGGTCAAATTCTACTAGTTCAAAATAAACATCGCAAGAATCTGTAGTCATAAAATAGACGCTTGGGATGAAGTGGCTACTTGGCGCTGTGTTGCCACATACGGATGGGCGGGGGACTAATCACTAATTTTCTTATTGCTTAATGATTGACATCATGGAAGTAAAGGGATTACGTGGCTAGAAGAGAAGTAGTGCACAGAACGGCAACAGGGATTGTCATGTATTGCGGGTCTCAAGCTGACGGCAACTGTAGTACAAATCGTCCACGCACCAGTAGGTAGTTGCTGTAAGTCTGACAGTGTTATGGTTTTATTTTTTATTGATAAAGGTTAGAGGGTAATATTTAATAAACATAAATATTGTAGTACACTCACAGGATAGATCGAACTATATATCTATAGTATGGTGGTACTGGTACAAGACACATAATTAAATTGTGTATGAGTCATTTTGTTTGTTATTCATTAGTGCTGAAAGGCTTTATGCGGGTTGTTAACACTATACTCCTGCCATATAACGGCCTGAGTAATACAGTGGCCATATGCAAATCCGTTTGTTCGAGTGAGCGTGAAATCAAATGCACTCCCTGGAGTCGGCGATAAATTGTTGCCAATAGAGCAACTTTATTGCCTCTGCATGTGCGCACTGAGTCGATAACTAGCATGTGCATCTGTCTATTGAACTAGTAAGCAATATGGATGTTTGGCTATTAAAGAAAAAAAGGAGTTGCCATTAAAAATTATTTGGAACCGTAGTCCAATATTTTTCTGTTGGGTTTTCTTTAATTCTTGTTGCTCTATTCGGCGATCAACATTCTCATGACATTTAGACGTGTTCACCCGCAAAAACACAACTCAGACAAAAAAACAACCTAGGTTCAACACCTCATAAAGAGATAAAATTGAAAATTTTTATATTAACTAATAAATTATTTATCTTAATTAGGTGCTGGTACTAGATATCTAGTCCTAGCCTCATGCACGATCCTCCTCCAATTGTTCCGGTCTTGTGCGGCTGCCATTCAGTTCCTCTAGTAATTAAAGTCATTAAGACCGCTTCATAAAACGGTTGATTTTTTCTTAAAATAATAAATGAATATATTATAATAACATTATAAAATAGTCAATACATGCAAATCATAAACAAAAAATAATAAATAAGACGCCGGTCACTTTAGAATACTGGTGCTTATAAAAGTGGTGTCTGACTATTGTATCTCTTTTAGTCATTTAAAGTAGGGGGGGGGGAGTAATAAAGTCCGCTTAAAGTTCTCCTGTTTCCTGAACGAATTTTTGAGAAAGAGGCATACAATTTGACCTCAATGGTTTCTAAATTCGCTGAACGCTTATTTGATATCCACCGCAGAAGTTTTAGAGCATGTTGTTCCTGATGCTCAACTAAGTTCTTAAGACCGTCTCCTTTGCTTCTGTGACCTGATCATTAGCTTTTCAATGCCCTTGATGATAATCGGACAACCGGATTCTTGAGAAATCACTAGAATGTTGTACTGAAATGAATTGGATAAATAGACCAATGGCACACGAATGTGTTTTCTCCTTATTTGAATATTTTTCCTTGAAATTTCAGACCTTATATACAAATGCATTAGGCCCAGCTTTCATATCATTTTTCTATGTCGCAATAAACAATTAAACAATTTTAGTGCAAGGAACATTTCTCTGTTCCGACATGACATCTGTTCTTATTTGAACAGGGAAATACGTATGTTTCTACACGAGTGATTTCATTTCCGACATACGCAAGCAATCTCAGATATGATATCATCCAGAGATACCGTCCAAATAAGCTGAACAATTCGGAATACCTTCGAGAATGTTATCTAAAACCATTTGAAAATCGTTGGACTTGACCCTAAACTTTTTTGTCTGGACTTGGGTTACATTTTGGCGACGTGATGGTACTGGACAATTAGCAATGCTTTCTATTTTATATAAAGGTAGTTTGAAGGTAGCTTCCCAGCCGCAGATATGTGAAAACCCAAAAACTCTAAAGACTCTACTCCAAACAAACTTTTATCTTGATGTATTTTTACATTGTACTGTTCCAAATTTTTAAACACTAAATTCAAGGTTTCCATACAACAAGGTTTCCTTCCGTCTTAGTCTCCTCCCAATCAGGATACATCCAAATAAGCTGAAAGATTCGGAATGCCTTTCAAAATGTTATCTAAAACCATTTGAAATATCGCTTGACTAGTCGCTAAACCAAAAACTAATCGTTTATAACGACATAAACCACACTCCGTTTTAACCGTTAACTATTCTCTACTTTTTTTTTCAAATTCTAGCTGTACAAAAACATTTGTTAAATCTAACCGACAAAAATTTTTGCGATGTACAAATTTATCGAAGAATTCATCGGTTCTATGTAAGGGATATTGATTTACTTCTATCTGAGGGTTAAAGATCATTTTTAAATCAACACAAAGAGAACTAGCCCACCGACTCATAATTCATCTCTGACTTACTGTCTTAACGCATAAGCACCGAAAATACTGGCTTTCCCTCCGGTTTTAATTTTATATTGACTTTGAAATCCTTAATCGGTTTTTCCCCATCCAGTTTCGAAAATACTAATGGCTAGGTTATTATTATTTTGGAGGTCAGAGTCGGCTTTTATGTCATTTGGGTAACATTATCATACTTGAACATGTAGGAGGAAATAAGAATAAATATTCATTGCCGTAGGTAGCTTCACGGAGGCATGAAATGATATGTAGATGTACGCTGATTAGGTTTTTTCTTTTTATTGTTTATTTTATTCGCTTGTTTGTGGCGTTTATTAATTATACAGGATCTAAAAGTTTCAGTGTCAATGGACTTCTGCTTCTGAAAATTTAAAAATTCATCCTGAATAGACATAAATTAACTGAGGAGGAGGAGGGGGGATTCTTGAGTGGTACGCAATCACCTGATTATTTATATGACTAATAATGTCGCTAAAATTTTCAAATTCTTTTCCGTTATTTTTTATTTTTAAGTTACGCAACAGCGTAGCTTCTTTTTCATTTTTCCTTCTGGACATATTTTCCTAAAAGACAATCTCAGTTATTTGACACTGTCCCTTTCCATTGGTGTATTTTTTGTGTAATTTGTCGTGATATTTTCAAAAGGCTGTTCGTTGAATATTTTTTTTATCCTCCATTCTTCTATCAGTTTAAGGACATGACTGATTCAATTAAATTTCTTTGCCATATTTACACAATAAAAAATTATCTTATGCTAATACGCCTTGCATCTAGTGACTAAAACCTAAATACTAACAATATTGTTTATGAATAGTCTTCAATTACCTATAAATTTTAATTCAGGCAAAAAACACACAAAAGCCAAACGATAAAAATAAAATAAAAACCAGATGCTAATAGAAAATCTTTAATGATGTATTCTGCCAATTGCAATTATGTTTTGGTGATTTTTCGATGTAACTAATAGTTGAGAGTAAATGATTCTCGCTGTGTTTACGTTTACTTTAAATTTTGTTGTTATTGCTTTCAAAATATCTATAATGTAACTCTTCGGATACTTGGTGCAGCTTAACTATTGTAGTGCACTTAAATATTATTCTTAGATTTCGGAACAATTGAAGTATATGAAGTAGGTGTGACTGGCTACACTTCAACTAGGTACTGCGTAAGTTGCTATGAGATTTACTAACAAATTGTATATTGCTGATTGTTAAATCCAAGATATTTGCATTTTATGCAACTTTTTGGGGTAAAACTTCACCGTTTTTACGTTCAGTTGACGCAGGCTATCTTGGTGTATAGGCTAGTTCTTAAAAACGAATTCTACACTCAGCGATATCATCACCTGCATACTCCCTATAAATGCATGGCTATAAAGAAAGTATAGGTTTTCCTAGCTGATCGCAAACAGCACTGAGTACGGGTACGGCGGTAATACCGAAGCGATGAGTATATGACGAAGAAATGAGAGTGAGCGATGTTAGGTTCTGTTATTGTCCATGAGGTGGCTAAAAAGTCACGCGAGGCGGGTCAACAAACCCTTTGGCGCGCCTCGGCAGCGCAGGTAACCCACTCGGTGTGTCTTCTTCACAGCGCAATCTCTGAATTCTGCGATCTGTATTAGCTATAATGCATCATGTATTATCTTTATGGATTTGTCACTGTCATAGCTTGCTTGCATGCTTTCACGATGACAAAGAAATCGACGTCAACGTTAAAAGTAACTTTGATCGATGAATAGTTTGTTTTCCCTTTAAAGCATTTATTTGAATAAAAATTACAATCTCCCCTAGAAGGGCTATAGATAATTTTGATAATACTTGCATTCATACCATTTTTGCAAAGGTTGTCATATATACCATGTTTGCAAAAGATAGCATTCATACCATATTTACAAAAGGAGGGATTCATACAATATTTGCAAATTTTCATTAAAACTTCTATTCGAACCATATTTACAATGTACTTTCATTTATTACATGGGAGGGAGACTATTTATTTACAAAAGACCACGGGGCCACTTCCGCTCCAATCTCCAAGGTGGGTTGTGCATCCGTATTGTATAGATGGGCGATACTTTAAATGATCTTCCTAGAGGTTTTGTATGGTCAGATAATTTCTGGTGGAACTTAGAGGAGTTAAGGGAAATGTGATCTTGGATAGTGGCTTTTAGGGACATTATGTAGAGTTTTATTCATAACATAAAAAGGCTGCTCTTGGGACTTGAGATTGGAAGGATTGTATGCGTTTGAGGATTGGAGGGCTTTAATGATCCACATAGTTCAAGTCCCGTAAGTCCAGGCGCATATTTTGTTTTCTAGTGTGAGGTAGGATATCTTGTTGAGAAGTCTATAATACAGCTGCCGAAACTTCCTGTTGAGTTCCTGGCTTTTAGGTCTCTTACGAAGATTCCAGGTTACTCTTTGGTCAGAGTGGAATGCAAGGTATCACACTGCACCTGACTGATATGGGTACTCCTGTTCCCCTGTTGTTCTGTTGTTGAAGAAGACTGCTGGGCAGAATCGGCATCGTAAGGTCAATGTAATGTTGGTACATTTTCCTTCGTTGATTTTTATCCTCCATCTGTTGCCCCAATGTTCAATTTCGTGGGTTATGGGATGCTATGTCAGGATCATGATAGGTTAAAAGGACATATTTGTCGATGAGCAATGGTGGCAAGAAAAGAATCCGCAGCGGATGAATTAAACATTCATTAGACATTAGAGACTGTTATATTTTTTATTAAGGCATTGAATGCATTATAATAATAATACAATAATAGTAAAGGGTGAAATTAATTGATACATTATAGCGATCAGCAATGCCACTTGTCAGTGGAGATTGATCCCTTTCATTCTAACAGTGACAACTCACCTCTTGCTAGACTTGCCATAAAATTTTCCGAATAAAATTGCAAGAAATTAAAAACTACTACTTTAGTAACATGACATTTCCCCGAAAAAAAAACCCCTAAAAAAACAAAAAACAGTTCTATCTCAAGTCAAAGGACAATCATTTAGATGATAACAGTCTGCAATATATTAATTTGATAATGGGTCATAAAGGAATTTAAATTCTTAAGGCAATGTATAAATTTCAGAGATTAAGGTTATCTATATTTTTTTCATAATAACTGCTAAATGAAAAGGAAGTAAGGAGAAAATGAATTTTCTATATTTTTTTTTTAAAAACAATTCCACAACAAGTCCATGTCTAATCTTCTGTTCGATAATCAGACTCCTAAAAAGATTATTATTTCTTTCTTTTCTTTTTGATATTTTTGTTTACCCTAATTATTGTTTATGACCAAATGGTCTTTAACAATAAAAGGCTCAAGGACACCTAGGAAAAAATAAAACAAAAAAACTTTCAATCTGTCCAGCAAAAATTCCATGCACAAACCGGCGGAGTAAAGCAAAGCTCAAGTCCTAGTCTGGAACTCTTGTGGGTACTCACGATCGGGCACCTGTTAATACCAATAAGATAGTTACTAGAAATTGAAATGAAAAATTTAGAATATTGCAGTATCATGTAATTAAAGTAAATTCTCTTATAATATAATATAATAATGTAAAATTACCCCGAGGACAAAGTTTTTTTGCTTCTATTTTGTTATACCGTACTCAGTCGCAGACATCAAACACATCAACTAAAACTAGATATTCATAACTTTAATTTCTGGTATATTTTTAAGCGCGATGTCCCGAGACTAACTTGATGATTATAGTGATATTTCAGAACTATTATTCGGGAACCAAACGTATTTTAAAATATTGATATCGTATAGATATTTACATAGTGCAAATATTACGTAATAAAACGTTACAATTTTGCAATCTTTTTTATCAAAAACCATCAATTAAGTTCTGATTTTTTTTTACGGCCACGTTGAGAGTATGGAGTTAGGCTGTAAGCAATTTCTATAGCTACTGTACAAGAATAGAATATTGTGGTAAAAGATATCTAATATTTATAATATATTTATTTATGGGCTGATATCCAATTTTTTTGGCACTAGTTCCACTCTGCGGTCCACACGAACTAAGTGACATTTAACATCGGGAGCACCATAAAGTACATCCGCAAATATGAAAACGAGGCAAATTGTATTATTAAATAACATCGTAGTTTTTCTTTGGCTACTAATTAATAGCGATTAATTGCCTCGTTCAGGGAAGCTGTTGATGGTCATGACGAATGAATCCTATGTAAGTAGTAGGGTAGATGCATTTTATTTGGACTGTTTTGGTAATATTTTTTATCAAAGTTGTCTATGACAGAGAGAGGGAGGGAGAGGGAGGGAGGGAGGGAGGGAGAGAGAGAGAGAGAGAGAGAGAGAGAGAGAGAGAGAGAGAGAGAGAGAGAGAGAGAGAGAGAGAGAGAGAGAGAGAGAGAGAGAGAGAGAGAGAGAGAGAGAGAGAGAGAGAGAGAGAGAGAGAGAGAGAGAGAGAGAGAGAGGACTGACTGGGGACGGGTTAACGACCCCGTAGCGTAGCGTAGTAGAACCGTGAGCTGTAGTAGCCTCAAGGACGGCCGACTCTCACCTCTTCCTTCACTTACATATCCTTTATCGTCTCCCCTTGTCTCCTGTAGTCCTGTCCTTATTACACTTTGTCTATGCAGTTCTCCTCCTTTCAATTATGATTTTTTTGTATTTCCTAGCACTCATTTATGGATACAGTCCCTGATCAGGTGCCGAAAAAAGTGGGCTATCCCAAGAAAATCTCAAATACACATTTTTTGAGATTAAATCTTTATAGCAACTAATACATTTTTTAAAATAATAATTCATAGCAACTATTTGTTTTTGGGAGCAATCCGAAATGGTTGCCTTAGGAATGGAGCACTATAAAAAATTGTCAGATCATAACTATTATGTTTAATATGGAATCCTCGCTCTCGACTTAAAATACAAGAATTGCACAGACGTTTGGGCAATTATAGACTAACTCTAACCTCACACTATCCGGTCATCCATAGCCTCTTGTCAACTACTTATCAGGTAGCACTTACCCTTACAATCCTCCCGCCCGGAGAAAAATTCCCTTTTTTATATCTTAACCAAAAAAACCTGTAATTCGTGAGGTATTTTAATTGGCTTAAATTTTGAGATTGATACGATCCTTTTTACGGCCGCACTAAAAACTTATATTAAATGACATATGGTGACTCGTATTATCTATCACAAAATAAAGTATTAGTGGTCAATGGCGCAGAATAGTTGAATCACAATCGATCAATCAGCTTTTAAGAAATTTGCCGGGAATATATATATAAAGTAATAAAATCTAGTTCATATTCATTGCAAAAAAACAAAAAGCACAAATGTATTGATGCACTAAGAAGTGTAAAATCAAAACTATACTGATTTTTCAATCAAAACTCTTAAGACCTATCGCAGGTGTACCTTGTTAGTACCTTACGTACACGACTTCATTAGAACATTACACAGAATACTTGTAGACAAACTAGAAGAACGCCGAAACCCACTGAAAACAAGACTATACGCACATTTACAGCTGGTAACATTTAACGAAAACTGAGGAGACGTAAGAATAGAGGTATGTTTAGTTCTAAATTAATAACTATAAGATATCCTCAAACTTAGCTTCAACAATATAGGGGATATTTTTTCCCTTCATATCTTCTTGTCATTAAAAATTATTGAGTTCAATATAGATTCTATACAAATGAATCTATTTCAATAGGCCAATATTATATATCCTGTAGCTTGGCTACATTTTATACAATTTTACAGTGTGATATGCGATTGTTACAAAGGTATAATATACATTATACATGTTTTAAAGTGACGGGGCTCTCCTTATGAATCATAAAACTTAAAACAAACTTACATCTAACAAACAAAATCTTAAGCTAAATATTAACCCAATTTTCCCTGGCAATCTGTTGCCATCGATGCGGAAGGGTGGTGGGGTCATAGGGGTGTTAAACACTGTTAGGTTCCGTAACGAGTCAAAAACTTGATGTATCTCCGGTGGATTAGGGGATATTTATTGCCCTATTTGTGCCATTTAGTCAAATTTAAAGATGAATTGCTGGTCGAGAGTCACAGTCGTGAATCAATAAATAAATTTAAACGAAAATTTTATTATATAAATACGTCAATTACGGGAAATTCCCCTCTCCCAGTTGTAGAAACAAAAGGAGGGGGGGAAAGCTATTCTTCATGCAGCCGATGACTGTGAAGGAGCTGACGTCACCCCCGACCCACGAGAACACTCCCCTGCTCCTTTCTCCGCCTCACACCTCGCTGGAGAATTCCAAGCCACGTCCTGTTTGGTATACGAACGTCGTAGGATCTCTTTGGAGTCCGGTACCGCCTCTTTGTGATGTTTCCAGCATGTCCATCGTGTAACAGGGACATTTAAAATTCAAAACGTAGGGGGGAGAGAGACCATGGAGAGGATTTCTAACAGTGATCCGGGGACTTAACAATGAGAAGGATCCCGTATGTCAATGCTGGATTTCCCCTTCTACAAGCAATCGGTTGATTTTTTAATTTTGGTCTCTCACTGTGGGCAATGTCATGCCTGCGATTTGATCCTAATCAAAAAAAAAATTATGAACTATTTATGAGACGCTCACTAGCCTAATCAATTAACTCCAAAAAAAAACAGAAAGAGGAGAAATAATTCTAAATTTTCAAACCACCCACCACTAGCACGGAAATCGTTTTTTGTAATTTCACTATTATATATAAAAAGAATATAAAAGAACTGGGAGAGCTAGTTAAAAAGAGATTGAGTATTCCTAGAGAAAAGTGAGATCAAGGTTCGTTGCGACTTCGGTGCCTCGTCTACCAAAATAGGGGTAGAGAAGTATGTCCTTTGATTGCACTAAACATTGTTGAGTGCAATAGCCGATAGTGGCCATCTTACGTGTGCAACAATGACTGATTGTCTGCTCTCAACGCTCATTAAACACGATCCCTTCTGACAGGCTGCACTGTCATTCTGAGAATGTTACTTAACGGTATGTTGTTTTTCTCAGTGCTCATACATCATGGGGAGGCCTGTGCGAATTCCCGAAATCTCCTCAAAAGAAGTGGAGTGGGGAAAACATTTCATTCACCTTTATCGCATTGTCCATGGTTAAATGAATAAATTAAATAAAAAACACAAAACAATTTCTGCACGATCATAGAAGTAAGAGGTTTTAACTGATATTGGGTTTTAACTTGAGTTAAACTAGCTCCAAGTTATCTAAGAGCTGCTGTATGATATCAATGAAATCCTCCAAAAAAATAATTTTTTTTAAACCTTTTTTGTATTGACCGCTTCGAACAAAAACAATTGTACCCTAATCTTAATGGTAGCTTATCTCTCAATGCTCTGTTAATGGTTCTAATTTTTCTCTATCAGCTTATACCCGTAATTTATTATTGTTTTATCTTATCGTTTAGAATATAAATAACAGTGATTATATCATGCAATAAGTATGTGCTCACAAATAATATGATAGTATGAACGATAAATGGCAGTTGTAGGAGAATTATCCTTAATAGCAAAGAGTGGTGTCGAGTATCGATTAGTTTGGGGATCGACTTGTATAATTAAAAGTTTTTAAGGTTTCAGTTAATACCGTACTCAGTTGATTGATTCTCGTGATATCATGGGATGACTGCCCTTCTTGAACTGGTCAGCGCTCCCTGGGATCAAGTAGCGTCCGTCATATTTATTCGCTTGAAAAGCCCAAAGGCTAAGTACTAAAAAAAGTGAGGGTTAGATAAAAAAAAAATTAATTTAAGTTTTTTCGTACGAAGTAGTTAGCGATAACCCATTTAAATTTATGATGTTAGTTATTCTGCTCTATTATTCGTGTCTAGTATTTTTTTTTTTTTTTTGGAGTCCATGTTTCCAACAGTTGTATCAAGTTAGATGTTTTCGAAAGTTGTAGACACTCAGGGATGGATCTTTCGAGCAGGTAGAGATGTCCTTCAGACTACGTTTTAATGTTATCTCAGGAAGCACTAAGAGCCCCATTAGTAGGTTAAGGGTTTGTTGTTAGGGTTCCACGATGGTCCTTAGAGATAGTTCAGTAATTAGTAAGAAACCTGGCTTAACCTTTTCGATTTAGGAGGCATTAGAATAAAACCACCATTTATTTTATAGTAATTGCGTTGAAAATGGCAAACAAGAACGTGTGAAAGCATCGAAACTGAGGTGTACCTGTTTGTCAGCAATTTAAACTTAAGCATCAACATAATTGTTATTAGGTGCCTAGGAACTTTTGTAAGATCAATTAATTGAGAAAATAAGTTTCTGTCTGAATTGTATATCTTTCAGTTCTAACTCCCTGACTTATCTGACGTAGCTGCATTAATCCTTTACCCCCCTTTTCTCTACCTAGGCAGACTAATCCAGTAAGAAATTACTCACTACTACATGCTTTGTTGGCATGTTGCCATGCATGCAATGCATGTTGGTAGATTGGTCATAACTGTTTATAACGAAACTATTATTACTAACTATGAAACATACCATATGCATCAGAATTAATGATATGAACCAAACATGATGTATTACGCACTGATAGTTTTATTTAGTAATATTCATTTGCCCTTAAATCATATTTCCACACTAAAAGTGGACCATCAAAAAGGTTGGACAAGTGCCCTGCCTGCCATCGAGTAACTGCTGGCCAGCCTCGTATAGTCGGTTTTCAGTCCCATCTCTTTCCTCGATATGAATATGTCCATGCCTTGTTGTTTATTCGAGGTGGTTTCATTTCAATATTTTCCCTGCTCTCCAACATTCTCTTCTTTATTAATTAAAATTTTACTACTTGCATGCATTCCACATAATGCGTTACCTTTCATGTCATGAGCTGATCTAGCGAAAGGCCTGGAGGATTTGTACTTTTTCCATGAACACAAAACTTTTAAAATTCATGAATTTGGTATAGTTCGAATGTGTCAGAGGAATTTTATTTTTATTCCTACCGCGTCACCGGATACGAGCTAGTGGAGGAGAGCCACAGACACTCTGGACATGATTGGAGAAATTGGCCTTTGCCAGGACTCCCACTGTCACGTATTTATAGCAGGTCACGAGGCCACTGCCGCTTTAGTCTCCGAGGAGGATTAAAGGGATGAGTGGCGCAGTGTAATGACTGTGCTAGGGGATTACGGTGGTTGGATAGGTTGCTATGGAATTTTATGAACTTGGAAGGGATGAGTTCAAAAATGTAGGGTATATTATGATCGTTATGAATGGTTTTGTTGCTGACGTAATAATGGGCATTAACATTGTTCTCAGGACTTTAAATTGAAAGGATTGGATACTTAATGTTCGTCTTTTTTGCTGTCCCCCATAGTTCTGCTCCAAATGTCCAGATTGGCTTTAATATAACTTCGTAGATCAGTAATTTATTTTCTAATGAGAGATGCGATGTCCTTCGAAGTAGTCTGTACAGACAAGGAGTTGATGAAGCCTAGCTGTACACCTGTAAAAACCAACATCTTTTGGGTTCCGCGTACAACATGCTTTTCATTGTATTAGAGGAAACCTATTGCCTGTGTATGTGAGTGTTGTTTATAACGGATGCTGACAATAAATAGGCTGTAATAATAGTGATCAATTACTATTTTATTAGGATGTATCTACCACCGTAGAGTAAGAGGATCCCCCCCCCCAGATGTGCATCCCTCCATTATTCTTTTTTTTCTGACTAAGCCTAATCGGCTTGTGCAAACAGAAGATCTAGTGCGGCTACAGCTGACACCTCGATAGCCGATATGACGCTATCTTAGCCGATAGCTGATGTTTGACAGGCGGTAGGCAAACACTACAGATACATACAAAGTTCATTAACCTAGTCCAAAGCTATTCTGTAATCTACATCATGGTGCACGCTTATAGTAAGATCCATTCACCTTATGTCTTGGATGACAAATGGTATCCTGTGGTAACCGGGGATGAATGGGCTGATCGCTCCATTCACTGCTCAGAATGTAGCAAGTAGAGTTGATTTTCTCTAGGATGTTCTTGATGATTGGTGACTAGAATCTTGAGATCATATGGACCAATACTCTAAGGAATTACTTGCCTCCTAATCAAGAAGGGGCCGAGGTCAAGACGGATGTCCTTCAAGTCCTGGATTTCCAACATTCACTAGTCTGATAGGAATCAAGTGGGTTAAAAGCTAAATAATGATGTATTTTGCGTTTTGGTTTCCTCTAATCTTAGTATACCCTGGAATCCAAACTAGTCAGTCGTTTATGGGCTAACCTAGACAATGGTGAACATTGCCGACAAAGCCGAAAAATTGTTCATATATGATTTTATTGAGCTCAATAAATCCTGAACATCGGGCGATGGTATTACAATTGATTCAAATTTGTCATGCCCTGTAAGTATCCTAGTAAGTTTTTGTTTTCAGAAACTACAGACAGCTGGTAGTCCTTTTTGTCCTATGACGTCACTCCTGCGGTTTCAATTCAAGGGAATTGAACTGACTAGTTTACTTTTAGCTGTGATCAACCTTCTTCAATTAATGTCGAGTGCCCGTCCCTATTATTTCACCGAGGTCAATTGCCACTTCTGCAGTCAATTGATCCTAGCATCTTGACCAGCAGCAGAACCTATCAATTTTTGCAACAGACCTTCTATTGGCATCTGTTAATGGTTTAAGTAACAGACTATTATAATAATTTACTTGTTTGGATGTATTATTATCGAGCCCAAAGGATTGTTTCTACTTTCAAATCCGAGCGATCGTCTGATATGAGTCAGTAATCGAAATGTAATAAAACGGAGTATTTTCAATCATTTACTAAGCATTTAAGAAACTCACGAGGAATTTCCAGTATCTCTTTATAGAAGTATTTTAGCCAGTACATATGCCGTATAAAAAATCAATTAAATAATAATAAAAAAACGGCAAACCTATTGATCCTGGATGAAATGGGGTCACTTAACCTCACATTAAAGTATCATATCAAATATCATATTAAAGTATATAATATTCTGCGAGTTTTTACCTTACTCTGACATCTGGAGCGAAGTTGTTCAAAGTGTATTCATGACTAATGGAGATTATTAAAACTCATTCATTCTACACGTCACTATTATCTAATGAAGTACAGTCAAGTATAATTTGAATGAATTTTAACTAGTCATTATTCGAGAATACATTTAGTTGCACGACGCTGCTCTGGAGTTGAGATAGGCAACCCAGCACGACACTAGTGTCTTGCATGTGTTAGTCGGTAGATCGGTTAGCCTGACTGCCCTCTGTTTTTATTATTGGGTGAATAAAAAAGTTTTTTTTTTTATAAATGTTATTTCGAAATTTGTTGATTAAAAAAAAAAGGAAATCATTCAATGCTTTTTAAATGTGTATTTGCTCCACGGGCTACAAAAAATACCCTAGAACTTCGAAAAAAAGAAATTTTTAATTCAAACGTTCTGTTCCTGTCAAGGAACTGAATTTACTATAAATAATTAAGTTATAAATCTTCCGTCATGTAACATATAATATAGAATGTAATATTACTTAGATATACAAGTTAGTTAATATTAAGAATTATTAGTTGTGGTATTGATCTTTCTATTTTCAATACCTGTTAGCCAAAGATAAAACATAAAAGTACGCTGAGAGGTTTTGACATCAGCTGCTAAAAATATTGGTTATTGACTAGGCTACTAGGCTAGCGTTCGTACAGGAATACCTCAAAGGAAGAACCGGAAGGTCCCTGGTTTGAGTCCCATACTTATCGCTTTCTATTTTGGCTAATAATTACGAATTAGTTAACTCCAATATTAATATTTTTTCTAAAATATTAGTAGGAGACTAAAACCCTAATATTACAATTTAATTGACAATCCTTTGGGGGGGGGGAAACACTCATTGAATGTATGAACTTCTTACTTGTTTTCTGGCAACTATAAACAGAATTTCGCGTTACCTCGTTAACAATAAAAGAAATATTTATACAAAATAATGAGTAAAGTAAAATAATTAACACACTTTTTTCCCTTCTGTACCTTCTTTCTTTCCTATGTATTCTCTTTCTGCTTATAAGAATAGTATGGGCTTAGGTTTATTATAGAAGTTCTGAATTTTGGTACAGTTGTTCATTAAAGTCTCCTGTACAACGTACAAAAGGTGGAGGAGGGCAGTTTGAAGTTCCCTTTTTTCGGATTTTCTCAAATATCTCGGGAAATATCAACATTAGCAAAAGGTACTTTACATACCAAATTAAATAACACAAAATTTTGCGTATAAGAATAGTATTATTCATTTTGATTCATTCATGGATTCGTTGTGTTCTGTTAGACAGTTTTTACTGACTCTATGAAAAAAATGAATAGAAAATTTTATGTAGTTTATTTTTTTTTTTATATAAAGTACCTTTTGCTAATGAAGATAGTTCCCGAGCCGTTTGCGTAAACCCAAACCTTCAAATACCTTCAAACTGCACCCCCACCTCCCGCTGGTGGGGATTTTTAGTATGTTGTACAGAAACTCCAATGAACAACTGTACCAAAATCTAGAACTACGTGATTTTTTTTTTTTCTAATTGGCGATTTTTGCCCTTCGTTGTCTGGAGTAACCCCGATGTGGCACCTGTCAAATGTCACTAATATCTCTAATATGTTTAAAAACAGCATTTGTGTATGGGGTCTAAGTTCTCCGCAGCTAGTTCTAAAAAATAATATGAAATAAAAGTTTTCATTTAAAAGTCATTTTTTTTTTAGTCTTAAGCAATAAAAAGTTTTTGTGAAACTTTTTTTTGCATAATGTAAACTTTTTCCAATCCCGTTTTTTTTTTTTAACTTCAACTCCTCTCACACAGGTGCAAATAGTTTAGTTGTAAATTCTGAGAGACAAAAAAAAAGTAATCGTTGAATATAATCGACTGCAGTATAAGCCCCCCCCCCGCAGACAGTCTAGAGGGCGGGAGCGCAAATGAATGGCTCAGGGATGAATTAGGCTGGGGTTGTATCGACCCGCTAGCTCCGTCTTCAATGAGCCATTCACCACTCCAAGTCTACCACTCTCTCACTATTCACTATTAGTATTTTTTGACATGAATACATATATAGGTTCGGAACAGTATTTGGAGTATATATATGAAAAGCCTAGTACTGTTTTTTCTTGTAATTTCAAATCTAAAAGAACAAATAAACGATAGAATAATACACGATAATAAAAGTACACAAACGATAATATAAGTACACAAATAAGAACTTTCTGAAAATTTATTTTTATGTTTTAATTAAAAATTTAATAGTTTTTTTTTCCCAAATATCCAGTGCAACTTTGAGTGAAGACTCTGAAAGTGGTACCATTTGAAAGTTAACGAACCACGCTAAAATTAATACTGACTTCCAAGTCAGTGAAAAGTGAAAAGTGTTATCATTTCATCGATCTGCCCAGAGTATGGAACTGTGGATTATGTTAAGTGAAGACTATCAAATATTAAGTAAGTGCATTGCCAATATTGAGTTTCAAATGGTGAAAAGTGAAAAAGTTAATAATTTCGCCGAAATATCCTGTGCAAATGCATGGGTAGAGGAAAGACTTCGAAAGTGGTCTAATTTGAAATGTAACAGGCCACGCTACAGTCAATTTTTTTTTTTTTTTCTTCATAGCCCCTTTAAATTTACAGATAATTATATACAATTATAGATCCTCAGGCGAATCTATTCACAAATTATTTCTGTATTTCCTGTAGCATCGCTACATTATATACAGGTTTTGTTATTTTATAAAAATGATGTAATCGAATAAACAAGCATAATGATATACATTATACGTGACTAGACTAAACTGACTAATAAAGGTGATGGGGCTCACCTTTTTGATCAAACTTAAAACTAACTTACATACTAATTCTTATCCTAATTTTTCCCCGACAGTCTGTTGCCATCGATGCGGGAGAGGTGGTGGGGTCATAGTGTTAAACACTGGGTTTGTCAGGTGCTGCAACGAGTCAAAAAACTTAATGTGTCTCCGGCGGATGAACTCACCCACCGACGGCACACCAAGCAATGGGTGCAGGTCAGCGTTCTTCAACCTCTCGAAAGAGGTATGTCGGACAACTTTTCGCATGCTTCCATTCTGGAAGTGTTGGAGTGTTGTGGCTACAGTCAATATTGAGCAGCAATCATCTAAAGGCGGCGAGAAATTTGTTTAAAGCGAGCTTCAATGAGTGAAAAATTCGAACTACCCAGTGTAACTTTAAATTTGTTGTGTGAGAATTTACTCTCATTCGAAAGCAAATTACATTTTCTACAGTAAATATTGGACGACGATAAAAAGTTCATACTACGTGTATATTCAAAATAAACGATTATTCAAACTAACTTGATCAATTTCATCATTCCACAATTCATAAATCACGGCTAACTATTCTAAACACTCTATACTACTTCCTTTCAACACCTTTTTCTTTCTTTCTTTTTTATTAAAACAACCAGAAAATAGTCTATTCAGATCACAGTAAATACCCTGTTCTATTTAAAGACATACAATTTTTCTGAAGGTTTCATTTGGATGTGTTTGTGGAATAGTAGACCAAGCCACACAAAGTTTGTTTTGAATAATTTGACTTTTTACTAATAGACTTACTGTACTACTAGTACTTTTATTGCCAAATTACACAAAACAAACTTTGTGTCGCTTGGTCTAGCATTGCATAACTATATCCATTGGATAAACTTAACATATCAAATACTTGCAAACCCAAGAAACTTGATTGATTGTGTCATTAATTGATTACTTAGTGGTGAAATAAATAAATAGTTTTATATCATATTGAATAGGGCCTCAAATTGAAGATCCAAACATTCCAGTTAAGAATATATAATTTTTGTGTTGTCCTTTAAAACTATATTTATAAAAAACCATTGCAATCATCTTTAATTCTCCAATGTTGCTAAAAATAAATGCAGTACTTCAAACATGATGCCGAGTCATTAATCAATTACTTGTCTATTTTTGCCAGGTAGATATTATTTCTGTGACATTCTTTCGAAAGTAGCAATGTTAGAGGAGCTTGGACATGGTTTGCAAAAAGCCTATCTATATATCTATATATCTATATAGGGCAGACAGTACAAACTAAGGGCAGCCTGAAAGGACTGAAGCCTGACCCTCACAGCTCACCGGGCAGTCTCCGGTTCGCACCACTGTCCTTCATCGTCTATACCCCTTTTCCTTTACAGGCCGCTTCTTATCAACAAACTGTTTATTTTATGAAATTTCATTTAGCTACATGTGGCCTACATCTGGTCGAGAGCACTTTTGAAAGGTCCATTAAAGATGTTACCTCATATTTCACCTACCGTTGCACATTGCCCCAAATTACGGGAAACCTGTTGGGAATTATATATTCACTATTTCATCCAAGGATCAACAACCATGCCATTTTTTAATTTTCAATATATCTTAGTTTAGTTTTTTATTGAATTTATTTATTTTTTTATACCGATTATTAAGTTAATTGTTTCTCTTTAAATATTTACAAATATAAAATGCAAGGAAATTAGAATATGTAGGACAATATTTAAATAAAATGATTCTGTCTAAATAATAATCACACAACAGGCTACGAAGTACTTAGTCACTTTTCAACTATTATAATTAGCCCAAAAGAGCAGAAAGACATATAAGTTTCTAATTTCAAGTTTGTCATACTGTCAAATTTCAACCCCTTTTACTGCCTTGGTTATGGTATCATTAACATTTTGTTATTCTAAACGAATGTATTAGTTGTTGGAATATTGGCTTTGATTGATAAAAGAGAGATGTTAGATTTTCACCAAATTTGTTAATGGATGATGTCATCAATTAACATATTTCTTTCATCTACCAAAGCTCAACACACAATCCACTCAAATTTAAATTCACGATTAACTGTGAATTCTCATAATTATATTATTCTTTTGCAAAAAAAAAATATTCTCCATTTTTAGTAGTATACACTTTGAACCACTATTTGCATCATCAATTAATTATTTTCTTGGCTTACAGGTTGAAGTAGAATCGTCTGTGGACCATCCGTATTTTGTCTATGGGCAAGGGTGGGCTTCTTGTAGACCAGAACAGACTATGGCTTCCTATGGCCTCAAATGTCACCTCCTTCAGGTAACTATTCTTTCTGTACATAAAGGAATCAAATTTTCATAATAGTAATAATGCAATAAATATTGAAAAGTTTAAGTTATCCTATATTACTGAAAAAAATGATTTAAGAATTAAATTTGTTTCGTGAATATGCTAAACTAGAGAACAATACTCATACAATAAAATAAACAAATTTTTATTAGAAGAAGTAAAAAGACCGCACGAATTTGTTAGTTATTTCTGAAGCTTAAAATTATTATTAACAAATGATTAATTATGTTTTAGAATAATTTTGGTATAATCTTATTTTATTTATTCTTGGGCATGGTTTACTTCCAGGACAACAAAATTATTTGAATCTTGTTTAATTATTAATTAAACATTATAACTATGTTATCTATTCCTTTTAATGCTGACATAGTTCGTATTATTGTATTAATGTCGTCAATCTTAATGTATTTGAATGCTATTAATCTATGACATTGCATTATATGTCTAAAGTCACTATGAGTTATGAATTTCTTACAAGCAATATACATTCATTGATTAGAGCATTCCCATAATTCTTCATAGTTACAACTCATGTATAAATTAAATAAATTTAGTATATACTTATTTTTTAAAATAATAATATATATTATGATATATTGTTTACACATAATATTATATATCGAGCGTTGTTATAGGTTGGAGACGTCTGTATCTCTTTGTCCCCCCGCCCACCTGGCAGCAACGACAGGAAGAGGCGGTGGTCAGCCCCCGACCAAATCCCTGATCCTGAACAGCCGGCAGATCTCCACAAGCCTAGGACCCAAGTTACATCACCTTAGCGCATCTCAAATCCTCGATAAAAGCATTATTGTTACATCTAATAAATAATTTATTTTGCATTTTATACTGTATTTTTAGTCCCTGGGACTTGTTCAAAAGTTCATTTTGAATGTCTATAGAGCCTTAGCTATTGTTTTTTACATTTTGATATTTGGCAAATTTTTCTTTAATTTATTATTATTGATTGCCATCAGTGACCAAAGCAACCGTTCTGTTAACTACTTAGATGAACAGTCCCCGAAATGTGAAAAATTGTAGTTTTATCAGAGTTGAATCTCCTGTATTTTACAAGTTGCTGTGTTTGAAACGAACCATATAATGTGATATAAAATTTATCAATACTAACTACCTCTTCACATGAACTTCTGTTTTTGTTAACATTTTTATAAACAACTATTGTGTATGTAAAAAAAACACTTGTAAATAGTCATTCCAATTTGACGTTTTTTTCCTCCAAAGCACCATATTTATATAAAGTTGTTTAGAATATATGAAAATTTGTCTCCTGCCTTAGGATAAATTAATTTTTTTTTTCTACTTACTAAAGAATATATATATTTCACAACATTGCATAATCCATCTACAATATAGAAATAAATATATTGATGTAACATATTGTTTAATCGCACAGTGAACATTGCCTTAAAGAGATGTCCGGACTTTTGGATTCCAGAGTGGAACTGTCATAAGGCAATGTAAAAATGTATTTAAGATTTCATTAATCATGTCAATAGCAGAAGGTCTGCTATGGCAATGTTAGTAAATAAATAAGATTTCTGTAATTATATATGTTTAATTCAGTGGTTTTAAAGCCACATATAAGCTCAAATGGTGTGCTATTTTCAATAGTGTTAAGTGTTTAAGCCATGTTTATTTTTAGAAATATACATAATTAATCATACGATTACGTGAATACCTTTGTATAGCTTACTTACATGTATATAAAATTGTTTCTATGGTTATTATAGATTATTGGGGCTCGCTGTGAATGAACTATTTGTTTTGTAAATTAAAGGATTAAAAAGAAGTACATTGTAATAAAGAATTCAGCCCTCATTGGATCAGATTTTGTCATATATTCAACAAAAAACTTTTAATTTATAGGAATGTTGTTAGACATCAGTAATGTTAACAAGTCACACAATAGACTCTGATTTTTTTTTTTAATGACTGCTAGTTGTTTAAAAATTGATATTAAATGATCTCATAAAACCAATTGTGTAAGAAAAACAACAAAAATTGCCATAATTTACCAAATAAACATGTTAGTCAACGGTTAGTTGAAAAAAAAGGCCCCCTTGGTTAACAAAGAAAGCTAGTTATGTATGACCTGTATTCAGAAAATTAATTCATTTTATTGAGGAGTGTTTGACATTCATATTTAAACTTTTTAAATCTAGCATTTATTGACTGTTTTATAAGGGATCTCTAATCAAGTTGACTTTTAAGTTATTTTTATTGTTTGCTTCATTTCCTTTGTATTAGTGTTTTGCTTGATGATTGTTTTCTATAAAAAAAAAAAATGTTTAGATAATAACACTATTTAAAAGACTCATCATACTTTAACCAAATATATATTATATATTTGAAATCAGGCATAAATCTCGGGTTGTTCTTCACGTTTTAATGACTTTGTTTTTTCTTATTATATACCACTTCATGATTTATACTTTTGAGTTAATAAAATTTCTTCATAAAATATCAACATCTATTTTGGAAAATAATTTATGATTTAAAGAAAATTCCTTTTATATACAGACAGAGATAATCAACTTTTTTCATATGTATTATAATGGCTGTTAATATTTTTTTATGCACAAAATAAATCCACCTTAAATCAGAAAAAATCCAATAGTAAAATTATTCATTTTGTTTAAATAAGGTGGAAAAATAAATAAAGCGCGAGGTCGGTATTGCTGTAATTAAATATAATCTTATAGTATAGAAGCTACACTATGGTAGAGCCCATCTGTAAACTATGAACATATTTTTTACAGAAAGCAAACATCAATCAGGCATATTTCATCCTGAATAAATATTATCAAAATACATCATTTGTTGTGGATTACACACTGATTCCCGTTTGTTTAGGCTGTTGCCTTATGGGAACTTCCATAAATTCATTTAACCACTAATAACTTACTGATTGGTCAGCATTGTGATATCATTGTGATGAATGCATTGTTAAAATTATTATTGTTTCTCTTCCAATATTGCTTCTATAAAGAAGTTCGTTTTTAGTATAAAATTTCTTTTGATATTTTTATTTCTAGAAGATAATTTTATAGATAGCTTTGTAATTGTATAGATATTTCTGTGTGCATGGATATATGTCTTCCAAAGAAGATAAATAATTAAACAGTTGTGATAGTAAAAAATATTGAACTTGGAAGTAGCCATATTTATGGAATGTTCTCATACAATCGGTCTGTTTGATACTTCTACATTTATTCGAGTAACATATCAAAAATATTCTATTAAAAAATTTCATTTGTTTATCATCTTTTAAATTTTTTCAAAAGCCACCAAAAAAAGGAAAATCTTATGATAATGTTAAATGTTTCACTTCGTGAAAGTAGTGGATTGTAAAAATTGTATATAACTGTTAAATGATATACACTTCAATGATACAAAAAAATGTATCTTCATAAATATATTTTAATTTTATTTTACCTACTTCTATTAGATTACATTATTTTTAATATCTTTTGTATATTTTAAAGACCTGTTTAGAATTGCTCTTGTCGTTTTAATGAAATACTTTTGTCTTTCATACTACTTTGTTCAAGTGGTTTGTATTGTTTTTGTTTATTTTATTAATATTTCTTTGGGTACATGTGCAATCTGTTAGAGAATGTGTACTATTCCTTCATTTGAGAAATATATTTATATTTTATTAAAAGATGTGCCCATGCTAGTGGGTTTATTTGTTATTTTATCTGATATCATTATTGACTTTTAAATCAGACCTTCATTATTTCATTTTATTTCTCCAGAGGCATCTTCTAAATAAATAAATTGTAATATAGAATAATTTCAATCACCTTGAATAATCATATTTCTTTTATCACGGGTGAAAAATTGAAATGATATATTGTAATATAAAATATTTTCATGGCCAATATTGAAGTGTAAATATTATACAAATAAATTAATTAATTACAACTAAATTAAATACTTAGTCTCTTGGGGGGATTCATTTCTCTTGCTATACTTAAAAAGAATATAGTTTTTTTTTTACATATGATATATTGCTATGTTCACTGTTCCTCTTCAACAAATGGATAAGAAAATTAAAACATTAACTATTTAATTTTTAACCGTACTCATTGTTAAATAACACTCTTTAATTTTTTTAATACTATATCATAAGATTGTAAATTACTGAATTTTTAAAATGGTAAACTTGTAATGAGTCACTATAACAACTTTGAACAATGTTGACCATCAATTTATTAGTAAAAATGCTTTTATAATTTTGTATGTTATGGTGTGAGGGTGAACCCTCTTGGTGCTTTTAGTATTCAAATTGTTTATGGGTTTATAATTAATGATTATTTTGAAGCCGATCAATATTGATTAAGTTAAATGATTATTAATTTGAATGCACAAAGAAAATTCATTCTTTTGATTACCATTTAATTTCATGAAAATAAATTGTTTCATCTACTTTATTCATTTAAACCCTTTAACAATTAACTTAGAAAAAATAATTTTAGTAACTGATTAGGAAGTAATAATATAAATTTGATCTCGGTCTTTGAGATTGTTCAACATCTTGACAATCCACAGGTAAAAATAAAAATATTCAAAAGTATTTAGCCATATAAAATTATCTAATACCTTCTCATGTATATTATAGTTCTTGTTTCCCTTCAGTATTTAAAAAGAGAAAGCAAATATATTCAATTGTACCAGGGTTTTATTATTATTTAATTGTAAGCAGGAAACAAAAATACTTGACAGTAGATTTAGCTGATCTCAGTCTAGGTAAAGAAATTTTATCAAGACATGCAGAATATTTTTTAAACCCTTAAAATGTTAAGTAAAAATATATTGATTTAAGTAGGTAGATGTAGAAAATTTTGTTAAATTCTAGAAAACAATTGAGGCGTTGACATTGAAAATGAGTTAAGTGCCAAAAATGAAATTTTACAGGAGGAACGAAATCATAGGCTTTGCATTAAAAGTATATCTCACTACCAGTATATCTTGGTAACAATCAAAACTAAACCATACTTTCCAGGCACATATCTTATTTTCTACGTTATTGACCTTTGAACAAACCATTGTTTCGGTGAAAAAAATACTTTTCAGAGGTTTTGGCACTATCTCCTTTTGAACGGCAATGCCTAAAATGTACTCTGGTTGATTTTCATTAACAATGATTCAATTATTATTTCAATTTAATCTCATTTAAAGTAACCACCTAAAATTTTTCCAAAAATATATCCAAAATTAGGCAGTGATTTCAGTTGTTCCAAATGACAGCTAGCGATATTAAAATTGTATGTGGTGTTTTTATCTCTCTTTTAAAATTTAAAATATGTGCTATATGCGAAGATAATCAGTAATTATTTCGATCCTGGTACAATTAATTTATTATTATAAAATAAGTGCCTTTTTATTGTTTTAATGGAAAATAGACTGAGGGTAGAGTGCCATAAAATTTTGTGCAATTACCCCAATGTTATGAAGGATTGTATGTATAAATTTAATTAAATAAAGACATTGTGTTTTAATTAAAGTTTCTGTCGTTGTTTTTTCTCACTATTTTAATACATGAATGCCATGTTGTACTTACCCAGTGGTAGCAATCTAATTTATTTATTGAAATTTCTCCCTTATTCCTAATCTATTGTGTTAATTCGTATAAATACAGGACCTTGCTTCTTTTATTTTTTCAGAGAAAATCTGTGACTGGACATGTCTCCTTATTTATGTAATTATGTATATAAGATACTTTCATAAACTGATCTAATGACCATACAATAAAAAGTTATAATTTACTTTATATGTGAAAGTATTTATAAGATGTTTAAAGGTAAGAAATAGAAATTATACTGTCGGGTCGTAACGAGGGGGGTGCCTGGTTACCCTAGAATTGGTAACAAGTTAGGGTTGTTGGAGTTTATAACCTGGACAATCGTTTCATGACGGCTTTACTATCTGTCTCCATTTTTTGATAGGTATGTGCCCCGACAATGCACTATGTTCAGGAGAAGAGGTATAGGGTAGGTAGGTAGTTTGTGTGGTCTTGGAATGAATACGAATTCACACTCGGCATCTGAGGGTAGGCGAAATCCGTCCGGATCCCAAAGGCGAGTGTGAACCGGAGAGAGACAGACTGAATATTCGTGGGAGACACTGCTTGGTTTGAGTTTGCAGGGCCACGACAACCGTTGTCCACTAGGGAGAGGTCTCTCCCAAGGAGGTCTAGCGTCTAGATTTAGCGAGACGAAGGCAGAGATTCCCACTAGGAAGGTGTGAGGTCTGACAACGCCGGACTCAAACGTAGCGAGGTGAGGAGAGAAGAGATGCAGAGGTTTTTCATAAAGAAGCAGTCAAGTTTCAGAGTTTCAAGCAGGAGCCACGAGCCAGTGTAGTTGTCAGGAGAATGATTTACAGGGCCCAAATCGGCGGCTTAAATACCCAGCTGGCCTTGCCAGCAGCCAATTATTATCGTCATTATAGTGACCAATGATGTGGCTTTCCTTTGTTCCCTGACAGAGCCTGGAAGGGTCGGCCGGCGGTTTGGGCCTTATACCTGGCTGACAGCTGGTGTCCCATCTCATATAACTAATTGGCACTGGCAGCATGTTTTATTGTTTAACATATTTACAATGATTTATTCGCTTTGAAGGGAGACCAGAGTTCAAGATTTACACAGCCCACATTGTAGGAGCCTCGTACCCCAACTGCGAGGTATCGGCGTATGTAGACGACATAGGTGTTTACAGCACTAGCATCAATCCCACCAGAGCCCTGAAATTCGATGAGAGCGCCAGTCAACAGATCGCCGAGAAACTCGATGCCGTCCACATTAAAGTCAACCCGGCCAAGACGCAAGGAATTATATTCAGCTATAAATCCGGAAGAAAGAAGCTCCCGAAATCCTTCGTCTTAGACGGCAAAGAGTGCCCTGTAAGCAACAAGCTATGTTACCTTGGGATTACCCTCGGTAGACACTTGTCGTTCACAACACATCTCGGCAAGAAGTTAAAGAGTGTTAGGAAGAAATTCTTCAGCCTCGGACACCTACTTCACAGCCCGGCTTTATCGGTACGCCTCAAGCTGCTGATATACCAGAGCGTCCTAAGACCTGCTTTGATGTATGGGACCTCTCTCTTCAAGTATCTGACTCTGAGTCTCTGATCTCCCGGCCGACTCAACCGAAGCTACAAGACCCCATCTACCTGTTTAAGCAGGGTCGACCTTCCGGCCGCGAGGCCGACTTATTTCAGGCCCCTGCCGGGGCTGGCCAGGCTTGACCTGGCCGACTACAAACCATTGCCTAGGTACCCCTAGGCTCCACCCTCGGTAGACTCTCACTACCTTCCCAATTCCACCCACCTCCTTTAGGCATTCCACACCCTATATCCTTCTCATATATCCTTCAAATGGGGGACTCCCCTTAGTGAAAGGCACTCATTAGCCCAAAATAATTTTCCTTTATTTTTCCCACATCCTATTTTTATAAGTTTGAGAACTAAGAAAGAAAAAAGAAAAAAAATTACAATGATTTATATTTGGGTAATATTATTTACAATTGTTTACAATATATATACAATAGAGTATAGGGTGATTTATCTTATGTAGTTAGCGGTCGCTACATATACAAACTTTAAAAAAGGAAATAATAAATTTAAAATGCCAAGAAAAATAGCAATGAAATATTGATTATGATGAAATCTTAATTCCTTAAATACTTTAGCGATATTTTGGGTCCATGAAAAGCAATTAAAAAATAAGTAATATTTTCTTTATAAATAAAGGGTTGGCCAAAAAGTCAGTTTGGTTTTTTAAGCGAAAATAAGACACAAATTTTAAACACAAAGCGATTTATTCAATCAATGATATAATTGCCGTTTTGTTCCAGTATCTTCTGCCATCTCATGGGCAGATTCATAATTCCATGCTCAAAGGATTTCCTGTCGTTACTGGCAAAAATATTTTCCAAGTGGATTTTTACATCTTCTTCAGAGTTGAAGGTCTGTCCATTCCATGAATTTTGAAGAGGCCGAAACAGGTGGAAATATGAAGGTGCAAGGTCGGGTGAATATGGAGGGTGCGGAAAAACCTCCCAGCCAAGCTCCAGTAACTTCTGCCGCGTCTGCAAAGAAGTGTGGAGTCTGGCATTGTCGTGATGGAAGACAATCCCCTTACGGTTGGCTAGTTCTGAACGCTTCTCGTGGATCGCTGTATTTAATTTGTCCAGCTGGCCACAGTACACATCCGAATTGATGGTCCTGTTCGTGGGAAGAAGTTCGTAAAAGACAACACCCCTCCAATCTCACCAAATCGAGAGCATAACCTTCTTTCAGTCTCATCGGAATTTCGCGTCAAACTACGTGGAAGTGTCTTGTATCTGACGAGAGCGCACTCGCAACGGACTGAAGTTAGCTACATATTAGACTGCTTGAAGTTTCGTGACGATAAAAACCGAATGGACTTTTTGGCCAACCTGATAGATACCTAGAGTGCTTAGAGCTTCAATTTATATGGTCTTGTGATATTTTGGGCGAAAAATTAGCCTTAACTTGTCTCAAGGCCATCTCCACCTTTGGTGTTGTTCTGAGTAGCCGGGGATGAGGTAGGAGTATAGAGTATTGGCTTAGGGATTAAGATGACCTGGAAGGGGGGAATGGAAGTTCTGGTGGTGGAAGTTGACTAGATTTTGAATGAAGAGGATTTTGAGATCAGCATAGGGTACAGGAAGAAGAGAGCATTGGCTGTCTGATTGAAGTTTCTTGATTGCAGGGATTGGATGTGAATAATATTATGTGGCTTGGCACAGCCCAGACTTTTATTCTGTAGGTCCAGGTAGGTTGGAGTATTGATGCGTAGATCAGTCTCTTGCTTTCTATTGTTATTTTAGAATGATTGTCCATGAAGTGAAGAAGTTGTTCGAATCGTCTGTAAGTTTCTTGTTGTTTGAACATGATTTGGGGCCCCATGTGAGTCACTTTTTACAGAATTATAGTTTATCATGTATTTAACCGTTTGAAAATAAAATATAATTGTGTTATGTTTTCTTCTGACTTTCTCCAGGGTTGGAGAAGAAAACATAAAATGTGCAAACTTTGAAACATATGACTGAGTGCTAGCTCACAATGAACAAACTATAATAATAAATTAGATAACAAAGTACAAGGAACAGTGCCAATAGAGTTGTGGTTTATCATGTAATTAATTGTTTTAAAACAAAATATAGTTGCCTTATGTTTTTTCTTCACCACTGGAGAAGAGCCAAAAGAAAACATAAAATAACAACCATGGTAAGAAGTTTGAAAGCCACAAAATATAGTTGACTCATAAAAAAAAAGGTACAATGTTAATGAAATACTGTAAACATCAAAGTTGGAGAAAAACCAATATTCTTCCTGGATACCGTTCCCCCTATTGTCAAATTCAGCGGTATCCAGTTTAGCAGTACCCAAAAAAGGGTAGAAACAAATTGGGAAGTATATTCCTGTGCTGCGAATTGTAATGGGCTTAACAGTTTGGTAACATGATTGCATATAGATATAGATTTGAAACTGTTAGCAATAATAATATTAAGGACAAGCAAACTTTCGGTTTGTTCTTATTTAAAGTCTAAATTCAGTTGAGGAAAATGTTAAAAAATTCTTTATCAGATATCAGGAGAAGATGTGAGCCACATAGGTTTTTTTGGTAATTTTTGATTGCCTAACAAGCTTACTCTTTCCTTTATTTAGTTATTATTTTTAAATTCTCAATGATTCCTTATATTTTAGACTTTCAGCATATTTAATCATATTAAATAAAGCATAAACTTAAATAAATAAAACTATTATTTTTTAGGAACTTCTTCTCAATGTTCCTAAAACTTCAAACGAATAAGGATGTAGAAATTTTTATCAAAGACGTTATCGTGATAATGTGCGTAAATATTTTATTGTAGCAATCCTAAAGTAGTTTTATATTTTTCACCGTTTCCAATTTTTTTTTTATTTGTTAAAAGACGATTTCAAGTATTTTCGCAAAAAAAAAAATACTGAGTAGTTTTTCACAGCTATTTACTGAGAATTTCAGATACTCATCTAAATTGAGTACCATAATTATTTCTCGATATTGTTACTTTATTATACTTATATTTCTACTTTATACTTTTTAATTTCATCAGCATTTATTTTGTTTATACGTATTTAAAAAAATACAATTGGGCCTTAGTTGTTCTAAAAAAAATTTAGTCAATGAATATTTTTAAAAAGAGGGGGAGGCTACTAATATGAATCAACTAATTGTAATTGATTTCAACATGAAATTAGTGAGTAATTTTGTGTACAAGTCTCTGTTTATTATCATAATGACTTTAATCAGCTTTTATTAGAAAAAAACACACTGAAATAAAACTCATGAAATTCCATTAAAAGTTTTCAGGTATTGTGCTTCTGTTTTAAGTAAATTATTAATAAAGGCAAAAAATGGTTGGTTTTCTAGGAAGTTACTTATCTAATCAGTTTGGATTGCTGGTGTGGAGAGTAACTGTTTGCACAGGTTACTCAGTCTAATTCCTATTATTGACAAGCCAATTTTGCTAGTATTGGTGGTAAGTTTTAAATTTAAACCATTAATTTAATCTTTGAGGGGGAAATTAGTGCCTTAATTTTCCCTCTCACTATTACTGTGAAGCAGAAGACTCTCTATTACTTTATCACAGTAGATGGCAACACATATTTAACAGAAAAAAAGTTTCACAATATACTCATTAAGTACACTTTATTTTTCTTTATTTATTCGGCGACTATAAAGTAAGGCCCAGCGATTAATTTGAATTAGATGTTTGATAAGTTTAATAAGAGGAATAACAATATTGGTAAAGAGCAATATATGTTTATGGTGTATTTTAATATTGTTGATGAATTATAACAATTCAAACTACTAAAATGTTTTATTTTACAGGATTTTATGGCATAATCGTTGTTTTATTTTTTTCAGTTTTCTTGTAATAAATGTAAACTCTGACAAGGAAATAACCAAGAAAGTGAACCTTACAAAGATTACCCTCAGCAACCCTACCATCCATCAGCCTTTCCTGAGGGAACCTACCGCAACTTGACTCGTACAAGCGGTTAACCTCAGCCTGAAACAAATATGTCTGAGTCTTATGGACGGGCTGGAGGAGAAGATCCGTATACTGAGTTTGATTTTAATGAGCAATCTATTCGACTTGGTTTCATCAGGTAAGTCCAAAGATTAGATAAGTACTTTTGTTAAGTATACAAACAATATTTTACTAGATGAATTTATATACAAAGAGCACATACATGATTGGCATAGTACTGATCCTCTCACTTGAAGGACTGTGTTATTTACATTAACCTGACAAAAACAAATGGCTTACATTTTATTAGCTTGCTTAATCAGTTTAATATTTTTCATAGTATTCTTACATCCTTAACTACACACAATTAGTTTTTTAATGGAAACAAACATTAATTATATTTTAATATTTTAAATAAAATTTTTGATGATTGATAAGTTAAATAAGAGGAATAACAATATTAGTAAAGATCAATAAACATTTATGGTATATTTTAATATTGTTTGTGCACTATAACTATTCAAACTACTAAAATGTTTTATTTTACAGGAAAGTTTATGGCATAATGACAGTTCAACTTCTGATTACAGTGGGTTTCATAGCTCTTTTTATATTCACTCCACATGCACACAAATATTTTCTAATGAACCCGATTTATTTGTAAGTAATTAACAGTTATGGCAATATATTATTACTCAAAGAAACTCAAAAATATAATTTAATGGATTCAAAGATGTGTACCACTTGGGACAGTTCAGTGAGGAGGTTTATATGAGAAAACAACTGCATAAATATTTAATTACAAAATTTTCAATTAAATTCAAAGGAGTTCAAATTATGTAATATTTGTAATGCTCCTTTGTTGGACAAAATTAAATATTTGTCCATTAGTTTTGAACTAAATTATATTTTTGAAAAAGGTAACAAAGATCGGATCACTATTGGTCCAGGTGTCAATCACACGAGAGTCTTAAATGAATGTTACCAAAGTTCTCAGACCCACTATTAAAAATACAACATTCTATTTGTCCACCTCAGTCACTGCAAATCGCCTTTTCTATAAATGAAAAAAAAATAATTCGGATAAAAATTTTTGCCTTGCCGTATTTAATTTGTCCTTAATAATAGGGGATAATATAATTTTCAGTGAGGAGCATTGTTCATTTATTGTAAACTACGATTGCTCATCAATTGAGCTATGACAAGAAATATTGATTATAAAAAAATTCTGAGGTAAAAAAAAATCTTTGATATGGTGAGAAAAAATTGATAGGGCACAGATCCTTGTATAAACTACCTTATGAAGACAATTACCTAACTATCAGAAACAAAATTCAATTCTTCAATTTTGATGCGAGGAATTTCCAGCTGAGCAGGACGAGGAACTGGAGAAGACACAGTGGAATCTGGCCATGAGAATACTTATTCTCTTAGGAAGTCTCACTGGTTATATGAAAACATCTACGAATATGAAAAAAAAACTACATCATAATCAGCTTTGTATAGCAAAAATATGATTTGCAATCTTTCCAGAGAATATTATTATTTTGCAGGAATAATAATGTAGTCAGAAAGACAACTATTCAGGGATCAGAAAACTGTACAGAAAAGAACAGAAAGGTCTCAGGTTTCAAATTCTGGTCTTTTAACTATTTTTTTCTCTTTGTCACAAAAATTATAATTCACCAACTGTGTCTTGTTACTCTACTTTAACTGAAATTAAAACGGTAATAAATGAAGTACTTCTCACTTCTGTAGGCAAAGTAATGGACACATAGCCGGCTCTGAATTATATGGTGATAAAGCATGACAATTTTCCATCCCTCTTGCTTCCCATGCATATGAAATCAATATCTTACTTGTAGTTTCTCCCAAATAGTAAACTTTTCAAATTTATATCTTTTTGGCACATCCCAAAGTACTTACATAATGGCCCTTGTTATACATAAAAAAATATATTTAACAAACAGTCCTCCTAAAACTCAAAGTATGATTGTTTAAATTTTTTCATAATTTTATGATTTTATAGGATTATCTCAATTGTTGTTGTGATAGTTCTTTCTCTCGTATTGGCCTGTTGCGGTAGCGTGAGAAGAACGGCACCATACAACTACATTTTCCTTCTCATATATACATTAGCAATGAGCTTCATGGTTGGTGTTATTTCAGCTACCTACGACACACAAACGGTAATTCATGAATTGATATATGCATTATAATGATATTTTTATTATAAAATTAAATTTATTTATTAGTATTAGGCTTTGATTAGTATTAGGATTTGAGGTAGAAAGTTTTCAGTTAAAATAATTTGTATAGATATACTGTTCAAGCTGGCCAGGTTCCAGGCTGCCTGTACTTAATGGGATTTCCAGATATTAAGGGTGAGGAATGTGGTGACCTATAAATATAAGCTGGTAGGAGAAAAAAAATAAAAAGGATCTTTTTGCCAATATGGGCACAAGTTGCTACTAACACTTTGAAAAAGCAACAACTATGAAATAAGAAGAATAAGGAAAAGAAGATGTGAGAAGAAGGAGAGAATTCAACACTCTCTGAAGCAGACAGCTGCAAAGGTTGGGACCCATGATGATGGTATAAACAACCCTAAAATTCAGCTAAAGCCCTTAATATTATATACTATACAACAATATGCAACAAATATGTGGTGCTTACATACCCTGCTAGTGTGGAAAGTATAGCTCCCAGCAGCAAGTGCCCAAAAAGCTGTCTCAGGAGAGACCACGATTACAATGGTTAGTCAAATGCTGTTGAGAGCAGCCATCGATGTCAAGCTCCATCATTTGACGGTAGAAATAAATCTGGGAAAACCCATTCATCTCACCCCCTTGTACAGGAGGCCGTAAGTGTCTCTCCAAGAGTACTCAGCCCTGCTATGGACTTGCATGCAAAGGACCAACCACTGGGTGGTTGGGATCGTCAATGTGCGACATCCCCTGTAGCACAACACATCGAACAATTTCTTTTACCCATAAATATGTACAAATATTTCGAGAAAAAAAGTAATTGGTGCACTATATTAATTTTTGTTGAATAATGAAGTAGCAAACCCTAATTTGGAGTCTTATATGATAAATATATGTTAACATTAATAAGGGAAAGAATTTTTCTTTTAAATTAGACCATAAATTTATGTTTTAATTACTTTCAGTAGCACTAAAAACCATTTGTGATTCTAGGACTCTCTCATCAGCCTCTAGCAGTTGTCCCAGTCCAGTTATACCCCCATCCAATTTTTGATATCAAGAGCTCTTGTGAATTTCTGAAACTAGAAAATTATAGTATATTTCTTCTTCTAATTATTTTTTTCTTTAGGGAATAATGACAATTACTGACAGCCTCAATCTGACTTTTTGGAGCTCCGATTGGAATTCCTTCAATTCATGATGCTTTAAGTATTAAAATTTTGATGAGCTTACAAAATTTTTTGAGGATAATTGGAACATGACGGGAGGTTTCTTTCTCTCTAAATTGACCAATCAACCCCAGCATCAGTTGTTCTTAAGAAGGAATATTGATAAATTAGTGTTAGATTACACAGGCCAACAGGTGTTTTGGTGCCGGGTATTTGTTGCTGATTTCATATGAGCTTCATGCCCTGAATTCAAATATGACATTAGTTTGTGCCTAGGAGCTCAAATTTTGAAGATGTAACATTTTAGTGAAATATACGTTACACTATTATAAGTTAAATCTATGGATCAAATAAAAAAAATCAAACACGGAATTTTTATTATTGTACCATACAAAGATAGAGGAAAAAGTCATCAATGAAACCAACTAGTCCTTGTCCACATTGGAAGCCTCTTTTCCATGATATTCTTGAATGCATTTTGGATCATCCCTTATTTAAACTCCAGCAGTAATCTTCCATTGTGCTAATCCCATCTTACTTGGTATCAGCTTCCGTAGTTTTAATATCCTGGTGAAATCTTTCACCTTGTCCCTCACTGGTGTCTCCTAAATTTTCAGCAAAACGGTCTAGATGCCTGTGTAAATAGTGCACCTTAATATTCATGTTATACCCAAGGGGTTTGAAACTGTTAAGCATCTCGTCTACCAGTTCAACATATTTTTCAGCTTTGCCTTTACCCAGAAAATTTCTTACAATTGCAACAAATGAAGTCCAGGGTTTTCACTCAGCCTTATTTATCTACATTATTAGAATTTACAAAGGCAGGATCCTCAATTAGTTGTCTTATTTGTGGGCTGTCAAATATTCCTGCTTTAATTTTTTCCATACTCAACTGTGGCATTTTTTCCCCTATATATGCAAAGCATGATCTGTTCCTATCAAGAGTCTTTGCAAACTGCTTCATAAGGCCCAGCTTTATATGCAGCGAAGGAAAGATTTTCTCTCATTCAACTAAGGGGTCGTTAATGGCATTCTTTTCCCCAACGTCCATGGTTTGTCTCTTAGGTCCCTCTTTTTTAACCCAGTGGTGTGTTTTGTCTCTGGTATCCCAGAGGCACAAGAAGTGACGATATTTGATGTGGCCACTTTGCTATCCAAGGAGAAAGTTTACCATTTCTATTTCTTTTTTTTTTTTTTTTTTTAATTTCAAATCCTCTTTATTATAGCATGAACAAAATAAATAATAATTGAAATACAAAATTCTCCTCTTCCTGCCATTCACAGATGCATTTGAAGGAGTGCATAAATATAATACATTTTGTTTTTGTGGTAAAAAGTTCATAGTCTCATATACAACACTAGGTGATGAGGCTCACCTTCAGACCATTTCTAAGTCCACACAAATCACCCATGGCTGTTTATGATCTTTATCTTCTCCAAGACCAAAGCTATGGTGTTATAGTCTTCTTTCATTTTTGTTGATTGAGCAATTGGTATTGAATCATATTATTACGTTTTTTATCTATATTGTTTATATCTAAATTAATCTGAGGTTTTAAAAAGGTTCTGTTAATATAAAAAAGAATTCTGGCAAAAGGAAAATTGTTTAATTACAACTTGATTCATGAATTTAATATATATATATATAAGCAGGTATGTGATAAAATTACAATGTTGAAAACTAAACTTAAAATTAATCGCGACTGGCCAGATTTACTCTTCTTGCGTCCTTCGGCGAATTCTTCTGGTTTCTTGGTAGCAGAGCGTAATTGCCATATGATTCGTTGTCATCTTTGTGTCACGAGGTCAGTACACGTCCACTGCTAGCATCTCTTTAAACCTTCCTCCTCGTGTGCTGGTCAAAATGAAAGAGGCTGTTTTTCGGGGTCTCGTACCTTTCCGCTGCCTTTTTGATTTTTTAACTTTCTTATTTTCCAATGCCTGTTGTCTTAGACATTATTAACTTTACTTATTTTAAAGTTAACAAATCCAATATTAAAATATTTATATTTAAGTCTTGATTTTATTTATATGATAACTATTAATATTAGATATAACGGCAAAAAATAATGTTCATTCCTACTTGGCCATGATACACGGGTCGTTTATCACTCATTTACACCCGCTAATTTCGAGTTTATATCAAAGGCAACATCACTAACTCACAACAATATTTATTCCTTTTGTGTAGAAGGACATCTCTCAACCTTCGCTTGGAGCTGACAATAATAGGCGCCAATCATCTGGAAAATAGACAGGAAGACCCATTTTTTCCAGGAATCCTTTAATTTCATGACAAAATACGATAATAATTATATAATATAATTATATTGTAATAATATAGTATATAAAATAAGATTATCTTCTTGAGAGAAGGGAGAAGATGAATACAGGAAGCAATCCTTGTATATGTGATTTAGAACTGCACAAAATGTAATTAGAACAGTAAAAGAAACTCTGATCTAAAAAAGTAGATAGAGAAAAAGCTGATTTCATATTAAGATTCAGCGTCCCAAATATAGCTAAAACCAGCTCTAATATATACTTGGCACTAAAAAAAAAATATTCTTTTTGGCCTGTGTTATAGAAAGGAGATAAATTTTACCCCTTTGAAAATATTATGAATAAACAAAGACAAGAAGTTACAATAGCCCAAAATTGTGTATAGGACCACAAAATATATTCATAAATACCTAATTATTAGAGATCAACCTGGAATTAATCCTAGTTGCAGATTGGCAATGGTAATAAAACAAAGAATAGAGAACTGCCCACAGTAAAACGATTTATTTTGTAGATTTAAATTAAAACAGTTGTTCCTTAAGTAAAGATATAGTCAAGGTAGATAAAATTCTAAAGTTTTCCAAAGAGACAAAATCCATTTACTATTTACAATCAAACCTACAAACATTTTATTTGTGGTTTTGTGAAATGACATAAACAATACTTCCATTAGCTAGCTTAGATCTTATAATGTATATCATCATGAGTGATTTTTTTTCAGCTCCCAAGTTATAGTGAAGCATGATTTTAATGTTGATAATTTTCATGCACCAATCTTTCAGTTGGCCGACATGACCTCTGCAGTTTGTAAATTCTTACAATGAAAGTCCAAGAAAATATGTTTTATTATAATACTTACTGTTGCCCTCTAAAATATAAGATTGGTCCTAGACAAGCTATCCTTTGTCTGCTGGAAAGTTCAACATTTATTTTACCAGGAGAGAATTAAAATCCTTACCAACAAGTAGGATGTTGAGACTTTAATTTATTTAATATCTTCACTTAATATTTGCAATGGGTATTGGTCCTACAAGATCTTTGTACTAGGTGACATGGCTTCTATACCTACGCCTTAAGGTACTCCATTATCTTGAATCCTTCTAGTCGAATGTTCATGACCAATTATTATTGGGAAATATCTTTTATTAATTTTTTTTAAATGAAATATGGCAATTCTCTTTGGAAGTTATATTTATTAGAATCGTTAAGAATGTTTTGTCTCTAAGCTGTATCAAATTCTACTTCAATATTGAAAAATATTCCTCAACAACCTCATCGTTGGTTACAAAAATAATTTAGAGCTCAGTATGAACAGAAACAAGATGATCTACTGACAATCTTTCTTTTTTATAACAGTATTGCAAATTATATAAATATTAAGAGCTCAGCAGATGGAGTTTGGCTTATAGATCAGTTATAGTTTTTGCATTAAGTTTTTTAAAAGCCTCATATTGGTAAGCCATTTACTAAAAATATAGCTACCTGTAATTGAGAAAAAAAAATTTTTTTTTCAGGTCATTTTAGCTGCAGGAATGACAGCAGCTATAACTCTAGGACTTACAATATTCGCATTTCAAACCAAGATAGACTTTACTTCTTGGGGTGGAGGATTATTCAGTCTTTTAATAGTGCTCATAGTAGGAGGGATATTTGCAGCAATTTTCCCCTCTAGAATAGGGGAAATACTTATCAGCGGCTTTGGTGCAGTTTTGATGTCATTGTATATAATTTATGACACTCAACTAATGATGGGTGGGAAGCATGAGTATTCCCTTTCCCCTGAGGAGTACGTATTTGCAGCTCTTAATTTGTACTTGGATATTATCAAACTATTCTTATACCTTCTTCGTCTAATTGGAGGGAGAGACTAGGCTCAGCTGAAATTATAGTTAATACATAAAATGTTATAAAAAGCTTAAGACATTTATTTATAATACTTTTATTACATGTTTATAAATATTATTATTTGTTATATTTGTAAATTAAAACAGGTTGTGTTTAAAATAATTGATTATCATGAAATAAAATATTGCTGAGTTTGGAAACGGAAACATTTACAAAGGTTAAGGATAATAATACAAATTAACTAAACTGATTTTATTTTTTCATGGTATAAGTATATCAGTTACATACTTAATTTTTGATACCTATAATGAATATACAATTAAAAAATATAAAATTTAAAATACAATGAAAATTAATGTGTTATATACAGCAGTTTAAACTTAATTGTTATTGTAAATATATGATACAAAAGTGAATTGTCAGTCACATACTTTAAAAAATGCCAATCAAAAGAATTGCAAGGAAAAGAACTATGATGACCAACCAGTAACCTGAAAAGAAGAATTTCATGTAAAAAATGAAACAAATTAAAAAATACTTTTATAAGTAGTAAAGTAATTAAATATTAAAATTAAATGGCATACTTGAATTATTAATAAATAATCAGCTTTAGTTCCGGAGTACATACGGACATAAAACACCAAATGAGGAGGTTAGTGTAAGCAATTATAGCAAGAGTCAGATTTTAGCAGAAAATGTGACAAACTTTAGCTTAGGATTTCACAAAAATGGTTAATGTTTAAGTTTGTTATTAGGGCTCTCTATGTGGTAGTGGTTAGCGTAACTGCTACACTTCACAGATTTAAAAAAAAAAAAAGTCCTATGCAGAAGAATAATACAAAAGTATTATTTGTAAATCAATTTTTTACTAAGAACTTAGAAGGCTCGAGTTCTTTATGCTTATGCTTTCTATAGGCAGGTGATGCAGCTTTGAATTTTCAACTTGATTTTCATCAATTTCCTTAATAATTAAAATATGTTTAGTCTTTTCCGTAGCCAAATATCATATTATGATGGACACTGATAAACACGGTCTCTCCAAGGAATGAAATTTCAGAATGTGGATAAAAAAACTTAACGCTAAACTAAAAAAACAATAATGAAATGCTTGAGTACCCAAAACATTTTTAGGGATGTATTATATTTTAGATTTTCTGATTTAAAATGTTAAAGGGATAAAACATCAAAGGGATGACTAGAGATATCTAATGAAAACAACTGAAGCCTTAAAAAATTAATAAAGTAACATGATTTGTTATATGACTTACCCCAAGTACTATCCTGATCTGTTACGACTCTTACTTGCACATTTTCTCTTTGGATACTTCTATTAGTACTGTCCATTTGATTAGAAATGTCATCAAGTAAATCTATAATAATATCAAAGACAAAAAAAAAATGAAAATAAAATCAGTGGTGTCTAATAATTACTAAATATTCGAGAAATAAATAATGATGAGTGAAATATAATACCATTGTGTAAATCCACTTCATTTCCAATCGTAATGGCTATATTCTTCTGGCGACTGATCACTTTAGACAGATTGTCTAAACCACGATCTTGTTCTGAAAAAAAGAATTCATTCTAAAAACTGCAGCAATTAGAGACAATAAAAAATAACTTTGTAACTTCTAAGTTAATGCACTGGTAACAAACTACTTGTTATTTCATCAAATCTACAATGGAAACTGGTGAGGCCATGAAATCATGACCTGACATCTTAGTGGAGCCTTGCCAAGTTATGCTTCAATCTACCCAATCTAAACCAGTATGGTTAGTATTTATTAAAATCTCAACTCAACAATATTTTTTTTGTAATGGAATAAAAAGTATTTGTGCCCAATTTGGTCTGAATCAGAGGATTAACCTTTTCAAGCAGAGCAATGGGGGAGAAAGAGTAATATGTTGAGATCCCAACATTAACTAACCAACAAAACTAACATTAATATTAACTGGTGAAATAATTTAATTTAATTAAAACTTTTCAGGTTGTGTTTCAATTATTAGACCAAAAGACTTTTGGAGGTATGGTATAATTTTAAAAATAATTTCTGTTCTTAAGAAAATACCTGCTAAAATTGAACTCTGCTCTTGGCGCAAAGTCTCCATAGAAGGAACAAAATCATCTCCAAGCAATGGTTTATCGGGACTCACATCATCTAACCAGCTCACACCTTCTCCGTCTCCGGGTGTGTTTAATAACTGTCTTCTTTCCCTTAGCTCTTTACTGAATAAATAAATCATTAAGTAATAAACATACACAAAATAAATAATATATAAGATATAAACACGGTCAAAATATGTATAGAGGTCAAAGTCCATATTAGAGTGTTTATATGAGTATATGATGTACCTACACCTGGTACCTCACCACTCATGAAAAGAACAGCAAACTTGTGTGTAGCGACCGCTAACTACATAAGTTAAATCACCTTATACTCTGGTGCATATATAATGTATTGTAATTAAATTTAAATCATGGTAAAAGTTTCTAGCAATAAACAAGTCACAAACGTAAGAGGGTTGACGGCCGTCAGCAATAAACCTGAGAGGGTGAGCCACCTGGCCATCATAAACAGACCCTTTTAGACCAAGGGCCGCTACCCGGCGGTCATAAACCTGCAAGGGTACCACATGGCATGCCATAAACAGTCCTTTAGGGGTCGAGGGGTCACGTAATTGGTCAACGGTCGCGTTCTCACGCTGGCCAAGGCCCTTCCCCTCCCCAAGCAGGAACTGTATTTAATCCAGGGCATTTGGCCCTAAAAGTCTGTCGCTACTCTCTCTCCTCATCCACTGTTACTCGGTGTCGCTTTACACCAGGGCCACTTGGCCCTGGAAGTCAGTCTCTTAGACTCCTCGTCAGCCCACTCTCTCCTCATCACCTCTGAGTCTCTCACCTGTCTTTTAGTCTCCTTGCAAACCCTCTGACGACTTGTACCTGTGACGCTGCTGGTCTCCCGCCCGAACTCTGAAAACTTGTCTTATTCTTCATGAAACCTCTGCAACTCTTCTCTTGAACATAGTGTATTGTCGGGACACATACCTATCATAAATGGAGTCAGATATTAACGCCGACATGGAACAATGGTCCATGTTACAAACTACAACAATCCGCACTTGTCACCAGGGCTAGGGTGATTAGGCACTCCCCTAGTGGCAACCCGACATTGTGGTTAAGGGGAGTAGTGTTAAAGTGAAAATAGCTACAAAATGAAAAGCACAAGAATATTTTTTCATACATAAAAAATGATCCTTACTTTCAAGCCATTTTTTAAAACTATTTTCTATAAATTGACTACTTAATCTTTTAGGCAATAAATATAACAAAAATTAAAAAACAACAGCAAGAATTAATATTTAAATAGATAATTACATTATAGTAAGAACAGTTCAAATCACTATTATTATTTTATGGATTACCGCATAACAATTTACATTCAACTGTTTTTTAGAGCTTTCCTTATTTATTTAATTATGGCATACAGAAAACCTTGCTAGAAATTAGTGTATTTATTGCCATAGAGAGAAAGCATTTGTCTCTCATTTCAAAACCAGTGTTTGTCATACGACATTTAAAAAAGTTTTCAGCTTCATCTTTTAAGAATTCATTTATGAAGAAACCCACTTTTATTGAAAAAAATCAATGGAGGCAAATGTGTTCCCACCACTTTAACTTGTCGACGAGCATCTGTAACCTTCAATTCGATCCTGCTTCCCATGTTCAATGCTGTTAGATACCGAGGTTTTCATCTAGACAAAATGCTGACAAGACCTAAGAGACACACTAACCTCCCTTCTACGTTGTAAACTCATCCTTTTACAGTGTGCCAACTGCCCTTGAAGTTAGACCCTCAAGATTTTCCAAATTTCACCAAAGTCTATCCGTTTATCCAAAGCTTCTTGTCAACTCCTCATACATAAACACTCCATTCTTACAACCCTCTTTGTTGCTTAAAACAGCAGTGACCTCATTGATCTATTGTAAATAGAAATGTATGTGATGGGATTCTGTTCTATCCTAGCCATTATCCCTGCTAATGTCTTGAGCATCTGTGGTTCTCTTGCCCTCTTTCTGGACTTTACCACGTGGCAAAACGGTTGAAGAGGGTGGCAGAGGTTCTGCTGTTTCTGGCCCTTCCACCAGCTTCCTGGGGAAATAGCTCCAGGGCGAATGTGTATGTATATATTGTTGAATGTTGGTAAGAATGTGAATTGTACATAAGTATGAATGAATTCATACATCTCAATTAATAATGCTGTACAAGGAAATTGTAACTTTTGAAGTAAAAAAAAAAATCTGAGGTATGGCTAATCTGGTAAACAGGAACACATACATTGAAATTAAGCAGTTCTAAATATTATCACTTTAAAAGAAATTTTCAATATTTAATTGTTTTAACAATAAAATATCAAATTTGCTATAACAAAATTATTTCATGAATAGTTGAATTTTTAGTGTTATACAAGCAAAAAATGCATTTATCTGAGTGCATGTTAACACAATACATAATGAAACAATTTATACATAATGCATGGTGGCATCAAATACATTTTTTTTTAAATCTTTATTTGTAAAATTGCAATTTTTTTATGAACTATTAATAGTTGTGATATAAGAAATCATTCTTACTGCATACACAATTTCGCTCATTTGATTTGTACAGTTTACACTTACACCATATTCATACAATATATTGTAATGTTATTTTAGATTCGAAGAGGTGTGGGGAAAAAATGGGCGGGGCCTTTCAGCCGTTAGAAGGAAGTGCAGGGAGACATGGGAAGGAAGAGAGAGGAGAGGGAGAAGTTTATAGGACTGGAGGGAGGCAGTTGTTTCAAGTTACTCGAGTGGCCAGTTGTTGAGTGACGATAAAAGAGAGGCGGGAGTTTTAGAATGGTTTTAAGAAGAGAGATGTTGATGATATGCGTTTGTGGATGGTCAAGCATATTTTATGTGAGGGCCCTTACATGTGTCTAACCTTATATTTCTTCGTATTACCTCATAGTAGCGCACATGCCATCATATAAACTTATATACATCATACGTGCGGAGTCTAAAGGAGGATTGGGAAATATTGGATTTGGAGCATCAGGATCACAAAACTAAATGCTTGGATGAAATTAGGCAAGCATTCGATGGAAAATTAGTAGTAAACAACTCAAAAACTGTAAATGATAAAGATTTTGATTTTTATTTCTTGCATGTAAAAATGCTTGGTGGTCAAGAACCTAACTTGAGATATAAAGAATAGATTAGAAGTGTAATTAATTTTTGTTTATCGTAACTAATACAATAACTTCATAATATACATAAAAAATCTGCCTATGAGCCCCCATCATGGCCCATGAGCCTTCCCCCAGTGATCCCCCTCCCCTCACACTCCGACTACTAAGACTGGAAAGAGGACAAGAGAGCCGCAGAAGCCCTGGACATCAGTGAGGATTGTAGCCAGTGCCAGTACCCCATGACATACTTACCTATTCCCAATAGATTACTAGGCAATCGGTGCTTTAGGCGATGAAGAGGACTGCATGGATACTGTGTTACTGCATAAGGAGGAGTTCAATACAGGATTTGGATGTGCGGATGTTTTCATGGAATTTGGTAAATCTTGAGGTTATAAGATCAAGTACAAAAATAGGTACATTGGGGCCATTGTGAAGAAATGAGTTTGTGATGTAAAAGCTCCTTTGGCTTTAGTTATGAGGACTTTGGATTGGAATATCTAAATTAAAATCACAACAGCCAGGATATCAGACGTTCAAGTCTTGACTGCCATACAATTTTCCTCAAACCTAATAATTTTATTTAAGTTTCAATGACACCAATTGCTAAAGCCTTTTCAATAGCTTTATCTACAATAAGTGTAATTTAAAACTAAATAAACCACCTCTTCCAATCCAACACCTCAATGAAACATGATTAATAATTTTAATTGTGGGCTACAAATATTATTGTCATAACCTTTTGAAGGCTAAAAAATAATGTCAGAATTTCAAGAAAATAAATAAAAGTAAACTTTTTGAGTTTATTCTATTGTGAGCAAAGTGAAATCAAATTATACTCATCAAATTTTTTTAAATGAAAAAACAATACCATGTTAATAAATTCAATTATCTGTAAAATTAGCAAATTTGTACCCAATAATATACATGACGCATGTTAATTAATTTGTTTGTTTATTTAAAGGGAGCTATTTTGGTGTGAAAGTTATGATCGCCATTGTTTGTATATTTAAACTCACTAGAGGAGTCCACTAATGCGAGCCCGAGATAGTATAAGGACAAGAGCAGAGCCTAGGCTAGGGACCATTCGGGGCCTTTTTATTATTATTTGTAGGCAGATGAATCACAAATGCTTTTTATGCTAATGAGGCTGTTTGGAATCACACAATGTACCAAATTTTAATACTTAGTAGCATAAATTATTCTTTCTACAATTTTATAAATACTAACCTCACACGGAAATCTTGTGACAGTTGTATATTTTTACTTTCTAAATCTTCAACCAACCTCTGACGCCTCTCTCTTTCTTCCTGAGTGCTAAATTAACTTAAGGAAATAATGAAAAAAATTAATAAGTACAATTTATATACATAACTGAAATAATTATAGTAGCTTAAATACCTCTCACTAATAAATACTCAAAGCAGTGAATATTTAAAAACATCAATGTGTTAAAAAACTAATTATCTATTATCTAATTAAATAATTATTAGAGGGAAATGTCCACTTTTAATGAAAATTAGTTAGAAAATACCTGTAATTTTAAAATGAGAGACCTGGTGTGGAAGAAAGGTAAAGTGCCTGTCTTCATGTCAAAGTAACTGGTTCAAGTCCCGCCCTGGGAAGTAATTTAATTTCCCGATATTATTACCTCCCAGTACAATAAGTGTTGGCAACATGTATAGATAAATAACCAACACCCTGGTAACATGGCTCACCTAAATGGTACTACATGTGTAAATATACCGAACGGCCACCCCTCACACAGCCAAAATGACAGAAGTTAATAAGGATGGGCATTTCATCGAATTAAAATTTGTAGTTTCCTAATATGAAAAAAAAGGATACAGAGCACTGGAATATAGTAAATTCCTTTTAAGCTGTTCAACCTCATAGTTATATTGTTTCAAACGAAGTCTTATGGCAGCTGAAGCAGTAGAGAATTTCTCTGAATTTGTTGGGAAAACATTCCTTTCGCTCAGCTGTTTAACAATCTCTCTATAAAGGTTTTCACATGATTCATGCTCAGTTAACCTAATTATGTACAATACAAGGAAATTAACAGTATATCACATCTAAAACAGAAAACTAAATTACACAATTATCAAAACATATTACCAGGGGTCGTTGCCTGTATCTAGCTGAACAAGAGACATTTTTATTAGAGGTTGTCATTCATATCATTTACTAATGACCACAAAAGATTTTCTGGCACAACAACAAATGAAACAAATTTCCGTTTGAAGTGGTGATAAAGTAATCATCAGTTCATATACCCGGCTGGCAAGAATTGTTATCACCTGTCTCAGCAGCTAGGCCTTTGTTATCAATATTATACGAAGGTTAAAATTCCTGTAGGTTACAAATCAAAAGTTTCTTTGATAGATATATACCTTAAGTTTTAATATAAGGATTCGAGTTACCGATATAAACTGCAGCCTAAGATTGTTAATTTTAATCCGAACATATTGTATAGTTTATTGAACTAGATTATACTGACATCTCACAAATTCTTAGCTCTTTGTGATACCTTATCAAGAATCTTGATTAGCTTTAATAAACAGATTAGCTTCTTACTATTTTTTTTTCAGTATACATATTGGTTGAATAGTGTGATTCAAATGGAATTTGCTGGGAAAGTAGTACTCATTACTGGATCTAGTTCTGGCATTGGAACTGAAACTGCATTACGTTTTGCCAAGTTAGGAGCTAATCTTGTTCTAACTGGTAGAAACGTCACAGCTCTTCACAAAGTAGCAGATTCGTGCAAAGAAATAAGCAAGAATGCACCCCTAGTTGTCGAAGGCAGCCTGGAAGACGAAAATCATGTAAAAAATTTAGTCGATAGTACCATTAAAAAGTTTAGCAGGTTAGATGTACTTGTTAATAACGCTGGAATTTTGGAAACGGGCAGTATTGAGAACACTTCACTTGAGCAGTACGACAGGATTTTCAATGTTAATGTTCGATGTGTGTACAACCTAACAATGCAGGCCGTACCACATCTGGTGAAAACTAAAGGAAATATAGTCAATGTTTCAAGTGTGAACGGAATACGTTCATTTCCTAATGTTCTGGCTTATTGCATGTCTAAAGCAGCAGTCGAACAGTTTACGAAATGTGTAGCCTTAGAGCTAGCTCCAAAGCAAGTCAGGGTGAATGCGGTCAGTCCAGGTGTTATTATAACAGAACTGCAGAAAAGAGGTGGTTTGGATGAAAAATCATACGCTGAATTTTTGGAAAGAAGTAAAACTACACATGCATTAGGGAGACCAGGCGAAACTGCAGAAGTTGCCGACACTATTACATTTCTTGCGAGTGAGAAAGCTTCTTTTATTACAGGTGCTAGTATTCCAGTAGACGGTGGAAGGCATGCTATGTGTCCTCGCTAGGTTTTATTGAATTAGCATTAGATATATAACAAAGATCTATTTTAATAAGGAATACATGGTTGAGAGACCAGTTACTTTAACTTTAATGAAGTGAGGTGAGGGACATAGTCCCAGGATATTAAAGATATTATTCTTAAGTCCTACAAATATCTGTTTATGTTTTAGCACATGTGCTGATAAATATAAATTAGTGAGGGGAGATATTATTTTTAATCTTAATCAATGTAATAATAAAATTTTCCTGCTGTCGAATTGCTCATTGTAATATCCTATTTAAAATATATAATTTTTACTCTTGGTGTTATGGAATATTTGATATAATTTGTATATAAGGAAATATATATCTATCAATTAAAAATGTTTGTGTTTATGCACTATTTACTAATTGAGTCAGTATAGATTGGGTTTGCCAGTAAGTTAGTAGGGAGAGAGATGTGCCTAACATTCTATCTGCCAATCTCCTCTACTCATAACCCCCTTTCCAATATTCAGCTTTCATAGAACATACATCTACAGCTCTTAACACATAGAAAATAATACTTTACGGAATAGTGTTTGTTCCAGCAAGAGGGATTTTAAGTTTCTGGTAGAACTTTTCTACTTCTTTAGCTGACTACTAGTTGAGATTTATGTAGGGGCACTTGAGTGGGGCAAGACTGTGAGAACTCCCTTTCTCTACTGGCAAACTCAACTTAGACTGATTATCACCTAATTTTCCAATTATATATATAATTCAGTATGAATAATGATAAAGCAAATTATTAATGTCAATATTTAATTATCACTGCTTTGCCTGGCTGAGGTTCCATTTTGTGAGGATACATGCATTTATAAAACTGGTATTTGAATGAAACAGTCTTTGAGGAAATTCTATTCTTAATTGTCAAGACCCACATCATAGGGACTGACTGGGAAGTTATTCCACTCTAACAGCTGAATGAAGGATTGTTATATAATTATATAAAGGTAAATCGTTTCTCAAATTAATGTATCCAAATACAAATACAAATAAAATTTAAGCTGAGTAGAAGGTTTTGCTGCGGAAGTTTGATGAAAGAGAGTTGTTAGGTTTCATATAAATTAGAACTGGGCAACATTTCGACGTACTTTGTATGTCTGTATCAGGTCATAATAGGAGATGGTACAGGATTTTTTTGTTCTGGTTATAACATTTTGGGGAAGTGACTAGTACCTTTGCACCTTAAAAGGAGATGTTGAATGTTGAGGAGAATCTTTAATAATCTGCCACCTGTACCTCCGTATGTACTCGACTTAAATTTTGTCAATATAATTCTCATGTCTCAATGATAAAAAGGATTGCTTTAAAATTGTGTTGGTAAAAGCGAGGTAGTATAGAGTACAAGTAGTATATATTTCAAAGATATCAGACTGGATAAACTTTATCTAAAACTTAAATTTTATATAAAACTGATGAACATTGAAGTTAGTGGGGATTTTTTATAATCTGATAGATTCCCCAGCAAGCTCTGAAATGCAATAGTTTACTTCAGCCTGAAACCCCCGTATTTTAATTGAAGTCTCATAAAGGAAAAGCTTGTAAAGATTTTCCTGTAAAATGTCAAAACACTAACATTTTTATTACAAATTTCTAAATAGATAATAGTTTTTAAAGAAAATTTATAGAGAACTGGGCAGAGAATTTTAAGAGATCCACATGTAAGTAAAACAAATTTACATCTCTTGGGTTCTTAAGTTATTTACATGAAACAAACAATAGTTGACTGGATTTAAACTCTTATTATTTAATATAATAAGATATATATTTAAACTTAATTTATGTCAAATAACAGAAAGAGTCATGGCTTCTTTTAACTTTCACCTTGGGGGACAGTTTTTTCATACAGATAATTGACAATATCATAGCTAGCAACATCAAAAAGCCATACCTGGTGATGGCGACCCAGAGGAATTGCTAGATCATGTGGGTGGTGTGACCAGAGGGAAGGGAGTGCAGGATATCAGAAGGTTGAAGCGAATGAAATAAGTTTTTTTTTTTATTATTTCAAAACCTCTTTATTTATATAAGTATTATAATGAACAAATAATTTTTGATTTAGATTTTTCTCCTCGTGCTGCATACGCAGATGTATTCGAAGGAGGGCATAAATATAATACAATGCAGATCGATGTTAAAAAGTCAAACACATACACAACACTAGGTGATGTAAGGAATCTTAAAGAAACAGAAGTTAGAGGAATTTTTAAAACTTAGGACTGACATTTATAACAATGAGTATTCAGCACATAGTAAGAGATAAACTACTTAGTATTAATGTTTTCTCTTAAGTTTGTGGCTTATTCTAGAGTTTTAGTTTATAATTTTTTCAAGTCCTGGTGGCTTGCTGAAGTCCAACCTGTAACATAGGCACCATCAGCTTGAAATCTCAAAGATAATCCCCTAGTCTATCGAAAACATTAAAAAAAAAATCTGTGGAGAAACAAAACTGTGTTTGTTGTATTTCATGTTTTATCTGCTACCTCATTTCCTGGAATTGCCATTTGGCCAGGAGTCCATGTGAACTTAACAGATTTCCCAATTTCTTTTAGTATATGTTGCATTGTGAACTGTTGAATATCGTTCCACTTTTAACAAACGCTTCTTTTTTTGTGGTTTTAGAACCCAAGTGTGATCAAGGTCTCCTTACTTCAACTTTAAGTAATCCCAGTTTCTTGCTGCCACTTCAATTTTGGATGTCTAAGGTGGAAAAAGCTTTTGTTTTTCTAAAAGAGGCCTTGAAATTCGTCATTATCTCCATATATTATTCATATTCCAGATTTTCTTTTGGGTATATTTTGAGGAATAATATCCAAATTGGTTGTTCCTTAGGGCGTAAGAGGGTCCTTGTAGATACAGAGCTTTGCGATGCAGGATATGTTTTTCTAACACAAAGTATCGTCTATTGCCTCTTGATCCTTGGCTTTATTTTGTTATTGCTACTTCCCTTAGAGACGAGAAATGAAAATTATTTCACATTCCTGAAGTTCAAACACTTAGTTTAATTGGTCTTCCCTGATATCTGCCAACATGTTGACTCATAGGATTTGTTATTGGTTTTATTAATATAATATAGAACAACTCTTGTAAGCAAGATCAAGTAACACATCTTTCATTGCGGTGAAGCTCCTTCCAACAGCATTGAGATCAAAGGTAATCCTAAGGGTCTGAACAGACATTTTAAATATTGTAGCAAGAAACCAACTCCCAACCAGCCTTAATGTACACTTAGTGACAGATTAAACAGAATGTTGGGGAGCCACTCTGCCTGGGGCTTAATGTGTTTCGAAAACTTCTGAAGAAACCCCTTGTACATGGATTGGCATTACATTGCACCTTCCTTTAATGATATAGAAGATTGATACCAAATATGTTTTTATTATAAAAACATTCTCTTTATTGATGAGTTTGAGTGACCTGCTGAACTTGGTGTGGCAGTGCCCACCCATTTAAATCCTTTTGTTTCAATTTATAAATGGGAACCATTAAAATACTAAAATATGAATCAAACACTATTGCAAGAAATAAACATTATATAAGAGTATTAAATATTCAGTGGTGATGATCAAAAGGTGTTTCGCGTTTAACACCAACACTTAGTGACTTAGTGATTGTTCAGGAAGCTAAACAATAACTTGAAAATCTGGGCAGATTATTTAAATTTCATAAATAATTTCAGTTTTTCATGTTTGAGTAATTTGAAATATTCTTCTTTTTCCAGTACATATTCCTTTATTTTGTTGAAGATGTTTAAGATTTAATAAATTTGTGAATAGGATTAAAAAAATTATTTCCACTGAGCAGTATTTTCTTTATTGGTAATACACAGTTTAGTAGTAGGTAACATAAAAAACTGTGCCAAAAAAAAATCATCATCTTACCAAAAATTATAAATTAAAATAGGGTAAAGAGTACAACTATGTAACATGATAATTTAAAACAAATTATTCCTATTGATGAAATTGAAACTTAAAGTGTAAATTTAATGAGTTCTTTCCAATAATTTTAAGACATTTTGAAAGAATGATCTAATATTGCATGCCAAATTACGCCAACTGCTGCCTGTAAGGTGCTGCTACCTGCTGGAATGAAAGTGAGCTCACGAATTCAAAAGTAAGAGCCGCGATTTCTTGAAGTGTGACACAATGTGAAATTGTTTATTATTTGTATTAATTGGTTTAATATGGGTAATATAAATATTTAATATTGAGGGTTCTATTCTAGGAGTAGTGATTACTTAAAAGCATTATCAATATCCAAAATAATTTTCAATTTTCTAATAAACATTATTCCTTTTATAACAAATCGTAAATGAGGTCTTGGAGTATAATTTAAGGCATACTTCAATCATCTGACCAAATATTACATTTTACGCGTAAATTAAAATAGTCCTGCTTGATTTAATGTGAATGAAAGTAGATGACTGTCACTGGTTTAGCATATCAGTCAAATTGGAAAATTAATGTACTTTCACATTATCACGGACGTCCTACTCTAAGTTTTGATTTGGTTACCCCAGCCTGTTACTCCAGTACAAGGGGTAAACATTATTTTAGTTTTCATGGTTTAGCTAGTTGTTTTACAACCAAAAACCCTAATGTGTTCACCTCCATGTGTCTATCTGTTATGGTGATTGTGAGTCCCTTTTCAAACTAGACATGACATTAAACATGGAGGTTTCATTTTATGGCTCTGCCAACTTCATGAAAAGTGATCAAGTATTGACGAAGTACTTGGGAATTAACAAATGAGAATTTTTCTGGTAGAGTCTGTCTAAGTTGAGTTTGCCAGTAGTGGAGGGGAGCTGGCACAGCCTTTCCCCAATCATGTACCAATTGGAAAGGGGGAGCGTGAGTGCAGGGGATTGGTGGAAAGAATGTTTGGGCAAACTCAAGTTAGACAGACTCTACATAGCGTAAGGTAATTCATCTCGTATTACTTATAAATAATATGTAATAGGCGTTCTTTTTTTTATTCCTCAAACGATAATCGCAAAAAGTCATTAAAATCGTGTTGAACAACACGATAACACTTGAATTTTCGAAAATAAGATATTACTTGCAACTAATGGTTCCTAGTGTTATCAGCTCCTATAGTACTATTTCGTATTTGGAGCCTGTTATACGTAGTAATCTGGCTTAGTTACCCTTTCCGGAACCGATGTTGAGTCCCCTGTGAATGGAAGATAGATGGGTCATCTGCCGTGTATCCAATGACTGTGACTGACCACCGTTTCTAATCAAGGGGTAGGTCGCTGGGACACGTCCGATGCGTCGGCGACACTCGTCTACCCACCCACCTGCTAAAGGTTGATGTAAGATGGAAATTGCAAAAAAATAAGAAGCCATTTTTCCTTGTGTCATATCCACATCAAAAGCATACTTTTATTGTGCATAACTGACACTGTCAAGTGCTGAAACGTTTGCTTTAATTGTAGGTGCGATACTTAGGAAAATGCCCTTTTCTTTCTAGCATTGAAATGAGGAATCACAGCCATCCAAACATCCTAGAAATTCGAAATTGTTGAACTCAGCATTTTTACATTAATAAAAAAAAACTTAGGATACTGGCCACTTTTAATGCTGCTTCGCTTGATTCTTGAAGTGAGTTAGGTTTGGCGGTCGAGAAAAATGAGGGAGCGTTCTTGTCTGATTTCCTTAGAACAAGTCTCATGATAGCGTTAGGTTCCCGGCCAGGAAAAACCTGCTTCAGGGACTTAACAAAGTGCCCACGAGATACCTTAATTTCCCAAACCCTCTTTCTCCACCTTGATCCAATACACTCGGGCTGTATTTTTAACATATATATATTTTTCCTACCCTACCCACTGAGGATGGACAGTATTTCTCAGAACTTCTCAACCTGTACCATGGGCTGATCCTCCGCGGTTAAAGGCGATATGGAGGCACTGAAAGTGGAAGATAACAAGTGTACCAAAATGGGTCAGGTACAGCGTAGATTAAACACCTGGACAGGATCGGTGTGAATTTGATTCTAAACAGTAAGAGCTCAAGGAGTCAACCCCATTAGTACCGTATTCCCTGCCCGCTTACAAAAGAGCATTAAACACAATCTATTATTTAACGAGCCAATAATTGAATGCTTCAACCTTCGATCTAATGCTTCAACCTTCGATCTAATGTTTCAACTTCTCTCTTCAACTCTATTTCTTCCCCATAACTGGATTAATCCTAGACGACGATTAGAAAAATTTTGTCCTCGAGCACTACTGCTCCCTTCTAATTAGTCTCAAAAACTCATTTCTCCCAACCGACTTCTTTATTTCCACAATTTACTCTCAATTTATTATTATTATTATTACTACCGCAATTTCTTAGTAATCCATCTACCTTATTGTTACTTTCCATTGTCTAACGACTTGCTCCATAGCCTTGCTTTCCACAAAGTCAGGTGCACCAACTTCTCAATCCGACAATTTATAATAAATCTCATTAAAAACTGAAATATGTATTTAAAACAAGAATATAAAATATAGCTCCGATCATGAAATTAGATGCTACTGCATATACTAAATATTAAGCACGAAACGATGGAACTAGGGATGAATAGTAAATAAATAAATTTTATAAAGAGGGATTTTGCGCACTATTTCTGAAAATAATTATATTTTACTGACATATGTTGTATATTATATATATACTACTATGTTATATATACATACCACCATATACGACTGTTTCACATATCACTGAATAAATACTCGGTTATTGATAAATAGTTTGTTTGGCCCCATGGACAAACAGAACTTACCCTTTACACGGACCAGAAAACACCCGCCTACTTTTCCATACTTTTATATCAATACATTACGGATTAAGATGGAACTAGTAAACTATCCCGATACCCAGAGCTCTCACTAAGGGCCTCTAGCGTATTCGACACTGATTGATTAGAATAACGGCCTTCCTGATTGGTCGAATTAAGCCAGTCTCTTATTACCTTCACTCATAAATCTACCTGCCTATGTATATGGCAGAAATTCTGACAGACTTGAAGTGACTCCCTTATTTAATTACCTATGCATCTCTCTATTCCTCAACTGCTTGATTTAGTCTCGGCACTGGCAGGTTCCAGAGTCTATTCAGTGGGGTTTCCTGGCTTCTGCCCGCTAAACTACCTTTGAAGGGACCTCTTCTGTGCAGATGACGGCTTCTGGGATCCAATATATGTAATTTCCGGTTCAAACTCATCTTTTGGATCAGGACGGTATTTACCTTCCCTAAGATAAAAGATTGTGAACTCGTGGCTATTCCAAGACCACGCAAACTATATAAGCTAGCATGTACCTCTTCTCCTGAACATAGTGCACTGTCGGAGCACACCTATAAGAAATAAGCTCCCTGCTTAATTTTTCGGCCTAATGCCAGCAAAGGTCAAATACCACAGATTCACCTCTTTCTGGCGCCCGTCGGGCAGTGGCTAGGTCAACGTGACCTCCCAGGCGGGAGGGCCCCACTTAATGCATATACAAATGTTTAGCCAATATATATTTTACTTACAAAGAGTCAGTAAATGTAAGGAGCAAAGTACCCAAATAGGATGTTTTAAAACTACAGTTTAGACGAATTTAAATTATTAATTAATGTTAATCACTCCGAGCTCTGAACGGTTCATATGGTGAGTGTAACATCGTTTTAGTAAAAGAACATGTATTTCTTTTCTTTAACAAAAAAAACAAACAAATTTTTGGTGATGTTGGACCAACCCTAAAAAGTAATAAAAAACAAATTAACCTATTTTCCGTTTGTCTGGATTGTGGCCGAGCACACAGTTTTTTTTAACCTTGGAAAGAATGACTCAAAACCTTCAAACGACTCCAGACCTTGAACAGTATACGTACATATATATTTACTCTTTTAATGCACCTTTTCAAGTGGTGCAAGATAAATAGTAATAAAAATACCTATCGATTTTTCAAGGGATGTCAATAGGAGTTTTATTTTGACTATGATGCATAACATATGTGTACGAAACATGTTAGATTGGATTAAGAGCATAGTTGCATAATTTCTTCCTTCATCATTTTTAGTTTAAATTGTTATTATTATTTACCTAAACATTTAAATAAATATTCTTTGATCTCTCGACAATAACGTTTTCGACAGCTTTAAGCTGTCTTTCTCAGTGACTGCAATAAAAAGTAACATGATACAAATTATTGATCGTTCATATGGTGAAAAACAAAATCAATTAGTAAAATCAAAAATACATAACAATGTGTGTAAATAAAACTTTAATATAACGTTAAACGTTAAAATAAAAATTTAAGTGATAAACGGAACACACAATTTATTAAGTCAACTATGGACGAAACCGACAAATAGATCGCAAGCACTACCCTTCTAATTAGTCTCGAAGACTTTCCTCCCAACCAACTTCTCTATTTCTGCAATTTACACCCTTTTTTTTTGGAAATCCATCTACTGAGTTACTTTCCATTGTCTTACGGCTATGCTTTCTTCATATGCTTGCTTTCCACAAATTCAGGTGAACCATACATCTATATCGAACATTTTACAATAAATTTAAAAAAAAATATGTTTTTAAAACAAAAATATGAAATATGTTGCGATTATCAAATTAGATGAAACTACATATAATAAATATTAAGCCCGAATCGATGTACCAAGGGATGAATAGTAAGTATAAAAATTTAAGTGCTAAACGGGACATATAATTTATTATGTCAACCATAGACGCTGTATTTTATGAATAATATAAAAACCGACAAATAAATAAACACAATAACTTATCAATTTAATGGCTAGTCACAAACAGTCTTCTTTACTTTTTTTTGTTTACATGCTTTAAGCCAAATTTTAAATTATTATTTTATATTTTGAGTTTCCATCAAGTCATTCTCTCTCTCCCGTTAAATGTCATTATCAAAAGTGAAAGAGGGGCTTACATATTCACAAAAGTGTGACACCTCTGATTATACTTTATGGAATTGTTCCAAGTGGATGGGTCAGCCTCGTGAGGGAAAATGAGTAGTGAATGCAGTATCCAGTGAATATACTAGCAGGTGCCTTTTAGCTGCCTTCGTCAAGGATTTAGTTCAATGGGGACCCTTTATTTATAAAATTTCAACGGACACACAATTTAAACATTTTAAATTTTAAACTGAAACAACAATCAATTGTCTATTTATCCAAGCTCCAGCAGAACCGGATAGCTGAATCACCACCGCCTTATAAATAGTGCTACTCAGTAAGAGTGAAAACATACAAAGAGTCCGTGGAGTGGCAATAATGCCTTATATTTACGACGCTTTAGCTGTTCCAGCCTCTTAGGCGACCGACAACATCCGATAAATGCTCTTCTCTCAGACAGTTAATGCCCCAACATTTTAAAAACCGATCCGAGCTGTGAGTCTAATTCGAACAGGGCGAAAAGGGGGTGTGTTGTTCGGAGGTTGTTGAACCTCAAACCGGACCGAGCTCGCCTCCTTCAGCTAGCGTAGTCACGAATCCTAGTTGAGCTGCCTCGTCCAACACTTTTGTGAATATGTAAGCTCCTCTTTCTATTTTGATAATGTCATTTAACGGGAGAGAGAGAGGGAAAAAAAGTAATGATTCACTTCCGTTGTCAGCACTGACTTTTATCAGGATCTACAACCCGTTTTCGGGTCGGTAATTGGGATTAGCGCCCACCAAGCAAATATCCTTCCGCTGCAGGCAGGGAATGCTAAAACATACTTTTTGACAAGAAAACGGTTCGCATTTAATCCTATAAAAATAGCTGGGCCATTTTTGAAACTCTCTACCACTCATTATTTAGCTTAGAACAATCTTGTTCATTGTTTTCCTTCGTTTGTATGCTCTACGAAAGTTGTTTCTTTGCCAGCGAGCTAACAAACAATCCTGAAGTTTATACGAAGGGTTCAAAATGCAAATAACCAGTTTTAAATGCTAAAAACTCACAATGAAGGTTTTTGAATGTTTTTCAACGTGAGGCCATATTGTGGAAATGTTATGAACAAAAAGTTTTTTTACTTGCAAAAGGCTGTATACCTCCTTTTCCAATCCACGAAATTCGGAAATTCTACATTTTGTATATAGTTGGTGTGAGTGTGAACTGTACATATTGACTGAGTAGGATTGCGAATCCTCCTCTGAAATCAAATTTATTATTGCTGTGTATGCAAATTGTAATTTTACAAATAAAGAATTTTCTATTGGCTTACAAAAATAGTTATATACTAGTAACCTAAAAAAAAAGTTATGGGAGCTGATAAAAGAAATCCTGTACTTAATGTCGTCCGAACCTAATTTATTACATTGGCCTATTATAATATTTTAGTTATTTATACATTTTTTTTTCAGAGAATAAAATGGCTTAACAAATCAACCGAACTATTATTGGTTAAAAATACCAATTACTTGTCTTCATAATCATCAAAGATGTATTTTGGATCGATCATCCCGTGGAGTATTTGCAGCTGTCCCGTATCTGGACGTTCTCTCGCTTCAGAAGTTTTTTATTTTGGAATTGAACGAAAAAAACTTCATATGGTGAGATCAGAAATTTGAGGTCACCGATCATTCGATTAATTACCTTATATTTGATTTGTTAATTTAAATGGAAGGTGTAACAAAATAAATAAATGAGCTATAGTATGATCTTGATTTAAATACACTTCAACTGTAGCAATAAATACAGTTTTTAATCACTAAATTGTTCTTGTGTGTAATATTGACGAGCAGCATGTGTTTTTTAGCCAAATTACCTGATGTGCCCTGTTCTTTGCATTTTCTCCGATTCACAAATTGTGATTTTTAAGAACGACATCAGACTGTCCCGTGGCTATATGCGACTGTTGTATGCGCACACTAAACAATACGTCTTTCTACCTTAGTAAAAAAAAAGAATTTTAATCGACGAGAATTCTCTTCATGTAAGTTACCATTGCTTTATGTCACCATTATTAAACTTTTAAGCCGAATATTTGTGTGAAAAATCATACGTGGGTGACAGCGCTATTATTTGCCGTACTGTATGGCACTATTGGCACTATACTTACCAACCGATTACTTACAAATACTTACAATCTTAGTCCAACCTGAGTTAGACAGGAATTTAAGTATATGCCCATGATAGTGCTGAGGATCTTGGGCCTCTACAGGAGATGCTATTAGTCCAGTCAACGAATGCCGACAAAGGCCTCACCTGAAAAAAAAAAATCCAGCAGTTTTGAAATTTGGCACAATTAATTAGATAGCTCTAATGATGAATTATACACAAGCCTTGATAAATCCGAGGCGAGCTCTAGCGGCAGTGATGTGAAACATCCTGGTTTTTTCAGTCTATCCTTTTTATCTCAGAAACGATTGGTCCTAGAAAAAATATTTTTGAATATGACGTTTTGTCTAGGACCAACAAAAAATGAGAAAACCCAAACAAGCGCAATGTTTCACAAGAGCTCGCCTCGGATTTATCAAGACTTGTGTGTAATTCATCATTACACCTCTCTAATTAATTGTGTGAAATTTCAGTTCTGTTGGATTTTTTTTTTCAGGTGAACACCTATTTAAACTGGAGTATATGTTTTTCAATCAACTGATCTCCTTCCACATTCTTGTTAAGGAATGAGGCCGTGCGTTTTAGAGGATTTGTGATTTCAGTCCAGTAATTTAAAGCATTTTTTCTATACGAATCAATAGTTTGTTAAATAAATACCTTATTTCATGCAAAGTAACAGCGATAAAGTCATAAGACTAACTTGCTTGTTGAATATATCGGTGCGCGAGTTTGCGTACAACGCCCTATGTCAATTACTGGCACGTAGTTTTGCATTATATGACACTACTATTTCTTTATTTAGCAGAGTCATTAATTTTTGAGTCACATTAGGAATAAATATTCACCAATAGCTGACAGGAGTCTCCCTATTGCTTTATATTACAATGTTATTCCTTTCTTTGAAGTCTTTCAAATATACTGCTCATACCTAAGCCAAATAATGTTAGTTTAATATCCTGTTAAGTAATCGGTAGTTACGACAGAACGTTTATTTTTTTTACCTTTACAGGCGGTTTCCGTTCAGTCAGCTTTTATGAGTCAATAAGCTGTCATTTGTCAAATCTACTACCAAAAACTGGTTATAATAAAAAAATTTTTTTGTTCACCTCTTGCTGATTGAGTACAAATATTGAAGTAAGTATTGATCGGAGCTTGCTCATTTCAAAAAAGGTAAGTTGTATTTTTTTCCTTCCAAAGTTTTGTTCAGCAGCACGTTCCAAACTTGAATTTTATTTTTCTTGGTTAGTTTAAAATCAATTTTATTCGTATCGCAGGGTATCAGGACCTTTTGAAGACAAAAAGAATAATTTTTATCTGGTCACTCCATCAGGTGTAGGAAGTTTTTTTGTTTTCTGAAAAAAAAAAAATGGATAATGTGTAACTAGTGAGTTTTGCAACTCGTTTCCTCTGATATTTATTCTGTCTTTCTTTACACTTCCTTAGGAGAAAAAATTATGCTTTTGTGGAAAGGAGGTCATTTTATATAGCTGGATCTTGAATATACATATATATCATATGAAATGAATTGCCGTCAGTTTACTTTCAGTTTCGGTTTGATAAGTTTAAATTACATGTAACTATAACTATTGCATCACATTATTTGTGATGCCTTCTGTTTTAGTGGAGTTTTTATTTACCCATGGCAATGTCTATTGCACTCATTAGTCAATTTTTATTCTATTTCATCGTACTTTCGCTTGTTAATTAAGATGTATCGTTTAGTGTTTTTTGATTATTTTACTCAATCAATGTATTTCCTCAGTTGCGTTTGTGTGTCATCTCACATTTTAAAGTGCTTATCATTTTTTTTTTCTTTAAACCGTTATACATGTATGTACATTTGACCATTTTTATTGTCTGTCGACTACTGACAGTTGACAATGTCAAATATTAGTATTTTCATTTTTCAGTGCTGTTAAGTCCTTGTATTTCCTTTTTAATTTAAAAATTAAACCAAATAACTTAAAAAGTGTAGAGATGAAACATTAAAGATAGAAGAATGCAATAATCAGTGTTGGTAAAACGAAAACCTTGTTGCAAAATATCGAAGAAACTCATAAAATTGTTTGTAATGGGGGAAAAATTGAATGAAGATTCATCGCGTTCAGAGCAGAATACCAGATGATGCCTGTTATGACTTCGAAACTAGCCAGCTTCCAGCAAGTTCGCCCCTTAATGTCTTCTGAATGATACAAATGAGCTTAGACCGTCGTGTGTAATCTAATTTTATGTAATAATAATTATAGCAGCTGGGGATAGAAGCATTTTATAACGGTCAGAGAAGCCTGTGAGTTGGTGAAAAATTACGACGGCCGACCTGACGAAGAGGAGCTGTAACTCCACCAACATTGATTTGGGAAGACTGGTGTTACTAAGCGGAGGTAAGAGCTGGCCTTAGGCAGTGGACGCTGATTGGTCTGCAGGCAGCCAATGGGAGGCCCGGTTCGGGATCAGCTGAGCGCCCGGCAACAGCTGCCAGTCGGCTTAGGCACTTCCTCAGGTGAGGGTGCTTGTCTGTCCTATGCAGAAGTCACTCGTTCTTATCTCTTCTTCTTCCAAACGAGCGCGACGGTAAGACATTTGCATACTTGCTTGGAAGGGAAGAAGGTAGTGTTCGAGTAATCTCTGAATATCGCTATGTTTTCATACCCATCTTAAATATGTAGAATTTAAAATATAACTTAAATATTCGTTTCAATCAAGAAACAAGAAAAAGCTCTCACCCTGTGCAGTGGTTAGTGTGACTGCTGCATCATATGACTGTTTTGCTTTCAAATCACTAGATGGAGAACGAATTTCTTTTCCATGAACATTGAATTGGCAGCCCTATTTGTCTGTTTAAAGAATAAATCTTATAATTAACTAGACGTTTTATTACGACGCAAGAAAATACTCATTGAAAATATAGCTCTGAATAACAATGATGAAATTGCCAATTTATTTGTCTACCCTACCTAACCTAACTCAACTGTAGAGCAACTCAGTTCTTCCTATTAAAAGTTTATCGATAAGGACAAGTGAAGCAACCTACAGTTCTATAATAATGGTTTCGATTTTTGCTTTCTTCCCAGCAAACCTGCCTAGCCATGTACAACATTTACGATTTTGAATATATTTACATAATACAAAAAAAAGTGGGTCAAAGAAATAAATGTAGATTATTTCCAGTATAGCCTATCCAATGTAAAATATCTTCAGCTTAGGCCATCGTACACCTCACAAGAACATAGCCAGAAGCGAGGTTATACAATGTAGTCCTTTGGTTTTATTTTTCCTGTAGTTAGTTTGCTTTCTTTTTACTGATCGAGTCCCACAGGACTCAACTCAGTAGCACATTACATGGGTGATGAGCAGAACTCTCAAATCGAACTAAAAATAATCTCTTGTTGCCACTACAAACCTCTCTTTTTTTTTAGAGTTTTTACATTTTATACTCCTCTAACTTTTTTTTTAAATTTTACTTTATTTATTTTGTGAATGGTACTTGAAAAGATTTTTTTTGTTTATTATACAGTTCAAAATCATTACTACAGCTTGCCATTCGAATTGATGCGCCTTAAGCATAATGATAAAACAAGAGAAAGGAATCCGATTACCATAAGTTATTGCAAAGTTAACATGAATAATGGAATGAAAAAAAATAAAAAAAACATGATCCTATTTAATTGGCCGTATAATCGATTCTTTCTCTAATCCTTGTTTAGCCTGGTCGATTAGTAAGTACATCAAGCAGACTTTTCAGTAAATTGTCGATAACTTCTTGAGAAATATATTTTTTTTCTTATAAAATTTTATACATAACGTGAAACATAGTTCTCAAGATTTAGACAATTTTTCTCTAGACTATTTCTATATGCCCCTCGTCGTTGAAGATGTACTGAAATCAAATAAAAAACATGATATTAATAATTGAAAATTGTTTAATATTAATACAAAGTAATAGGGCTAACTCTCTTAAAATGTTACATAAAAGACTACACGGTGGTCTCATCTAAAGAGTTCCCGTTGCCAATGAAATATAAGAGTGACAAAGATGAGGTATTGCTAGTAGTACAGTCACCAAGATGGGCATGTGCTCGCAAAAGGTCAAGTAGAGGGTTTTTTTTTTTATCTTTAAGATATTAGTAGTAATCGGATGAGTGATAAAAATAAAGTTTTTCTTGCTAATTTAAAAATAATTGTTTTATTATCTAAGTATAAGCTGTGTTCTATGGTTTGTTGCCGTCTTGAGGCTGTTGGATTCCTCCACAATACCACTCTTTGGGTTTTGATGGGAAACATCCAGCAAGTCCATTTTGTACATCGTCCAGAGTTGAAGGCTTTTCCTTGAAGATAATTTGCCAATGACCTAAACAGATGGTAGTCGGAAGGTGCTAAGTCTGGACTGTAGGCAGTGTGAAGGAGAAGCTCACTTTTTATGCCTCACCACGCTCGTAAGAAGAATATGTGTTTTCTAATTCCCCCCTCCTCCGGAACATTATTTTGTACCAAAAAAAAACTAAAATTTTGACTTCTTTTGGTTTTGGGAAAATAACTTTTTTGAGGTTAATATGAGCTTCTTATCAATTTGAAAGAAAACAAAATTATCTGCAACGTTTGAAACATTTTTTCCTGAACCCAACACTAAACCCCAGCTTCTTAAAATTACACATTTTCCATATTTGCCATAATTTCACAAAAAACGCGTTGTCAGTTTATGACAATGTTGTAATTGTGAGTGAGGACTTCTTTTTTTTTCATAAGTTTTTGAATATTATTTAATTAGTTTAAATAATTTCTATTATTTTTGTATGTTCATGTTATTTTATTATACAATATACATTATTTTTCTTCCAAAATGCATATTAGTTTTTGAATAGTTTATATTAGTTTAAATACTGTCTATTATTTCAAAATGTAAAATTATTTTGTATTCTTGTTATTTGCTATTCTAGAATTTATTAAAAGTTGTATTTTTTAGATATAAATACAATTTTTGAAATTTTACAATTCATGCTTTTATACCTGACCTGTTTTTGATTGTGGTAAGTAGTGAGAATATTCCACAACTTTGAGTATCACATTGGATTTAACTGTTTGGAAATAGCAAAAACTATTAGGTGGTTTAAATGAATAAGAAACTAATTATCGCTACGATTTTCCATAAACCAAAAAAGTTCAAACTTTTCGTGTTTTTTTTGGCTACCAAATATTGTTCCGAGGGGGGGGGGGGGGGTGGAAAACTCATATTCCTCTTTCTACTGCCAATATCCTTTTATTTGACCTTTTGCAAGATAAAATGTACCCAGTAACTGGAGAGCTCAGATGTAATTTCACTTGACCGGAGATCGAGTCCAGGTCTTGTTAGTATATTTTTTTTTTCCTAGTAATATAACAAAATGACAGAATATTTTAAAATATGATTTATTTCATTGAGTTAATGTATAGTTTATCCTCCTAATTCTTATGTTTTACATTTTAATCTTTGCTTATTTTTTTGGTTTTAATGAGTTTTTTGTTACGGAAATACGTTCCATTTTTGTTAGCCAAAAGTTTTTTATTTCTTCTTCATGAGTGCTTTCGGCTATAATGCAATTCTCAACTACTGGTAATGGTTTTTGTTAGTCGTAGTACCACTCGAGAGTGGCAGAATGAATACACTGTCTGCCCACAAGACAGTTTTCCATATTCCAGTATACATTCTATGTTAGTAAGAGGATGGCTGATGCAAGATGGTGAAGGTGATACGGATGGTCACCCAACATGGCAGGATGTTTGGCTTTTGCAAAATAACATCTGTTCCACAGGACGAGAATCGACTCCAGGTCTAAGCGAACCGAACCAATGGTCTAGTATTCTCCACCGTTCACTACGCACCCTTGGCCAACTGCAGTGGTGGCCAATCTACGATGCCTTTTTGAGTGGTCGACAAGTGCTAAGAGGGTCGTCGGGGTGGTTTGATAGTAAAGGGAATCGGGGAGCATCGCTCTTCTTGATCTCTCGGTGCATATGATCTAGGAGGCAAACAACAGAGCAAGCGCATCCTCTCATGTTCTCTGAAAATCAACAGGCAAATTTATTCCCTACTCACCTACTTTTCAACTAGAACTCCAGCTTCCCCAACCCTCATTTTTTTATACATTTCTTCAAGTCTTCTCAGTTTATTTCTCTGTTACAGTAGGTACCTATGTTTCATCAATATAGTTTTTGAGTCGAATTATAGTGACTAATAAGAGCAAAGAGCTACATAACGTGAAAGTGATTCCTTAGGTGCCTTTAAGAAGTCCTCACCCTGTTTGCTGCCCTTTTTCTAGTGAAATGATCAAGTGAAACTCCTTGACCTCCGACAACAACGAACAACGACTGCAGAAGAAGATGTGTTTGAAGAGATAAAAATCGCTGTTGAAGGAAAAACATGTACTTGCAAAAATTGATCTGATGGGGCTCTTGCCATGGTTGGTAAAAACAAGTGACTTAACTATAACTGTATCATTCACCAGAAAGCAGTTAGTGCCAAGAAACTGGAGTGTATCAACAAAAGACGGGCTCATTTACTAAAATCTTGGGAAATGTTCAAAAAAGATATTGAGGAACATGTTTCATGTTCCTTGATTCTCAGGGGGAAAGTCTTAGGAAAGGTTCTAGAAACCACGCAGTGATGTCTCAACATATCTAAAAGAAGATGAAGAACTTCCTCACATGTCTTCGAAGACGATGAATGGCTTTGGGGTCTCATTAACCAATACTAGTGTCTCAAGTTGCATCGTTCGAGGCAAAACTTGGCTTTAACTATGTAACAATTTTTTCTGGAAACTGACTGTCCCTTGCATGCAAGAATGTTCATGACCCTAACTACAAAAATATAAAATCAAATTTTCATCTCTACTTCAATACTTCAAAATATGATTTCTCGACTGAGGGAGAAAAATGCTTTTGTGATATTTTTATCAACCCTTTTGCAATGAAGACACTAAACTGCTACCTGGAATTCAAATTGAAATAATTAACCTACAACTAACAAAACAACGTTGTTCTTACATGAATGTAAGCTGAGATAACAACTAAAAAGGAATATCTAGAGTTTTGCAATTGTTAATAACCTGAAGTTCCCTTTGCTGCACGATTTAGTGATTTATCTCTCCAATATGCTTGTTATTTTGGTTCAACATATCGATGGGAGCCAATTCATCTCAAAGATGACAGCAGAGTGTCATTAACAGACTCTCCCTTGAATAATGTACTTAGATTAGCATCGACAGTAAAGCCTCCCAATATTGAGTAGTTGGTTAATAAAAAACAATATACAAATTTGAGCTGTATGATTTGATTTAAGAAAACGTTGGTTCATTCATGTTTTAGCTACTCTGGTTTTTGTGATTCTTTAATTACCTCTACCTATTGTATCGAATACTCATTGAACTTTTAAGTTATTCAATGTTTTGTAAATTCTTCTTTTTTTTTAAGGTTGGCGGGGGGGGGGGGGGGCCTGTTGGCCCGCCCGAGTTAGTGAAACTACGATTGTGGCCACGACCGAAAAAGGTTGGCCGCCCCTGGACTACAGTGACCTCAATGTTGAGCGGGGTCGAACCTCGGTCAACAACCCGGTCCATGTTCATCAACTCTTCATCCCAATGGTTTCGTTGCTGGCTGGTTTATCCATGGTTCTGTAACCTTATCATTTAATGTATTTCATTAAATTATTAAATCATCTAATTTTTTTTTAATTTGGGTTTTATATACAAAACTCACAATGCTAACTGCTATAAGAGAAAACACTATTTTTCCTGTCTGCACTTCCAGGTACGGGTTGATCTACACATTTCGTTGCCTGAATGAGTTTTTGTACGTTCGGATAAGGATAGATCTCTAGTTCGTTTTGGGATGCGGGTTGTTTTTGTTTAATTATGTCCTAAATATTTGACGTTTGTAAGGTAGTATCTTAGAGTCATAAATAATCACCCTCACTAAATCAAATTAAAAAAATGCATGTCGAATTAGATATTCTATTTATTGAACAATTCTTGTACACTCAAACTCAATTTTTTTTGTCCTGACTGTTAATCCACTAGAAATAGGAAATTGCAATAAATTTACACCTATAAGAGAATAATGCAACATATCAAGCTAAAATTACCGATAATGTTACTATACGATAATGTGTTTATTTTATTAGTTTTCCCAACATTAAAAATTTCTTCGTGAAAGGCTTATCAATACAAGCTATTATATTACATATACTTATTATATTGGTGGTAAGCCACCATTCATTGTATTATTGGAACATATATTATTTATATATTGTTTTAAAAAAAAGGAAGATTTTTTAGTTTTTTATTAGCAGTGGCGTACACAGAGAGCTCTATCCCCCAAAATTACTAAAAAAAAAATTATTTTTATATCCACCTTTTGTATTTATTTATTTTTTATAAACCCTTCCAATATCATATTGCAGAAGAAAGACGCATTTACGCGCATTGCAGTACCGAAAATTTGTATTTGATAGGTGCAGCAAGAATGGTTGGTGAATTAGAATTAGAAGTCTCCTTTATTTATTTAGATGATGAATCTCAGCCAACAGACGGGCACCACTTTTGGGCCTAAATTTACCTACGGGATAATTCAGTCACCAATAATGTGAAGAATATTTTGAAAACGTATAATTTTACAAACATAACGTTAAATTTGATGAATCTGAAGATTTAAATTTTTTATCCAATCAGCATGCTTTTCCTTAAAAAATGGCCAATTAGGCGTGCCCAATTATGGACACATAGGTTGGGCATTTTGAGCCCAAAACCGTTATCACATTTCGACTACAATCCTAGTAGGTTTGTCGTAATCAGCAGTGGTTCCTCACCTTCATCTTATTGACCCCCCCCCCCGATTTTGCTTCTGCCTCTGATTATTAGGTCAGTATGTTATATCTCGTTCAAAAAATTTCATGGTCCCGGTCATTATAGTTTCCTAATAAAGGTTTGATTTGATACAGCAGAGGATCCCCAAATTGCTATTCCTTAAGTTATCTTTATCCTTGAGAAATTGGTTTCGTGAATTGTTAGTTTGTACTGTAATCATTCTATTGTCTAGGATTTCTGTCTGCTGATTGTATATGTGTTGCTTCCAAGCCATGCTGTTAATTGTCGATTGTTCAAGTGTATTGATGGCCCCGTGTTGGTGCGAAGCAGAAGTGCAATTTATGTTTATTGGAGCTTGATGAATTCAATTTCCATTTTTGAATAGCATTGATGTTTGTTCACAGTCAGCTGTGAGTAAGGATTGACTATACGATTTCCATGTACCTATACGAAACTAAAACCTCTCCCTTTGGGTTTGACGAAATGTTATAAAGTAATCCAACGAAGTTCTCGACATTATTAATAAAAAAATAATAGTCTGCCATTTTGCTAAACCGGGTATATTAATAAATAAAATTAATTGTTCTTATCAAGCGCGGAATTAAATACACAGGAAGCAATTATTAGAGCATATCATTGAACTCTAAATTTGTCTGTGAAATAATGCTGCATCCGTTGGCCCTCGCCCAAACGTCTAATTGAAATTCACCAAATTCAAATCTCGGCTTTCTTTCTGAATGGGCAGTACCATAGACATACATATATAGCTCTGAATTAAAGCGCTTGGCAATTTTAATGATTTATGAGAAGTTTTCGTTACATTACATCTTATCGAATTCACTGTAACACGTCTATATATATTAATTGAAATATGTATTAAAATTTTGTAAAAATTATCGCTAACTAAATTGAAATATTTTTAAGAGTTGTAAAAGTATTAGTTACGACATAGAGTCTTAACTAGCTACAATTACAGACAATAAAATCTCTGTGGGATGATAAGACTCTTCTACTGAGTCTTTCACTTCAAATTCTTGTATGTGTACTGGATTAGTATTTGATAAAAATACTACTACTCTTCTTATTGTGACTATTACTCGGCGTCGTCTTGGCCTCCTCTACCAGATTTCACCACGAGGCATGATTCTATTTCGCAAATATGATTGATTCATATTGGGAAGATCGTCCACTTGTGCAGCTTAAGTCATCCATGTCCCCTCGCGGTGTGGCAAACCTTGAGTTGCTCGAGGTTCGTGTTTTCGGACTCGCGATCGTTCGAATTCCGACCGGGAACCGTTTCAACAGCGGTTTGTTAATCTTTAGCGGCCTCCTTATCGTCAACACTCGATTGCCACATGTCCCTTTTTTAGTTCAATTGTTCTAAATGAATGAAGTTATTAATCGGACAGTGAGGAGGAAGGGACATGTGCCGCAGCAGCTTATGACTGTTGAGTGGAGAGTTTTTGAAGAAGAAAATGGTGAAATACGAAAGGTGTCGTTGAACGGCGGATTGTGGATAGAAACGGTGGATAATTAAGTCGGAGGAAGTAATTATAATATACCTAAACATAGTACTGTTAAATAATAAACAAGTTCTTCTGTCACTTACACTTTTCGCCAATTTTCTGAAAATAGCCATCATATGTCCGTTATTCTTCTAAGTTCTTTCGAAGAACACTTTATACTAATATTCTATCTTCATGTCCTGAATATTGTGGATTCTATACAGTAGTTTCTTCCTCGTACAAATCCAAAAACTTTATTTTAAATTCATCTATCGGATGCTCTAAACTTTGATGTCCAAAGCATTTACCGACAGAAAAGAAGTATCACCCCGTATCACCACGAGCCATGACGAGTCTACCGAGATGTACGACAAACTTAATATAAGGCTCACCAAGCCACGCGTGGGAACAATTGTTAAGTATTTACCGAGCATCCGACAAGATATTTTGGAAGTCCCGGGTTTGAGTGTCGATCCTTTCAGAGTATTTTTTCTTTGGCTTTTAATTATTAATAATTAAGAATTGCAATGGGATTTATACCACAACTAAAATCTGCTAGTCAATAAAAATTAATATTTAAACGACAAAAAAATGGCGACGCTATTCACCTTTGTATTAGTTATATATATTATCATGGTACGTGAAGATAGCTTGATAATAAATGATTAGTTGTGAGGTTGTTTGATAAATTTACGGCACCATTGGAAACGTGACTTTCGGTTATCGATCATCTATGTTGTTTCAGCAGGCCATTTAACACACCCCCGTATGAGTTAGGGGTGGCTGCCCTGTACATAATGGAGGATTGGTTATTGGATACTGCCCTGGATAAGGGTAGCATTGAGCGAACATCCAAGCACCGCCGCGATAAGGAACATAGATCAAAGCTGAGCCGGTCAGTGGCAGTCCTGTCCCTGGGGATGTGATAGCCATCGAGGATCCACCAAACGGGAGCAGTCTGATCTAAGAGTTCAACGGTAGCATCTGCGAGTCACAGGACTCTTTTGTGTCGTCCCACTTCTGCGATAGCACTTGTCGAGAATGTCATGATGCTTGTGCCAAGTGGGCAAAGAAGGTGAAATTGTTCAATGTTTAGATCACTTTAACTCATCCACTGACGGAAATTAAAAATTAATCCGTTAGAAAAAGAAATTGTTCACTACTTATTTTCCATTGTTTCCCCCAATACATCATTAGGAATCCACGATACAAATGCATTTAACCCTGTTGAGAAATCCTATGCAGAACACTATGATTTTTGTTTGTTACATATTTCCTTGTTATTACTATTGTTATGTTATTTGTTGTTTAAAATTATGGATTTCAATATAGATTCTATTTAAATGAATCTATTTACAGTAGGCCGATATTGAATGTCCTGTAACTTGGCTACATTTTGTTTTTACTTTATTGTGATTTGCGATTGTTACAAAGGTATAATGTACATTATATGATGGGCCCACCTTATAATACTAACTTCCATCTAACGAACTAAATATTAACATAATTTTCCCTAACAGTCTGTTGCTATCAATACGGGAAGGGTGGTGAGGTCATAGTGTTTTAGGGGCTGCAACGATTCAAAAAACTTGATGTGTCTCCGTTGTATTTAAATCTTTAATCCTCATTCGTTTTTTTTTCAACAGGAATGTATATAACAGTGAATGTATTAGATATTTTAACCAGAAATGCTATCACATGCCAACTGAGCTTTATTTTTATTTCGCGGGTGACGTTTAGGTCGACACAATTGTGCTCCTCAGTCCTGGAAATTATGTCTTCTACGATGAAAACCTAAGATAATGGATATCACACCGTAGGCACGGAGATGTCTTCCGTTATGTCCTCAGATCACGCCATAGAAAATTTGCCATGCCCGCGCTGGCTGGTGGCATCGAACCCGGGCACTGTTTAATAAACATTAGCCTGGCACGCTAGGAACCCTGTTTATTTTATCGAGCATTTTGCGTGTATGTAATACTCTCATATTCATTATTAAACAGTAAACCTTAAGTTCTTCGATGAGTCTTTAATAAAGCGGACGAATTAGTCTCGTAAAGTGAATTCTAGCCATTCCCAGAGCTCAGTAATATTTATTGACCGTTATTAGCTACAGAAACCGTCACACACGACATCAAGAATACAAGAATACCATAATAAGAATAACAACAGACGGTTTGAACCCTGAACACCAACCTCACACTAGAAAACAAACTTCACATATAGAAACCAATTTGGATTTAGGAATAGAACTATGGGTGACAGTCAAATCTTCAAACATTAAACGAACCCAAACATTCTAGATCTCAGAACTGTAGACAAGGCACACTTTTACAGAAATAGTCCAGGATACGAGAGAATTCAGTATGCAAAAATTGCGCATCGCAGTTTCTCTTCTGACTAGTTTGTGAAGGGGGGGGGGGTTGGAGGGTGAAAAAATGCATGGTGCCGGCAAGAGCAAGTTAAGTCAGGAGGAGGGGCAGCTAAACCGCTTGCGCGTCGTACGTGCGGACAGCAAATTGCTAATATTTCGGCAACTATTAGTCTTAAAGAAACGTGATTGATTTAAATCGTTTATTTTTTAAATCGCTACAGGTTTTATTGTATAAAAGACTTTCGTGAAGTAAACCATTTGTTCAGAAAACACCCCTAATGTTGAAAACTGTAGAAATTGTAGAAAGAATCTTGATTATATTGACAGGGCCAAGACATGTTTACTGCATATAAACCCAATCAAACGAGACATTATTTTAAAAGATTGCTCGAGGTCTTTTTCACAACAAATCACAAACAAAAATATGCAAGTTCCAGTAAAGTTCTACAAGATATGCAAGATGCAAGCACAAGTTCAACTGCTTTGCTTTTGTGATGATATTAGGCCAAACAACAAGGATCAGTTGTTCAACATCGGCAGTCAGTGACTTCTTCGTCAGGATTGGAATCTTATGTCTTATAGTATTAAAATATGCAGCATTCTTGAATCGGCAGTGTCAACATGGCCTCTTCATTTTTTGATACGGCTAATCCAATCCACCCTACTGTGGAATGCGGAATACCGATTCTATGTTAGCTCTAACGCCAAGTCGTATTCCACTAGTTTAAATTTACCCTCACTCCATTTAACAGAGAGAAATTTCCTTTTCAAATCATCTATAGCTTCGTTAGGCTAATGCAACTTGCTCTGCAAGTGTAGGCGTACCCCGCGGACATGATTATCTATACTTTTTAGAAGGGGCTGCCTCTGGAACTGAAGTATAGGTAGTAAACACTCAATCCAACGTTTGTAGAGTTCAAGAGAATAAATGAAAGGGATCAGGCTTCAGATGTGTATGCAAGTTGCCTGAACTAAATCGGGTAATGATAATCACCGAATACTATCTCCCTAATTTAATTGAGTTTAATGTAGTAAAACGCTCTTTGGTCCCGTTAATATTATATTTTCAGGGGATTCAGAAATAAAAAATTTGAGACAATCGCATTTCTTTAAGACTAATGGTTGCCGAGATATGGGCTGCTTACTGGCCGCACGTACGACGTGCAAGCGATTTAGCACCTCCTACTCCTCATGACTTAACCTGCACCTGCCGACGCCGCCACCGTACATTTTCCTACCTTCTAACCCCCTCCGACACCTACACAAATCAGAAGAGAACCCACGGTGTGGAATTTGTGTATACTCAAGTCCTCTCGTATCCTGGGCTAATACCAACCCATCCCTTCGCAGACATCTCCATGAGCCTCCATACACTCAAGATTTTCTAAATTCTACAAAACCTGATCCCTTCATCCAAATCTTCTTGTCCATCCCTTATCCAGTGACACTCATCCATACAATCCTCCTAGTTAACTAAAACGGCAGTAGCCTTGCGATCTATTGTAAAAAGACATGCAAGTCATGTCCCGAGCATCTGTTTCTTCTGCTCGAGCATCTGTGGTATCTTGAACTCTCTCTGGTCTTCAAAAAGAAGTTAATAATTTGATTTAATTATTAACCGAACTTAAAAACTATACTGTGACATACATCTGCTGTCCTATATAATAATATAATATTTCGTTTTTATTTATTTAATTTCCCAGATCAGCTTGATTTTGAATGATTAAATGAATGATGACATTATTTGGGATGATGGGTGCCTTTCACTAAGGGGAGTCCCATTTGAAGGAAGTATGAGAAGGATATGGGGTGTCTGATGCCTAAAAGAAGCGGGTCGATTCGGGAAGGTAGTGAGAGCCTACCTACAAATACATAAAAAATATATTTTTTAACAATAAAATTGTGTGGGAATACCTGTTGTCATTAAAACATTAAGTCCTTTAACTCTGGGTTTTACTCTTGGAGATGTGGAAGGCCTACCTACTTCATAAAAAACTGCTCCTTTAACGCCATATAAGTTGGAATATTTTACTTTAAAGTAATCTTCCATTGATTTTATCTATACGCCACTGTGGAGCTGTTGGTTTCTGATAAACCACGGGGCGTTGCTTCTGTGTGAATACATTTTTTTTGCAACAATTGTAATTATTTCCTTTTAGTTGTGGACTCGGCACCCACATCCGTACATTAGTAAATGACGCCGTATGGTTTTGAATGTTAAGATTGCAATGATCGGTTTAAGATTTGACTTTTGATTTATTAAGGGGCACAAGCCTGGCTTAGTTTCATAATTATATGATAGTTCATACAGGTAAGACGTAGAAACGTATGTCTAAATACTTGACTGCCTCATCGGATGGGAATTTATTTACCGTTAATGATTAATTAAGGATGTCTCAAGGAGAATATTTTGGAAAGGTATTTCGAAGAATTCAATGTAATTTTCCAGGATGAGAAGTATGGAGTAAAATGTTGTACGGCTTGTTGCAGAGAATCCCATTCATAGATAATATCTGTGTGGTGGGTAAATATGACCATATAATCAGCAAACATGACGATAGAAGTAGATGATGGCTGGATAATATCGTGCATATGTATGTTAAATAGAAGTGGAGACAAGACCGATCCTTGCAGAATACCCGCGTGGATTGGTCTAAGTGTCTGTCATTGCTTATTCTTTACAGATGAGTTAATTCGATATTTTCAAACTATTTTTTCTAAATGTCTATTTTTTTTTAAGATGTACAGGAGTCATTTGTGGCAAACTTTATCGAACGCTTGTTGAAAATCTAAAAATGTTACTATTGTATGCGTTTTTATTTCAAAACCATTCACAATGAACTCGAATTTTCGTAGTAATTGGTGAGAAGTAGAATGTTTATATTGAGATCCAAACAACTGAGTTTCGTACAGATTACCTATGTCCTTGGCAGAATGTGTATGTACCTTCGATCACTCATCTTGCGATACTATAGCAAATGAAAATGTTAAAAGAATAGGCAATAGAATTTTGGACCCCCAAAGGACAAAGAATGAACTTTTTTATGTGTTTGCCTGCATAACCATGGCTGTTTTGGGTTTTTACATACTCGTAGAAACTTTACTGTTAACATCACACCTCAGGAGTCCTTAGTCATCAGCTAAGTAAGCCATATCTGCCCGACTCTTAACTTTACGTTTATGATGATTTATAACTAATTAATTAATAGCACTAATTCATAGACATGGCGATATTTTTTGTTTCTTTACAATGTCAAATGGAACCGTTTTGTAAATTTTCATGTGAGTAGCTTGAACATTTGACTCATGTACACGAGAACCTAACATTACAATTTTTCTCAGAAGCACAACAAAATAGTACATGTATTGGTTACTGAGACTATAGAGATGTGTACACTGCATTATGTTTTTACTTGCATGTTGTAAATGGTGGATTTAACAGTAGGAAAAACCTAAGAAAAACCTAAATATAAAAGAAGGCAAAAAGTCAGAAAGTAATAATGATAATACTAAATAAAATATAAATGAGATAAGTAAACAAAATTTAATTTGGTTAATATTATTCCAACAATATTTGTGGTTTTATCTGTTTAGGGTATGTTTACCGTTATTGCCATTTTTCTTATTATTGGGTTTTCAGATATGGAGTTAAACAAAATAAAAAGTTGGATTGTGGGTAATTTTCGGTCTGTTAGCATTATGGTTTGTCCAGGGGAGTTAGTTATGCGCATACTGATGTTTAGAACGAATTGCCTGTAATTTGAAGTACAAGTTAACTCAAACCGGTGAAGTGTGTGTATTGGGTAGATTAATTTTTGTAATTGGTTTTCAGGTTTGTTTTGATTTTTTGTGGATAAGGGCTTCTGGTTTTCAAGAAACCTATGCAAACGTAGCTAATGGTCCACGGATCAACTGGTTAAAACCCATATTTTTCTATAGTTGTTAATTTGTTCTATTAGGCTAAGTGCACCAGTTGCCATGATGCTGAAATAAACCGAGAACAAAGACCGGGCGGTGATTAGCTCACCGTCCGATATAGAAGAGGAGATAGCAATCTACAATGAAGTGGATGCATTAATCTTGCCCACCTTCACCTGTCCGACCGTATTAAATCAATTACTGGCAACATCAAGGCTACATCACGGCGTTGTATCTCCACTGGCCTGTCCCCAACATCTCTCATTTCTCCCCACGGATCTGATACCTTCAAATTCATCAGCTATCGGCTACAATAACTGAATATGCAAACATTACCTCGAGCGTATTACAATATTATTTCAGCACAAATCGGCACATCAATAACATCCACCAATGTAAACATTGAGACAGCTTTCTGTTGTCTAGGGAGGCTATTTCCTGAGATGAGCCTTTAAAATTGGAGCAAAATTACAAAACACAACACCGGTTAAGACTAGTCCATTCCCTACCCAACATCCTACAGGAGCTAACAGAGAAAGGTTACGTGTGCTGGGTGAATATGGCCGAATTATCAGCAAGCATGGCGATAGAAGTAGGTGTTGGCTGGATAATATCGTGTAGATATATCTTAAATAGAAGCGGATACAAGACCGATCCTTGCAGAGTACTCGCATGTTTTGTATGCAAGTGTAGAGTGCTGTCATTGTTTATTCTTTGCAGAAGTGTTGGCTCGATATTTTCAAACAGGTGACGTCTATTTTTTTTAACTTGTACAGGAGTACTCTGTATCAAACTTTATCGAATGCTTGTTGAAGATCTAAAAATGTTACTATTGTAAGTATTATTATTTCAAAACCATTCACAGTGAACTTTGTTGAGAAATAGAGTGTTTATATTGAGATCCTAAGAACTGAATTTAGTATAGATTACCCATGACCTGGGCAGAATGTGTCATCCTGCAGGAGTTAACATGGAAATGTTCGGCCACATACACAATGTTTTAAAGACTCTATGAGCAATATGGGTCGATAGAATGAAATGAACTGGATCATGCCACCAATTCAAAGGAAGCGGTTTAGTGAACAATAAATACATAAAATCAGATTAATGAAAATATTTTTCAAATGTAACCTGCTAAATTCTCATGTTGAGTATGGATCAGTATGGGGTATTTTTATGTATGCTAATATTATAAATATAGTTCGGCGTATGCCAGGCTGTTGTATTCCATAATAAATCGAAAGCTCAATGAAACAGGTGAAACTGAACATTCACTTATAATTTACAACCTGACTTCTTGGCAACAGAAATAGGTGGAAATTATACTTTGATTGTACCTGAAGGATCTGTAAACTCAAGTCCTTCTTAACATAATAAACATAATCCGCTGACTTGTTTATTATAAGGAGGCGACAATTGTTGATTGTGAATAACAACGGATACTAAATAGCAACACACAGTGACCTCATAAGGTCTGGTATATGGTCCCGCTGGTTTAACAATCATTAGCCAATGGAAAAGATGGTGACAGGAATAGGAACACGAACCCGAGGCCTATTGATATTAGGATCAGGCGCTGAAAAGGTCCAGGGTCATCCCTGCGCTACCAATACTTATTTTTATTGAATAATAATTATAAAACCACTGGACGACTAAAGAGAAATTGACTTGGCGAGTGGGTAGCAGGGAATGTTCAGTTGGCTAAGTTCATCACACAGCAGTTAACGCCCGGTGGTTTATGAGAAACTAACAGCTCCACAGTGTCATACAAATGGATTCTATGAAGATTTCATTAAAGTAAAATATTCCAACAGCCAGAAAAAATTGTCTGGTGTTAAATCAGCAGTATTTTATGAATTAGGTATACCTATCACGTATCCAAGGTTATAGCCTAGACATTTAAACGTCTTAATGTTTTATGGACAAAAGCTATTCCCACACAATTTTATTGTTAAAAAATGTATTTTTTATTTATGGATCATTCAAAATCATGCTGATCTGGGAAATTAAATAAAAAAAACAAAATATGTATTTATAAACTCATACCTTCCAAGTTCATAAAATTCCAAAGTAACCTACCCAACCACATAATCCCCTAGCACAGCCATGTCACAGCACCACTCATCCCTAAAATCCTCCTTGGAGATTAAAGCGGAAATGGCCTCGTGACCTGTTATAAATAAGTAACAGTGGGATATCTGGCCAGTTTCTTCAATGTCGGTTGCTCTCACGTTCTTGGTCAACCTCCACTGGCTCGTATGCAGTGACGCGGCTTACGGAGGACTTCCTGAGACTCCGCTTCCTCTTTCGCACGCGAGGGACAACCATGTGGTATTAGGAGGTTTCCGGACTGTTTGTAAATACTGTATGAATGAGCGAGTGATTGAAAATTGTAAATATGGTATGAGTGAGAACATTTATCACAATTACGTATTGCCCAATAAGGCAGATTGTAATTTTATCACAATAAAGAAGTTTCAATTAAATTATTCCATAAAACGTCAGAAATAATTTGTAAGATCATTGAACCACATAATTTGTGTGATACTAAACACCTAAGTCAATTTTTTTTTAAAATCGAAATAGCTTATTTTACAAAGCTTGTATTACTAACCCTTGGTAATCAACCCGGCTCTAAAAATTTAGCATTACAAGGAAATGGCTAGAATATGCAAAGTACGGGATAATGTTTCATTTCATCCGTCTGCTAAAAAGGCCTGAGTAGGATATTAAAAATATTTCTCTGAAGGGACCTTTTCTGAATCTATCAGACTGCTTATGATAACACTCTCTCAAATCTATTTTTAGGGGTCAGCTTGATAAATTAGTGACGTCTTTTTTTATTACATTGTCAATATGTGGGGAAGAGAGGGCTGTGTTGGAACCGTTCCCACACTGAGGCACCTGCCCGAAGGGTGACTTCTTGGCAACAGAAATAGATGGAAATTGTACTTCAAAGCAGTAGAGCGCTTGATGGATCCTGAAGGAATTGTAAACCCAAGTTCTGATCATAAACATAATCCACTGACTTGTTTATTATAAGGGGCGTTCTGTTGATTGTGAATAACAACGGATACTTAATAACAACACACAGTGAATTCCGGATCGAAAGCTTTGACCTCCATGGACATTGGTTGTAGTATATAGTCCCGCATGTTTAACTATCATTAGCCAATGGAAAAGACGGTGACAGGAATAAGAACACGAACCCGAGGCCTCTTAATGATAGGATCAGGCGCTCAAGAAGTCCAGGGTCGTCCATGCACCACCAATACTTATTTTTATTGAATAATAATTGAACAACTAACAACACAAAACAACTGGATAACTAAAGAGAAATTGTCTTGGCTGGTGGGTTTGGTGGGAATGCTTAGTTGGGCTAATTGCCTAACTACAGGCGTGGAGGCCTCGTGTTTGAATATATTGTTTCCATGGGCAATCATTATAAAAAATTGATCGTGAATTCAAGATTATTCGATGATACAGTAAAGGTAACAACTATGTCATCTCATGGGTTGTTCCTTGTCATCCACTTTCTGTTCGATTCCTTATAAATACTCCTTAAAAATCCAACGGTATTGATTTGGAGAAAACGGTAACTTAAAAATAAAGTCAACAGAATAAAATTTATTGTGATAAAGTTACAATCTGCCTTATTGGGAAATAAGTAATTGTGGCCAATATTCTCATTTATGACATATTTACAATTCTTCATTCACGCAGTATTTACAAATAGCCCAGAGACCTCCCAAATCCACATGGTTGTCACCTTCACATGCGAAAGAGGAGTCTTGGGATGTCCTACATGTTTTTTTTATCCCAGTAGAATTATAGAGAGCATTTATTAACTTTTTATTATCGATATTAGATAATGTATAAACAACTTATTTTTTTAACGAGGGTAGAAAATATTTAAAAAATTTCACTTTTAAAATTAATTAACGAATCTCATTTAAGTTTGTTTAGTCTTGAGACATGAGTCAACTCCTCTTCACAGCAATCACTTGGACCAACCGGTATCTCATATCCATTCCGGAGACGGGCTTCTTATGAAGAGCCGCAATACCAGGACGGACAGCTTCTAGCAGTCCAAATACGTCATCAAATATTTTGAACAATTTCATTTCACCACTTAATGGTCGTTAATTTCAAGAATCTTTGTTTTCCCGTATTTATATGATTATTGTTTTTTTTTCATTAATTTTAAGATTTATAAGATACAAGGTTTATTTCTAACCTGGTGGTCACACTCTTCATTCCATTTTTATTCATAAATAAAAATTACGAAGGGGTTATTTGGCCAGTTTCAATTTATGAATCACCTATATATAGTCCACAGCTATCCTTCATTCATTCCGGTCCGATCTGGGTCGTTGTTTTTCTAGCTATGCATAAGCCTCTTCATTAGCAAGATTGTTATAATAATGAATTTATTTTAACTGTCTTTTCATTCTTCTGTATATTGTGAAAATTTGAAGTTTCTTCTTAAAATCTTCTAAGGGTCGAGTTTCAACAAAATAAAATCAGATATTAATATATACGCCACGTTTTTATTTATACATTTAAACAAAGGTTATCATCATTTTAGCTGCCATTGAAGAGGCTTCTATACAAGTTGTTATTGATGGGCAATGGTTATATCGAATAACAGTGCCATTAGAAAATAATTGGAGAGGAGCACTTTTCAAGGAAAATGTATTGCATTAATACAAATAACAAGCCATTCTGATGCCTTGTAAAAAGTATTTTCTTTTATAAACGAAGGTCAAAATAAAAAAACAAGAATATCAGTCTAACGATTGTGGTTAGAGCTTGAAAAAAAGGTTACTTTATTCGTAACATTCCGTCACTAAGAAAGAAAAATATATTTTCTCTGCTGGAAATAAAACGGGTCATGATGAGCATATTCACGTTTATAAAAGGAAGCCGATTAGATGATTATATTTAGGATGTATTTTTTTTAGGTGGAAGGTTGTAGTTCATTAAACAAGTGACTTTGGGGGTGTGATTTAGTTATTTTTGTTTGTACTCCCCCTTGATATTACTGGTAGATAATCAATTTATCATTGATAGATGCTACTGCGATATTGATAAAAATGATTCAATCACTCTGAATTATTTAGTCACTGAGGGTTCGAGCACGGGTCAGTTTCCTCATCTCTAGTCCTGAGCGTTTGTGGCTCTCGCGCGGTCCTTCTTCAGCCTGTACTGCTGCATACGGCGGTGCTGTAGAGGAGGGGATTTCCAAAATCCTTGTCTCCTACTCTAGAGATGGGAATGCGACGATTCTGCAGCCAGGGATATTTATGCCAATATTGTATGAATGTATACGGTAAATATGGTGTGAATGAAAGTGGAAATGCTAATTTGTAAGCGTGGTATTAAAGCTAGCTTTTATCTCATTTATGTATTTCCCTTTTATGGCAGAATTTTCTGAAAAGATTTATTATAAATTAAATCTGAAATTTTAAAATTATATTTAAAAAAAACCTATTCTGAAAGTATTCTGATTAGCTTACAGTTAAAATAAATAAAGGGAAGTTTGCCCACAAAAATTTTTTAAAAACGGTTCTAAAATCTTAGCCGGGAAGCTTAAGGTCTGATTTTTATCTTTGGCAGGACACATTAAATTTGGTCAAATGATATCAAAGAAATTTCAAAAAAATAAATTTTTGAGATCCAACAATGTATTTTTTTTATGTCAGTTTTAAGCTAGTAAAATCATAAACAAATTGGTTATATAAAAATAAGTTTTATAGGATTTTTGCTGTTTACAATATTTTTTAATTTATTTATTAATACAATATTAAAAATTTGATTTTCTAGATGGTTTAACAGAAAAAATCAAACAGAAGTATTTTTTGTCAAAATATTTATTCAAGAAACAGATGATGAGGTTCTAGGCTGAACATTCCATGTTTCTTCCATGTTGGCGTTCCTAATTTTTATTATTTATGTTTTGAAAAAGGCGAATTAGTTTTATTATTTGGGTAAAAAAATCATAGATCTTATGGGGAAAATAATGAGGCGATAAATCCTTGGATCAACTAGTAGTATATGTTTCCACCAAGTAAAGTGCAGCTTCTATGTAATAGGTAATCATTTCATTTTTAATAATATCATTAGAAATAAATCCGGGTAATGACTTATTAATGACCTTGAACCACCAAAAGTGGGAATATTTCTCGCAATTATACTCGGAATCACTCCAAATCACTCCGAATCACGCAGGTTACAAAGGATCACCCAAAGACCGACAGGTGCCTGAACGTTCATTGTCGGGGAAACTTTCCCTTATGCGTCCATCCGTCCTCAGTAGTGAATTTGGGCGTGAACCTTACAAGTTATAATCCAGCTTTATTATAATCTAATTGTATGTTCGTTGACGAATTTTTCCCTCCCTTAATGTATTCAAGCTTCATCATCTAAGCCACTCCTTTATCGTTCACTTAAGCACTCCGGGCGTGAGACAACTCAAGGTTAACTTAAACAATTTTTTTATGGCCTTATCTACTTTTTTGATGTAACTCTCTTTCGTTGAACTGAACTCATTTAAATCGGAGTTTCCTAACGTGTCGATTTTAACTCTTATCGATATTACTCGATCGATCGATATAATTAATGTGGGCAGTAACCATAACATCTGACAGAATGACTTTCATGAACATGTCTTAGTACATTAGATTTAATCTAGATTGTTTGATGTTTTCCAATAATTAAGATACCTTGTAGGTCCCTTGTTTGGCTTGTAGGCCCATAGATTAACTTGGAGGCTCCACTCGATAGCCTGGCAATAAGATAAACATTTACGACCCCATAAAAAAAAATATGGGTCATAATCTATACCCCGCTCATCGCCGGCAAACCAAAGCGACGAACGAGGCGGGGGTCGCCTTGTGACCTCCTCCAAACCATCTAGCATTTAGTTAATAGTGAACCCTGTGGTGATAAACTGACAAGTTATGTTGTCTTGACCATTTTCCGGATTAGGTTTGTACCCTATCGAAGGTCAGGGCTAATCTAAATAAAATTTCTTCGCTTAATTTATGGTGAAATTGTATAAAATCGGTTAAATATATAAAAGCGTTTTACCGGTTAAACGGACGGAGCCGAAGGATTGGCTCCGGTTTAACCGTCGTCCCACTCCTATTTAGAACTATATGCCAAGAAAGTCATTAGAGGGCTCGGACCGCAGAGCTAACAGTTCTCGCCGGTCGGCAAAGGTCTCGGTCGCTTTAGAAAGTACCTCAGCTGGTGCGGTCTAGAGTTCTGTTCAGTTGGATCTCTAGAGCCTGCTCGAGATGGGAGAGAGAACCTGGTTAAAAATACATCATATCGGCCCTAACCAACTAATGAAGTGTGGCTTGGTCTGTATCAATGGGGGATGACGTTTGTCACGGCCTGGAATAGAACTGGATTTTTGATTAGGATCTCTCTCTCTCTCTCTCTCTCTCTAGAGGGTTTCATCTTCATCTCGTTAGTATTCATTTAATACGCAGAGTCCAACTGGAAGGAGCCGTTAGAATAATCTGTCTTAGCGATGGGCCATCAGCAAAAGAAAACAGCCTAGTTAGACTGGTGAAATGAGAAATTTCAATAAAAAAAAAATCGATTTTGTAGTGTTGTAGTGTGAAAATCATCAGAGCCAGTGCATCGATTCAGCAGCTTAAAGATTTACCGAAATTATAGCAGAAGGCAATCATTTAGCAAAACTAATTTATGAACAATAAAATCCCTGAAAGGACATTTGTTTCAAAAAATGAGACTTGGGACCAGAAACTTCAACAGATATGATAACTTTGCGTTTGTCTTCTATTGCATGAGGGGAACAAGTTAATTAGTTTCAAACCACTTGTGATGAAAAATTGAAGAGACTTTTGTTGAATGTCGCCAATAGGCCAGGCCTATAAACCGAGTCGATTGAGTCATCGTTCGTCTTCGATCAACATTCCATGTCTAAGATTCATACATCGTTGTATTATTTATTTAAGATTTATGCAGTTATTTACACTGCAGTGAAACAACTGTAATTATGGGCATTAAATTATTGCTGTAAGAACATTTATTTTATATATAAATAAAATATTTTACTATAAACAGATGTATGACTAAGTGTATATTATTTAACCAGGCTACCCCAGTATATTAGTAACTATTTAAAATTAGATTTGGTGTAAGCATGGAACCTTGGAATTTCATTTAAAGCAGATAGATTAGACCAATCCTTTTTGAAACCGGAACGATTCAATTGAGGTATTCAACCCCTTATCTCTGGATATTACATTGACTAAAATATTAATCAGTAGGAATTAAGAAAATATTCTCATATTAATATATTTAGAAGAATATAAAAGGAGGGTGGACACAGTTCTAACGGACAGATAGTGGCCTTTTTTTTATGGTCTACACATTTCTGTATCTTGTAAAACAAACAAAAAACAGAACATTGCTCAGGTTTTTAACCAGACAAGAAATATGCTACAAGCATAATGAAATAATTAGCTTAAAAGCAATAAATCTGTTATTGGAGTTAAACCCTGCCGTTTTTTTTCAATATGGTCCTAAGTACCGCCCCCAACGCGTATTCACTGGCGTCCGTGGTAATGGGAACGGGAGTGTGAAATTCGGGAAGGTGAGGATAGGCTCCCCCCTAACCGTTCCATGCACCGCCGAATGTTGTTCTCCACCTCTGGAGTGATATTGACCTTCTGTCGTATTCTGTACCTCCCGGAGTAGATTATTGATTGGGACGAGGCATTCTGCCATTTGCGGTAATAGTTCAGCGATCCGAGAAGTCGCCGGATTCCTTTGACGTCCTTTGGAATGGCCATCCTCTGGATCGCCTCGACTTTGCTCCGATTGGGTTGTACTCCCTCTCTTGAGATAATATGGCCCAATAATCTTACTTGTGCTTGGCAAACAAACGATTTTTCCGCCGATAATTTCAGCCCAAATTTCCTGATCGTTTGGAACACCTGTCTCAAGTGCTTTTGATGTATGGGTTTGATGTATGTTATACCACCGTAATTTCCACTCACACTATAATTTGTTAACGTGGGGTCACCCCTCTGCCCACCCGCTCCTCAGGCTGCCGCTTGTCTTTTTCTTTCCACGCTCTGCCGCCTGCCCCTTCCGTGATCCCTGCTGTCCTCTCCTCTCCCTCTGCTGATCCCGGGTTCGTCCCCTTCTTTCTCCGTCTCTTAGGCTACCAACGTTTTCGATGATTCGGAGGGGGTCCTATTTCCCCCCACACCCCCTGTGCATTTACTTCCATCGTTTCCGGTCGATACCTCTCCGCTCTTCGGTAAAGGTACGGACACACCCTGGCGAGGTGCTCTTCTATCCCACATTCGAAGCATTTTGTACGCGGTTACTCCGCCACCAGGTGTCCAACTCTCCTTCTTTCCACGTGCGATGGCTCCCTTCTTTTCCAAATTTGCTGCGGCATTCTAGATCTACGGTATGCCACCTTGGTCTAACCTCTCCCCTCCGCTCCCTGCTTGCCTTCCTCTTCACGGGCGATAGCATCCATCTTGGGCGCACTCCACGAACGATCCAAAACGATCGGCCCCTCGGTAAGTTATTCGACTTACCCGTCTCCCTGGCTAGCTGTACTTAGAATCGTCGACAAGAAAGCCATCCTGGCTTCTACTCCCGCCAGGTTTATCGTTTCTCTCATCTTTTTGGTAATATTGTTGAACTGTGCCAATAGCTCCCGGGCGTATTGGCCTTTCGTTTCACCCGGATGACGCGTTTCCTGACACATTTGAAAGATATCCTCTTCCGGTGGCCCACGGCCTCCTCCTTAAGCCTTCTTCGATCGTTCCTTCACCACGGCCCATGGGGTGCCCTCATCCGCCTGTATCAGTTTCAACACGTTTCTTTTTATACGACACACCAGGTCTGCTTTTATCGATTTCGCTTCCCCTAGGTCTAGCAGGCCTTCGTTTGTCTTCGCTTCTACTCTCTCCATAATTCTATCACCGCCTTTAATGAAGTGATTTAACTCACGCATATCTCCAGAGAATTTCTCCAGGTAGAATATCGTCCTTCTCAGGTCCTGCGACGTCGAGCTCGCACCTTCATCCAGGCGAGGGAGTTTGCATGAACTTAAGGCAACGTTTCGCTCGGTAACGGAGGCAGCACTTCGAAGGCTGCTGGTCGTAACTCTGCCATTTTTCCTGATTAAAAGGACGAGAAAGAAAAAAAAAAAACGAAAAGAAAGTAAGAAGCAGAAAGTAAAGCAAAAGCGAAAAAAAATGAGTTGCCTCACGTGTCGTTTTATCCGAACACTCGATAGCTCCCGGGTTTCGGCACTAGTTATCGTCTCCCAGCTGTAGACGACCGAAAAAAGAGAGAATAAGGATGTTAATATTACACGCAGGTACGATTGTTAACTTTTATTATGTTCTCATCCTCTATCTGGTGATCCGTGCTGAAGACTCTTTCAGTTTTCCCACCCATTGGAGGGGTTGATGATCCGTTTGAACCCGAAACTTCCTACCAAATACATAGGGCCGGAAGTGTTCTATCACCCATACGATCCCCAGTAATTCGCGTTCTAGCGCTCTATACCTACTCTCGGATTCGGTAAGGCGTCTGCTATTGGTCGCTCCCTTCCGTCGCGAACCTGCGAGAGTACCCCCCCCCCAACGCGTATTCACTGGCACCGGCGGTAATGATGAAGGGGAGTGCAAAATCTGGTGCATGAAAAACGCTACTATAGGCTTCCCCTGTAGCCGCTCCATGCAACGTCGTATATTATTCTCCATTACCGGAATAATGATGACTTTTTGTCCTTTCTTAAGGAGATTGCTAATAGGGACGAGGTACTCCGCCATTTCTGGAACGAATCTGCGGTATTAGTTCAGGGATACGAGTAAGCGCCGGATCCCTTTGACGTCTTTCGGGATAATCATCCGCTGGATTGCCTCCACCTTCCCATGATCGGGTTGCACTCCCTCTCTCCTCCTCTTGGGAGGGGGTTCTGGTTCTTCTCCATACCCTCTGCGCGTTTACCTCCATCGGTTCCAGCCTATACCTCTCTGTTTGCTGGAAAATTTTGGACACTGCCTCGCGATGTGTCCTTCAATTCCGCATTCAAAAAATTTTGTGCGCGGGATAAGTGTCTAATTCCCCCACATCCGTGACATCTGTCCTCCTTCCTCCCGTTGGGTCTCGGTTTCCCGTGGCTAGGTCTCCTTCCTTCAGCCACCTCCCCTTTTTTCTCCACATCCGCTGATCCTTCCTCTCCCATGCCTGTTGCGGCAATCTCGGCCTCCTGTACATTACCTTGGGCCACCCTGTCTCTTCTGCCTCCATTTTTTTCTTCTTCTTCACGGGCACTAGCGTCCATTAAATCTTGGGCACACTCAATGAACGATTGGTCTCCCGGCTAGAATATCTTTCTTGCCGGTATCCCTAGCCAACTGTACCTTCAGGATAGTAGATAGGAATGCTATCCTAGCTTCTACTTCCGCTAGGTTCACCGTTTCTCTAATTTGTTTAGTTATTTTGTTGAACTTTGCCAAGGATTCTCTGGCGTACTGCCCTTTCGTGAGATTGTCTGGTCTCCCTGAACATCTTTCAGTCCTCTTATCCTCCGTATGCCTTCTTTAGTCTTTCTTTTACCACGTCCCATGGGGTGTCTTCGTCGGCCTGTATTAGGTTTAGTACTCTCCGTTTTATTCTGCACACTAGGTCCGCTTTGATTGATTTTGCGTCGCCAGATTCAAGTAAACCCTCACTTGACTTCGCCTCTACCCTTTTCATAATCCTATCACCACCTTTGATCAAATGGTTCAATTCGTCTAGCTCTCCTGAGATTTTCCCCAGGTCCGATATTGTTCTCCTCAGGTCCTGTGACGTCACCGCTCGCACCTTCATCCAAGCCAGGGAGTTTGCATGAGCTTCGGCCATCGTTTCCCTAGGCAATTCGGGAACTTCAAAAGCCACAGGCCGTAATTCTACCATGTTACTAGGTCACTTTTTCCCAATAAAACAACAGGGAAAAAAATAAAAATTTTATTCGTAGTTGTTTACCAGAATACTCGTAGTTCCCAGGTTTCGGTACCAGTTATTGGCTCCCGGCTGTAGACGATAAAAAAAAAAAAGAATGAATAAGGAGGTTAATGATAGAACGTGATGGTTTTGTTTATAACTGGCTTTATTCTCCTCCTGATCTCCTATACACACATTACGGGTTTGTTTACCTTAGGCTATGTGGTATTAGGCTTAACATTGCCTACCACTAGCCATAACTTATATATATCCTTACCATTTATGTATATAAATATATATTAACACATATTAATATATAGTTGTGCTAAAACAATTCATCGATCGGTGTGACTAGGACTGGAGCTCACCTTGAACTTGGATTATCGATTACAAATCCCATTGATATTTAAAACCGGAGAGCCTAGCAGCCTGTACAGAACACGCCTGCAACTTTTTCTTGTAGCTGGAGTCAGCCGCTTGTCTGAGGCCATTGCACTTGGGGGAATAAATATGTCCAGACATGACATTTATAAATTAATTGAATCATTTAATATTTTTATTAATAGCATATCAGGGAGCGGGTTTACTCGAGTTAAAACGCTACTCCCCTTTTTGTATATGTTGTAAATTATAGGTAGTAAACGAATCGTGGACATTTATAGCAATATGATAAAATCTAGTTTATTTTTAATTGACCTATTAGTTGTGGGGTCTAATGATTTTCATCGACTAAAATTTTATTAGAACGATTATGAATTAAATTGTATTCGTGACATTTTTGTAAAAGAAAATATAGGCTGTAAAAACTTCTGTATTGAGCTAAAATTACAATCTGCCTTATTAGGCAATAAGGCATTGTTGATAAATGTTCTCACACCATATTTACAATTTTCATTCACTCGCTCTCTCATACAGTACTTACAAACAGCCCAGAGACCTCCTAAATCCACATGGTTGTCACCTCCCTCGCATGCGACAGAGGAAGCGGAGTCTTGGGAAGTCCTCCCCACTCTCCTCCGTTAACCGCGTCACCGGATACGAGCCGTAGGTCGTAGAATTCGCAGGAACAATATACAGATCTAATTAAATCCTTGATGGAAGATTGTTATAAAAAACAAATGCAATTAATACTAAATTTTTATTAAAAAAAAATCTCGAATTCTAAAAATAGAATTTTCGAGAAATGGAAAAAATTGTTAACAGCTAGAATATTAACAAAAACGGTATTCTAAAATCAGCTTAGACGACCTTAAATACGTGACTTTATGCTTGACTCCTAATTCTTTATTTTCTGGAATATTGTTTTTTTTTTGCCTCCTAAACTATTGAAAGAACATTAAATCTATACTACCTTCTGCGTCGGAGAAGTGGTTCGTTCGAATTTGATACTGGCCTACTTTCTTAATGTTTAATTTTTTTTGGTATATTATCGTAGCCTGAATCAGATAGACTTCAAATAATGACCTCTTTTGGAATGTAAAGATTCTCCCTTTAGACGCAAAAATACTATGTGACTCGTTTGCTTAAAGAAGTGGCTAGCCGAAACCAAAAAAAAAAAAATATTGTTAATAGCTTGAACTTTTTGTATTTATAATTCATTTAAACCCAAAAAAATGTTGCACATTATTTATCGGGTTCATTTTGTTCAGATCATATGTTACGTATAACTCAAAAAGTTAGAAAATTTAGCTGACTCCTTTTTGCTTCAAACCTTCATCTTATAAAAAACAATATGAAAAGAGAAGAATAGTAAGACAGAATAATAACAAGTATACTAATATACTTGAGTAGAAGGCACTTGCTTATTATTTTCTAAGGTTCTAAAGTTTTAAAGCAAAATTTTGCATGAAATTCGGCTATCAACATACAACATGCCTTTTCCTTTTATAAAATCGAATAGAATTAAATTGTAACTCCTGAAGTCATATTCTTATACACAGCCTCAGTAATTGAAATAGTATAAGATAAATATTTATAAGCTCTCAGCCGATTCGTAACACTATTTGTTCAAGTTATTATTACAAACCGCTATCTAATACAAAAAGAAGTTTATCGCTTTTTGAAAATAAAAGAATAGTACATAGGAGTAAAGAAACTTACTTCAAAAACGTTTTTTAAACAAATTCTATCAAAGAAAAAATATTTTAGCATTATACAACGCTAAAGTTGGAAAATCCAGGAAAGAAACACCAAGTGCAGCTTTTCTCTCTTTTTGGGAAAAGCCGGTTTAAGGTACAATAAACGTTGGCCCTCGTGCAAAAAAAGAGTGATATTCAAAAGCTTATTATGCCACTACCTTTCCCATCTTGAATATAGCACAAACCTTTTAGGTTCCGAATCTTAACTAATTGGCATTTCGGGTCCCTTAGTGTACTCATCAATTATTGTTCGATAATTTTATTTTCACCACAGAACTTTATCGCTATACTTTTGAAAGTTGGGTAAAAGTTGACCACTCCAGAAGTTAGGAAACGACAGCTAGTCTTTTCGTAACTCTACTAAATAAGTTAAAACTTATCCCAGAAATGGAACCCAAAAGCGCTTGACACGCTACCACTCTAGATTCACTTCAACTCTTTTCGCTGGGGTGCATGCAAGTATCCGTGCCTAAGCTTTCAAGAAACGTTTTGTGAAATCCTCAATATTTTTATCGTCATGTGATACGATAACGTGTTGCGAATAATCGTCATTCAAATCTAATTCCATTATATTAGTATTCGCGAAAACAACACAATCAGTTCTACACGAAACCTCATTTTTATAATAGGTTTTATTTATATAAGCGGGATCCCAGAGTCAGTTTCTCATAAAAGAAACGCTGTTGACGTCAATGTACTTTTTTTCCCGCACACATTTATTTATTTATGCGACAAACAAGCAAATATTATCTGCAGTTAGCAACAGCTATAATTATTGTAATTATTTGAAGACTGTACCTTGGCTGTTCCTGAGTTGGTGCATTTTATGATGGCTGTTGTCTCACCGGCAGGTTTTCCTAATAGCGCGAGAGCCACCACGATTGGAGAAACTGGCCATTGCCAGGACTCCCACTGTCACGTATTTATACCGCTTTAGTCTCCGAGGATAATTATAGGGATGTGTAGCCCAGTGTAATGACTATGCTAGGGGAGTAGGGTGGCTGCATATGTTTCTATGTAATTTCACGAACTTGGAAGGGATGAGTTCAAGAATGTAAAGTACATTAAGATTGTTATGAAGGGTTTTGTTGCTGGCGTAATAAGGGTCATTGACTATTGTTCTCGGGACTTTTAATTGAAAGGATTGGATGCATTTGATGTTCGACTTTTTTGTTATCTCCAATACCTTTATTCGGTATGTCCATTGATGGGATGTTTGAAGTATCAGTATCTTTTTAGTCTGTAAAGATGTCCGAAGAGTTTGTTTAGTTCTTCTCCCTTTAGCCTGTTACATAAATAAAAAGGCTGGAAAATAGATGTTTTCGTTTCCTCAATAGAAATTATTGTTCTCTAATAAATTTTACTAGTTTTTTACAACCCTAGCTTTAGCATGGGATTGCTCAGGCCACCACGATCTTTTTGAAGGTATCGGTTCACATAAATCAGAAATGATTATGATGAGATATGCTGTTAATATGAGACATTTATAGAAATTAATCTTTTTTTATGTTTAGTTAGGCATATCCGGACGAAATTAGTTTCCTTGTCTAGGTCGCTGCTGAGATGAAATATAACGTAGACGAAAGCTCAGCTGTTTTTGAATACGAGAACTGCTCAACGAAAATTTTCTTGAATACCGTGCTTTGTTAGCATTTTTATTATTGCATTAAAATAAAAAAGAGGAGTGAAAGAGATTACCTCATCGAATTTGTTTTATTAGAAGAATCATCGTTAGCTATTATTACCCATACCAGCGTTTCATTGAGTTTCAGTTTCTCTGGTCTAAAAAAAAATAAAATTTGAGTTAAAACACAGGATGTATTCAGAAAGGGGCATTGAATTCATCCAAAACTAGTTAAGTAGAGTATAAAGTAATTGCTTTTCGGTACTGCTTTTGAAATTCAGTCAAACATTGAATCCGCCTATCACATTAAAATCTATCAATTGGAACGAACGTGACTCAATAGTTATATTCTCAATATTTAGTCATTATTTCACTTCAATAAACAATTTTAAAAATTTATACCTGTTGGATAATTATTAATTAATTTGTTTTGGGAATTATATTACATAATTAAACAAACAAAAAGTATTTTAGCTAGATAAATAAACGTCAAAGAGGAGGAGAATTACAGTAAAGCATGTCTTTATTTTTATCGGCCGTTATCTCGGGAGTACTCTATCTTAGAAGAAAAGAAAGAAGAAACCCAAACTCGGCTGAAATTTTAATTTTATTGAGTTAATAAATAAAGTTTATAGAGAGTATTATATGAGTATAAAAATTATGAGCTTAAACTAAGTTAGATCATCATTTCCTGATATTAAAAATAGTACTGAGAAGAATACTATTAAGAGATAAATATGAGAGATGCATAAATAGTTTCAGTAGTTAATAAAATTAGGAATATTTCCAAAAATACTTATCGGAAAGAACATTATTAGGTATAATAGTAAATTTCGAACCGCACGATAACTGTTGGGATGAATTGCGAAGCCAAGTGCTTTCTAGCACAAAGATGGTAGATTCTAAACACTAGAGGCATGATCAATACCGGGCTATATCTCGCAAGCGTGATCTCGTACAAACGGACCAAATGTCAAACTATTCCTAAAATAAACCTTGGTCATAAAAATGAACAGACACCTCCGATTTTGTGGCTATTTTGCGAGGATGTTATAACAAACTCGCACGAAGTCTTACCAGCTTACAAACCTGCTGACTTCCCCCAATCTATCTCTGCGTTTCCTGCTGATGATCTACATGAGTACACTTGAGCCTGCTCTGTTGTACGGTGTACTGGTTTTTATTCATCTAATGGAAGCGACTCTATCAATTTCAAAACGGGATACTCATGAAAGTGGTCCGACATACTTCTTTCCAGCTACGGAGAAACAGTGAGCTCCACGAGGATTTTGAGCTGCCTACGGTGGATGAATTCACTTGCCGTATACATATCAATTTTTTTGATTCACTGTAATACATCACAAACCCCGCGTTTAACACGATTCACCCCCTCTCCATTTCCCCAGTGATGGCAGAAGGCAGTCGACGCGGGAACGCTCTAGAATTATGTTATCATGTAAGATTAGTTTTAGGTCCCGTTATGTAGTCCGAAGTTGAGCCCCATCACCTGGTCCTTTTACATTATATAATTTTTAACAATAAAAAGACAGAAGTTAGGTTAACAATAACTTCTTATAATGCATAGACATACTACAAGGCATTTACAGCTCAATTCATAATATATTATTGCATATATTTAATTTTAAAAGGTATTCAAAAAGGGGTTAAGACTGGTTAAAAAGCGGTCATTCCATCGTGAACACGAGCCTGTTTGTGATATTTTTCCTTTAATCCTAACACGGCAAATATAAGAAGCATTTATCAAGACTATAGATGAGCTACTTGGAGTAATTATGACATTTGGAACACTAGTGTAACTGTTTTGTTGGAACAGGTAAACAGTTGAGCCGACAATTGTAAGCCATTGCGAAAACTTAACCGCTACTTGCTTACTACACTGACCACCTCAAGGTAATTAAACCCCATGTCGTTATCCATACACCCAAGGTCCTATGTCCTTTCCACTCACTATATATAGTAGTAATAAATTTTCCGAGATACAATTTCTTACGACCGCCTCGGACAAACCTCACCGATCTTGGCTTATGTTTTCCACTCACTCAGGCTTCAAATGGTACAAGGGAAAAGTAATTTACAGCCGAGCTGATAATAATAACAATTTTTATAACAGGGCGTACTGTAAATGATGTCCAAACATTGCGAAAGCGGTAGTAGATCTCAAATGCAATAGAAAAGTTCATTTGGGCTATGGTACAATCCCAAACAAGGAAGGAGTAAATTTAATTTTTTTGTTATTTTAAGGTTGTTGAACGTTGAACGTTTTTGTTAAATATGAAGCGATCACAAAAACCCATTTAAATGAGGTAATTCCCAATTTCAGCTCCGTAAACTATACAATATATTCTTTTTGAGCAAATTGAATTTATTTTTTTGAAAAAAACATATGAAAGCCCAATTTTCAAGTGGCTAAATTTCGTAAAGTTGTGTTATTCGTAAAATCAAGGATTATTAACGATTTTTTTTATATTAGCCTCTTTCAGAAAAACCTCTTTGTTAAAGTAAACTTTAACACCATACTAATTACGTCCTTCAGGTCAGTTAAAGAGCATTGTAATTTTATTTTACTGGTGAAGCTTCATCCTTGTCACCCCACACATTTCAGTCGAGCTAAGCAATGACTCTGAATGAAAGCAATGAATTTCATAAACTTGGAAGGGATGAGTTCTAGAATGTAGGGTATATTAAGGTCGTTATAAAGGGTTTTGTTGCTGACATAATAAGGGGCATTTACTATTGTTCTCAGGACTTTGGATTGAAAGGGTTGGATACGCTTGATGTTCGACTTTTTTGCTGTCCCCCATAGCTCTATTCCGTATGTCCAGATTGGTTTAAGTATAACTTTGTAGATTAGTAGTTTATTTTCTATTGAGAGATAGGATGTCCTTTGAAGTAGTCTGTACAGTTGTCCAAAGCGTCTGTTTAGTTCTTGTCTTTTTAGTCTCGTATGTGGGTTCCAGGTCAGTCGTTTATCGAGATGGAAGCAATCTGTCCCGTACTGTCTCGGTTACAGGGAGAGGAATAGAATTAAAATAAACTAGTGGACAAGTCTTGCGACAAAGAGTGAAGGTAATGTGGGAGCATTTTGCTTCATTAACTTTGATCCGCCATTGAGTGGAGGTATGATGTGTCACTGTGTCATGACATAACATAAAATATAAAACAAAAATACTAAAACTGCATATAACTACATTTTTTATAAATCTTTTCTTTGTAGATAGACGTTTTGGGATATTCTCCCAGCGTCCAATAGTATATATACAACGATTATTATAATTCAATTTATTTTGATTCAACAAAGGTTTCATCTCATATTAAAAAAAAATTCCACAGTCTCTCAGAAAATTTTTTTATTAAAAAAAACGTTTTCGACACGTGTGAGCTAGTAACCTTCAGTTACTAAGTTATTGGTTCGTTTTTTATTTGTTATTCGTTACAATACATAATTCAGTATGTCAGAAATACTACCCTACACACAGACTTTTGAATTCCACAATTATATACCTACATCAAAAATCTGAACAGACAATCCACGAAAAACTATACGCACACACAAATCTTCACTTAGTTGGTCTTGACTTCTAAGACTTCCCAGACAAGCCCCTATGTCTCAGGAAACCTCAAGTAGGGATTTATTGATTCAAATAAACTGGCATCAACATAATCATTCATATGGGGAGGCATCACTGGGATGTCCTTTAACGCTTGTCATTCACGCCTATTGTTTACTGTTATTCACTTACCCTCTCATCTGGTTGTATCGTTGACTGTAGTTTCAAATAGATCAATAAGGGGGAAAAAATATGTCAATTGCCAAATCAAGCAGGACCAATACTGTAGAGCTCAGAGGTAGAACGCCCGGCCGGATAATGGGGAGGTCTTGGGTCCAATTCCCGGCCCTGTTAATCTATTTTTTGTTGCCGGGCAGCGTATTTTTTTTGGCAAAACCAGAGACCTTCCTGTTTCTTTTACGGCCCTACAGCAAAGATTGACCTGACAACGCGAACTATAATACTTCCTTCAAAAATAATTAATTTATTAATTACCAACAAAAAGCATCTACACTATAGAACCAAAGTTGAGCTAGTTGCGAATGAGCCACATATTTACAATCGCAATTACGACTCACCCGTAATTTCCAATTGCATTGTTAACATTGGTGGACGAATTTATTGGGAAATCAACTCATTCCGGAGAATATTTTCATCAAATGAATTAATTTAAAATCTCACTTTCATAAACTTAAACCGGTATTTCAACAAATTCATCCACTCAGACGTAAATTCAAGGCTAACATCGACCTCCCAGATTAATATTTTATAGCTATTGGTCATTGTGGTAGAACCTAAATCACATAGTTACGGGTGAAAATTTATAGATAATAATCAACCAACTGATATAATTGGCTCAACCAAGTATATAAAGTGTTTATTTAGGATAAACCATAGTGATACTTAAGTAAGCCCTTGACTGTTGTATTTTTTTTCAATATTTAATTTTATGTACAGGTTCTCATTACATACAGTGACTCACAAATTCGTTCACACAAGTGAATTATTTTCAATGTTTACACTGTAGTATTTATTAATCAATATATTATTATTATTTATTAATCTATATACTATCAATTAAATTATTTATAATTAACAACATGGAGAAGTTTATCAGCCTTTTAATAAACAAAATTCCAGACTCCTTGATGTGTGTATCTCTTTTAACTGAAGGCAGTCTTATTAAATTAGTCATGTGACTAGTTTTGTGTGTGAAGATTCAATTGCTGATTTTTGATCAGTTTTAACTGCAAATCCTACATTTTTTTATTATCTTTTTCATCAGGTATGTCTTTTTGTTATTGCCACCAAAAGAAAAAAAAATAGATACTTCTACTTAAAACATTCATAAATTGTTCAGACGAATAAATTTGATAATTCTTTTAATAAATAATGTATGAATCTATTAATTAATAATATTATATGTTGTTGCTGACGCCAGAGCGCCCTAAACTACAATTAATATATAAAACTAATATATCCACTAGTTTATATTTAGGGGAACGGAAACAAAAACCTGCAACTGAAAGACTAACTTCTAGTTGTCCTTAAGGATAAAATTAATGTATCTTCTCATCATGCACAACACTTTTTATCAAATTATTGGTGCTCCTGTTACAATTTTCAAAAAATGTTTAGGTGGTTTCTTATACTATATAGAATGTATTAGGAAAATGGTAGTATGCCTATTTGAATATTACTTTATTCAGAGCTCATTAGCTCACATTTACATTGGGGGCGGTGGACAGTCCTATCCAGTCAAATGTAATCAAATTTATTAAACTCACATATAAAATAAAACTCTCTTTCAGCCTAGGAACTTAATCACTGGACATTTATTTCACAATGTGTTAGCAACAGCATTTTTTTTTTAATTTCTCACATTTTTCTAATGATGCCTGGAGCTTACCGTATGAAATATGCCTCCCCTTCACATAACTCGAAACAAGTTCTTCACAAAAGAATGTTAGCCTTATAAGTGATCTTATAAGAGAAAATAGTCAATGTTTTTTTTTGTTCTTGTGGTAGTACAAATTACCTTACTGGCAGTATTTCAGCTGAAGCTACATACATTTAAAAAACAAATTGAATGCTTTATTTTAGTTATGATAAATTATGAGTTTAAGCTAAGTATGGGGTATGTGTCAATAATGGTCAAATGTGCTTAGTTTACATTGTGCATGCTCTGTTTTTTTTTAATATCCTCAACTACGTGCAAGATTTTATTAGGCTAAGTGCAATAAAATTTGGATGCAGAGGATAAAGTGTATTTGCAACTGTGCCATATATTTATCTACACCTCTGATCTTCATTAAAGGATATCTTCGGTGACTTAACAGCTCAGAAAATCTTACTATACCAAGCATGAGTTTCTTAAAACTTAGCTTAGAACAAACCCAGCATGGACGAAGTTATTAAGTACAAGTTCCCCTCGCTTGCCCCAGTACAAAACGGAATTCGAGTTTCCATATGCGCTTTTGATGACTGCAGGGCAGCTGGTACGGTTTTTGTTCTCCGAGGTGGTACTAAAGTTTTTTTTGTCCACTCGGCCAGCTGACGGAGACACAGAAAGAGACATCCACTGACAACTGCACCCTCATATTGGACCTGGGCAAACAGACTTTAACAATTTTTTAAATATTAGATCAATTATTTGAGGAAAAATACAATCTAAAAGAGCAATAGGTAATTGTTCTAAAATATTGCATTCAGACTACACTACTATTTCATTCATATCGTATAAGTTTGTATTCATGCAATGCAGGCATTTATACATAGCCTGAGGATCCAACTTCGAGCGCAGAATTGTCACTTTCCCTCTATGGATCTCCACACAATATAGCAGTGGAGGCTGAAGGAGATCAGGACATGTCAGTAGAAAACTGACCAGTGTCAGAACTCCTGTGACTAGACAAAAGGTCACTGGGCCACTTTCTTTTTAGTATACGTGGAAGGTTATAGAGATGGGTGATATTTATACAAGATTTGGTTGGTCAGATAATTTCTGCTCGATTTTTTTTAAGTTGAGGAAATGAGATTTTAAGTTTCATTATGAAGTTCGAGGTGCATTAACTGATGTTCTTAGGACTTAAGATTTGAAGGATTGGATGCGCTTGATGTAAGAGGGTTTTTCATAGTATATGAATATTTGATATATACATATAATATAGTTCAAGTTATAAGTCAAGGTAGAAGTACAAATCAATATTTTTTTTTTTCAATATACTGCTAAGAGGAGTAGCAAGGGGGGAGAGGTTTGTTGAGACTGAAAATCTAAACAAAATACCGGACAACGCAATAACATATAACGTCAGCAGACTTAGTAGACGTAAGAAGTCTCGAAATGTATTATGAATATTACTTGCTTCAATATGTTTATTTTTACAAACACTTTTATGTGAAAAAAATCTCTTATTTCCCCCTCCCATCCACTGTGATGAACATTTTACGTTTCTGTAGCTATACTTTTATGATTATACGGATGTCTACTACTTCATGTGGAGTTGACGTAGGATTTTGATGAGCGAACAGGTTTAGGAATTCGCAAAATCTTGAGGGTTTAATGTCAAGAACACCTGGCAAATAGAGATCACATTGAAGGGATGAGCTTGTAATGTAAAAGGGTGCCTTGACAAAAGTTCTGAGGACATTGGATTGAAATGTTTGTTGCTCCAAGGTTTGGCTGTCCCCCATAGTTCTAGTACAAAAACACTTCATAAGAGCACCTCTCAAATGAGCTATGATAAAAAACCATTCTCGTTCTACCGTGGACTTATCTCGCACAGGTAAGCATCGTTTGGAATATTTTTCCCCCTTAATATGACGTTATAAGTGGCATTTTCTTATAAAATAAGATTCAATAGAATTATATGCATGTCATGTCCAACTGACACGGTTCTGTCCGCTGGCCTAAGGTAGCCGACAATTTAACAGCCCACTGGTTATAAACATGAGGTGACTACACCAATTACCCAGCCTGCGGCAACGTTCTACTTGGAACTGGCTGACCATAGAGAGTTACGTGCGATCTGAAGTATTATTAAAAGTGATATCAGTTATTTGCAAAACTAATGTCTCAGTTATCTCCAGCCCCTCTTCTCTACATACCTACGTTTTGCTATTATAAGTCAAAGTAAAATGTCGTACATGATACGTAAAAAAAAATTAGTGGAATATAATTTCAATCCCTCAACGAAGACTCCTTACAAGTATCGTTTAAAAAATATAAAAAAAATAAGGAAAATGAAAAAAGAAAACAGTAAACTAATTACTGTAAACGCAAACACTAAACATAATGGAACCCAGTGCATTATTGTTTACATCGGTCTATGTGTCGGTCCAATCCTCAGTCTCGTTAACGCGATACTGACAACGTATCTGCGGTAGAGTTGGAGCTCATTTGGTCGTATACATTTCCATGTATTACTGTCTGATACTTTCGAACATGCAATACTTTCTTATATATTCTGACGGTCAGTGAAAAATCTCTTATGACCTTATGGAAATGCTTTCTAATGTCATGAGCTATAATTTCCTTAAGCAGGTATCTAATGTAAGAGTTGAAACTTATTGATGGGTGCCGGTCTATTGATTGGGCCAGTATTTTATCAGACCTTTAGTCATATTTTCCTTTGGAGACGAAAGTCAAATGTGTGTGCCTTCAAACACTTGGTTTGCAGTGAAAACCACATGATTTGTGCAGTGTTCCGGACTTGATGCTATTTTAACTTCATGTTGCTGCGTGCATGGTAATTTTCGGCGGTGAAAAAAGCGGTAGTTCACTCACTCCAATTATGTCACTAATCGCAGGTCTGGTTTTAAAACTCTCATACCTAACCTCACAGTATTCTGGTTTTGAGTTGGCTCTACTTGCTGAACTGTGTGAATTACACACCCATAATAGCAGTATATTCGTAATAACAAGCCATAGTAGTATACTACATGTATAATTACTTTTTTTTTTTAAATAATCAGCCTAAGCTTGTTCACAGAAACCCAATTATTTCCATTTTATGTAACGACGGAATAGTCGATAAAATAGCTCCTGCTGCTTTGGGTGCGGGAAGGTCCTGGACCGGGATGTCCAGGCCGTTGCCTGGTGGTATGGAGGTATCGCTGGACCCCAAGGTACTGGTTGAATTTAGACTATTCTATGCATATGAATATGTACTCATTGGTTCATCGTGCTGATTTATTTAAGTAGGTGGTTCACATGGTTTTTATAATCATCTTTTGAACATCAGTTGAGTCCTATAAAACACTATCTATAACCACCGCCTGAGTTGAGGGACTGTAGGGCCTCTTGGGCCACAGCTGATTCCTGGCTGGCGTCCTTGTACTCTCTCTGGTTAGTATCGGTGAGTTCTCCATACGAGTTTAAATATGCAAACAGCGGCGTTGATGACCTAACGGTTCAACGCCAAAATGTATAACCTTCCCCCCCCCCCGCTCTAAAATCGATATTAGAGTGAATTTTAGTCTGGCTTTGTATGTGTTTATTGCTACTTGTCTGTCAGCTCCCCAGTTCTAGAAGGATATGAATTTTAGTAAATTCGTAAGTTTTCTGCAGTCTCTTTTGTCAATATCCAAGTCAGTTTCCTTTCTTATGTCAGTTCTTTCCAGGGCACGATGGAATAAGTTTGCACGATTACAAAACTGACTAGACTCATTGTCCCTGTAATAAGTGAATTAGTTTCCTGATAGTTCAAGTTCTAAAGCTGACCTGACAGCCGAGTAACACCCGATGATCAGCCTCATTTAATATGTAATAGCATAATATTATTAATAATACGATAAAGGATTATAATTAGATATCTCGGACTGCCGGATCGGATGAGGGACAATGGCTGTAATAATCTGACAAGAGAAGACCCGCCGGGGGAAGGGGGGGGAGGGACCGGTCGGGGCGAGGTGAAATCTAGGTTTGGGGGCCCATCCGCGCAGACCGGTCAGACCAGTTTTTATTTCTTCTTTCTTCTTTTTGATGGTTTAAATCATCCGAGTCCACTTTTTATCGTCCCACGTCCGGCGTACAACGACCTACGGCAAAATCTGGATCCTCTTCATCAACGAATCCTCGCTAACGACGGTCTAAACAAAAAACAAAGAAAAGAAAAGATAAACGGAGTCAGTATCAATGGACGATTTCAGCTTTTTGTCAAGGGGTAACCTTACCTTATCTTTATGGATACCTCTTACCTCTTTCTAGAATAACTAACGGTGGAAAAACGGTACATCCTTGACTAGTACTGAACCATAGGGTCATCAGGTACACATACATGTTTAACAGATTATAATTAAATAATAACAACTCGGACCACTATATTAAAAAAGTTTTATTATTTAAGTTTTAAGAGATTGATCCTACCTAGACGACAGCTATTATCACAGTGAATGGAGTTGGGAGGAACACCAGTCTTTAAGGGCTTTTTATACTAAACAGGAAAGGAAGTGAAGTCATGGAAGATGATACGAACTTATTTAGTTATGACCCAAAGGTAGGCTAAGAGTAAGTATTTACTTAATTAATTTACCCTAATTAAAAACTGGATCTTGTTATTAAAAGATGAACTGTTATAAAGACCACTTACCTTAGTTTTATGGTAATTATATTGCTGGGTAATTATCACTTGAAGTATGAGTCTTTTCATCAGTTATTACCTTACCTTATTGTCCATAAGGAACAAGAGCTGTACGAGATGCAGCCTCGAGTTTTTACCACTAAACTTTGATCTTTGCAATATAAATGAGTCATCCTAACTTGATAAAATTTTAATTAAATTGACACTTTTAATCTTTTAACATTACTATGTTAGTTTTCGTTCACCAAAGATGGAAATGAAATCGAGATATTTACTATGCGTAAATACATTTTCATATATTAACCATAGTTAACTCTCATAGTCATGGCCGTAAAAGGGTCTTAAATATTGATCATTGGTAGACCTGTTATAGTCGATTCAAACCGAAAATGCATAACACATAGACTAAAAGTATAATCTTTAAATCGTCATGAGATCGACACGATCTGGGTCAAATAAGTAACTTGACCTGTTTATAGCCCCAAGGATTTGCTAGGCGCAATTTCAATAATTTAAGTTGAGATTCATGGGATATAGAAGTATTTAAGGGGCTGAGACAATTATACATAAAAATCCTGCTGACCTTTACTTAGCCACCAGCACTAGGATGCCCTTAGTAAAAATTGGTAATAGATTAGAAGTTAAATCAATATACCTGGTGGTAATAATTTAGTCCACCTTTGTCACCAAAGGTAATTTGTGTCAGATAGATACAAAATTATTTAATAAATTTCCACCATTAGGATTCAAAACTTTAATATCTTATAGGGTTTATTAGTTTCAAAGCTTATGCTTCGCAAATAACTCATAAAAATGTAGTGAACCATGACGATAACATTTGTATTAAATACAATAGGAATATCATAACTTACAATACTGAACAGAACAAAAATACAGCAAATACAATGCTTTAAAAAAAATTATAACCTTCTTCCGAGAATACATTTGGAAACAATGTGATTCGCTTAAACAAAAATGTACAACTTATGATAAGAATGAAAAAAAATTATGAGTAAATGGTTTTTAGCTATCTATTAAATAGCTAAATAATGTGTATGCAAATTGAAGCCCGTGGAGGTTTGAGTCCCCTAAGCAACTCTATAATTTCACTGAGGAGCTCTTAATGAAACAGTATTTTTTGACCTAAATGGAAGTTAATAACGGCGTAATTACAACATCAGTCAAATAGGATGCATCCATATGCATGAATTTACAATTTGCACCTGACAGTGTAGAAAATTCACAATAATTAATTAATAAGTAACTCTTAATTATTTTTCGCGTAATCAAGTCGTCAAGTGTATCTACAGGTATAGGATAACCACTCCTGTTATTCATAGAACATAAAAATATGTTTTATTTATTGTACACACTTACGGGCGAATTTTCGACTGATGTGTTTCAAAACGTTGGTGTGTTGTACTGTAAGATGGTTTACACGGTTTTTATCAATATCCTCCGAACATACTTCGTGTCAGTTATAACACTATCTAAACCCATTGCCTCACATGTGGGGCTGTGGTGCCTCCTGGGCGCCACCTGGGTCCAGGCTCTGCCCTCGTCCTTGTTCGCCCTCTCCCTCTCTTAAGCTCGTATAGTAGACTCCCCAAATGTGTTTAGATGTATAAAAAACGGCGTTAATGGCTCGAAGGTCTTACACATACAAATACACTTCAAAAAACAAACAGATGCTCACTCAAACATTAAGACCTCACCAGCAAGATCCTTTGGCGAGGTCTTAGGATGAAATGTGGAAAAGGGTTTCTGGTCTCTGGGGTAGTAAAAAGTGCAGGAAGGAGGGACAAGAAGGATGAAACAAAGCAAGATAACAGAAGTAAATGCAGAAAAATAATAATCTACTCAGGAAAATCGCAATTGTTCCGCTCTCAGGTAATAAAAAATGAGCAAATCCCTGATTATACAATGGGAAGGGTCGGAAAAAGAGAATTCTGAAAATTTTCACTCCAGTTTCTGAAGAGTGATATGATGAAATGTTTTCGTCATACACTTTGAAGAGAGTGAACAGGTAGAGAGCCCGCTCTCGGCCCGACAGTTCAAAAACGTTCCACTGTCCCGGTAAGGTCTCTGTGTGTGGTCCTGCCGGTACAACAATAAATCCCCACTTCTCAGTCATGAGTCATCTGCTAGGGGCGATTCCACTGCACACAGAATAATTTTAATTTTTTTATTTTAGGCTGCTGCATTGTATTTTCATTATAGCATATGAAATTGTCACTTATAAAATCACTTACATGTTACAGCTCTAGCCCAAAATAACGGTTTTTAGAAATATAATTTATTATTATTGTTTATTTTTTGAGAGAGAGAGAATTTATTTATTTTACTTTTTTACATGGAATCATTACAAATGTGGTTGCCAATATCGTGTCTCTAAACTAAAACTAAAATTCAGTTAATACGTAAAACTAAAATATCCACCTATTTATATGCAGAAAAAACCGAGAAAAAAACATGCAACTAAAATACTGCAATTGTCCTTGAGGATAAAATGAATATCTTTTTCACTATACATAATAATTTTATAAATTATTGTTGCTACTCATTTAAAAGACTTTGAGAGTTTGATTAATTATTTATAAAGTTATGAATAAAGTCAATATCTGTGGTATCATGAAGTCGGGACATGGTAATGCACCTGGACATTATTTTTTATTATTTTATTAGAAAGTATATGTTAAAATAAATAAAAATTATTTGAGAGAGGGCTTCATGGCTGATACTATTGAGGCTACGGTCAAACTAGTAGATCAAGAAAGTATAATTAAAAAATATTGCTATCATGAATAATAAACTTTCGGATACATCCATCATTGATTGAGTGGCTATTAACTGAATGGAAGTTGTCAGACCCGTTTTTTGCAAACCGATAAGAAAACAAGTTTTGGACGATTATGAATCTTCTCGAGAGTCAGGCAGACAGCATACAATTTCACTGTCTTCTTCATATAGGCATGTGAGATCAATGAAAAGCAAAATTGGTCAATGTATGCAATTTACTAGTATACTGGGCATAGATTTGTTTTTAATCGGTTAAATATGAAGTTTTTTAAAAATCCCCTGACAGTTTGGAAAAACGTATGTTCACATTAATAATCCCCCCCCAAAAAAAAAAAAAAAAATCGTTTTTAGGGAATAACATCTGCTTCCAGTGTATATTTTGGGATTTGATTTTAGTAAGTTCTTCGATCGCGTTTGGTATAATTTTGATTTGTCGTACAAAAAACTGCTCTGTGAGTGATTGAACCATTTATTTCTGGGTGAAATCCTGTGTCATCAGCTACACTGTCAGTGTGTCAGTAGCACTTGGCAACATGATTGATCTGATCAAGTAACTATCTGATCAAAAGGACTATCGCAGGTATCAAAATATATTATGTAGCAAGAAAACAAGAATGTAATAATAAGAAATAAATCGATAACAACTTAATAATTATTATAGAATTCATAAAATGACCATGAAAGCCATGAAAAAATGTATTAACATATTTTTTTTGGGAGTTTAGTGTGTTTTATTTGACTTAGCTGCTCATTAAAATTGATTTATGGTACTACTTAACCTCATCATTACAGATCAAGGAGAGCATCTTGTCCGGTTTTCCCCAAAACCCCACTTTTCAAAATTACTACATAAAATGGCATAAAACATTCAAAACACCTGAACAATGTGCTACAATAAAGTTCGTGTATGAAACATATTTATTTTCACAATCTTAAGGGCAACTTGAATGATTCAGGTAAAAGCCTTAAGTCGTTTGTGTTCTGTTCAAGAAAAAAAAAAAAAAAAACGATAATGGTCTTAATATTGCAGTTCGGATCTCAACCGTTGTTTAATTACAGATGATTGCACATGTTGCCTTTAAGGGATACCATACCAGTAGGCTTGAGTTACCTTCCTTAAACAATTTTTTCCCCTGTTTTCTCGATGCGTGGGCTTGCTTCTATACCTGGGAACCGCTTGATGATTCACAGCCCGCACCTTCTTCCTTCTATACCTGCAGGAACATCTGGAAGTTCCCCGTGTAATTTTGTAGAAACAAAAAAGAAGAAAAAAAATTTGATCGATTTCGGATAGATGACTTAAACTCACCTTCTCCTCCCATCTAATAGTTGCCTCTCTAAATTTGATTGTGACTATGGACGGATGATAGCTCAGTCTAAACTATTGGATTAGGTTTGCGAACTTCTATATATTCATCAGAACTTCATTAATTCAACAGGATTGGAACCATTGTGGAGGGGTTTCACGAATAAAAGATAGTGATAAATGAACGAGTAGAAAGTTTAAAATTTTTATATCGGCTGAATAAGAGCATTTCCAGAAAATTACTAACTTGGATTATTTCTATTCTTCAAGTTTTTCTCACCAGTAGATTACGAATGAAAGCATTATAACTTAGTCCTTCTAATTCTACTGTCTTTAAAATTTGTTGTGTCAGCTGTGTTTCGAATTGAAGTCCAATTCCACATCAAGTTTCTCTGAATAGACTTCTTGTAACTTAATCGTAAATTCAAATGTAACCAAAATCATCGAACAGTCTTCCACTCTTTCCTTATTTACAATATGTTCCAGTGTTGCATCCGAAACACAAAATGCAACAGGAAAAACCATGGTGATGAACAGTTTTAAAGGCGTTGATTAATTAATCCAGTACAAATCCGTTTTTCGTCCAATATTAATGTATGGGTAGCATGGAGCCTGAATGAAATAAAAAAAACATACAAATTATTCAAAATAAAAGTCTATAAATAATATCCCTTACTGCACCAGAATAATAAAAAATCATGATAAATCAAAAATTACAATAAATCAACAGTTCTTGTACCCTCAAGCCAAAATTTTTTTACAATTGTTTAAACTCCACAAACCCACTAATTAAAGAAATTGGAAATTATAGAAAAATTTACATCCAGAAAAGGACATAACATATTTTATTAAAATAGTAAATAGCAAGCTAAAATATAGATAATACTACATAGTTTAATATATTATTCACTCTCTTTTTATAAGCATTAATTTGCTATTTATTTGGGGTTTTTCTATAGTTTTTCCAACATGGAAAATTTTGTTCCTAAACTGCTGTTAATATAATGGTGCAAAGAGTGCTGGTAGTAATTATTGATTTTGATAATGTTTTCATTGTCTCGCAAAATTTTAAAATAAATGTTCTAATTTTTTTTCATTTATTAGTTTGAAAAATAAGATTTAAAATGATTTTTTTTTCTAAATCAAATTCAATATTTGCTTTGTGATTTGGTATGCAAGTGAAATTTTATTTAATACCGTATGAATTTTCTTTAATTTATGCTTCAGTAATTAAAAAAAGTAACTCTTAAGTGACGAATTGACGAGGTTCTACCATGTATTGACCTGAAAAAAACTATATCATGTTAAAATAAGTGGGTTAGAAAAACTGCTAGGTTCTAACAAAGGGGCCAATAGCAAAAAAAAGGTAACAAAAAAACTGTCTAATCCCTTAGGGAGGGTCGCACCCCTGACTGATTGAGCGCCCGCCTGCAGCGCGAATATCTCCTCCCCCTTTTGGCAGAGGGGTGCTATTTCAATAGCACTGATAATTGACATCACACTGTTATTTGTAAAATATATTTTTTTGCCAACTACGCTGAATGACCAAAGTCGTATTATATACATAATATCTAATATACATACGGGAAGGGTATCATTAACTTTTAGAACAATGCTAATTATTTTAAAATACTAACAGGTCCTATAAGTGACACTATATTAAGAATATTTTTGTTTTTTGGAGGGATGATATTTTCTATGCTAACAAAAAAAAAAAACAGTTATTTTGATTAATTTGTTTTATATTGAAACTTCTTTATTGTGATAAAATTACAATCTGCCTTATTCGACAGTAAGTAATTGTGATAAATGTTCTCAATCACACCGTATTTACAATTTTCGTTCGCCCCCTCATTTATACAGTATTTACAAGCAGCCCAATCCAGTATTTACAAAAATCCACATCACCTCCCTTGCATGCGAAAGAGGAAGTGGGGTCTCGAGAAGTCCTCCGCACTCCTCCGTCAGCCGCTTCACTGAATACGAGCTAGTGGCGGCTGATTAAGAGCGCGAGTACCACATACAATAGAGCATGATTGGAGAAACTGGTCATTGCCAGGACTCCCACTGTCACGTATTCATAACAGGTCACGAGGCCACTGCCGCTTTAGTCTCCGAGGAGGATTATAGGGATGAGTGTAACAGTGTAATGTCTGTGGGGATTAGAGATGTTGGATAGGTTGCTATGGAATTTCATGCACTTGGAAGGGATGAGTTCAAGAACGCTCACATAATTAATACTGTGTTGATACGTGTGGGGCTATAGTAATTATATAATCGTATTAGCGAAATCCCTGATTGTGTAATGCATTTAACCGGACATAAACTTTTATAATGTGCTCATGGGATGAGACATTACTTTTACCCTAACAGGATGTCAATACCATTCATTATTGCTGCATCCATTTAGTGACATCTGCTTGAGAAATTACAAATGTCATACAGGTCAGTTCTGTGGCACAGGTTAAACACTGGAGTTATACTTAACTGGACATACATACAGACACTTTATCGAAAAAGTCCCCGAACAAATATCTTGGACAGGTTTTGTGAAGTTTTTAAGAAGGGTTTGTAGGGAGGTTCCGGGATGGAAGTGTTTGAATGGTGATGGAGTGGCCGTGTTGCTTCTCATGAAAAATTATATATCTATATTTGATGAGATTGTGTTCGTGTGAGTCAGAACGTAATGTCTTGTTTGATATATAATAGGGAGCGTTTGTCATGTGTCAAAGAATTATTGATTGTATTGTCGGTACTAGCCTAGTCATGTTGCCTCTGCTGATCAAACCCGACACAACACAAGCTTGTATTCAGACAATAATTCTGTAAGGTTATTATGCCTTACATATTTACATTGTTTGATATTATCCTTCAGAGTAATTCTTATTCAGGCATACGGAGGACTACAATTTAGAACTAGAAACATAAATTCACATGTATAGAAGACAATCGCATACATAACACTTAATTTAATAAATAATAAGATTGGAAACAATTAAAATAATAAACCAACAAACCTGTAAAATACATTACCTTCTAATTCTTATTAATTGATTATGTATGAATAGGTAACGTTACTGCAAAATAATAATAATAGTAAATCAATATTACATTAATAAAAGTAACTCAGTCAATATAATAATCATTTTACAAACCTAAATTATACTTTCCAACCACCCTAATCCTGTAGCACAGTCTTTGCACTGCGCCAATCATCCCTATAATCCTCCTCGGAGACTGAAACGGCAGTGGCCTCGTGACCTGCTATAATCGCGTGACAGTGGGAGTCCTGGCAATGGCCAGTTTCTCCAATCATGTGCTATTGTATGAATGAGCGAGTGAATAATGCTGTAAATATGGTATGAATGAGATCATTTATCTGTATTATTATTGCCTTATAAAAGGCAGATTGTAATTATTGCACAATAAAGATTGTTGTTGTTGTGATAAAAAAATTTACAATGGAACACAGTATGTTCAAACTTTATAAAGAGAACAAACCTTACTATGTTGGGGTGAGGTTATACAACTTTGGAAGAAATATTGACCATTAGTAAAACTGAAATTAGACAAACAACAATACTCAATCATAAAAATCAATAATCATCGAGAAATTTCAGGAAATATTTTTTATTAAAAAACAAATTAAATTACAAAAACTATTTTTCAAATAATCAAAACCATCAATCAGCACCAGAAATCAAGCAAACCTTCAATTTGCGGATATTTATTAACATTTCGGCATAGAAAATGCTTAGTTCCGACAATCAGACTTATAGTTGAAAACCAAATCCAAATTTTGTGTAAATTCAAGATCTTCCTTCAGTTTTATTTTAGATTATAGGTTTTGTTTTGTACTATGTGTGCATTGTCAAATTCAAATCAATGTTTGTAAATTTTGGCATTTAGTGATAAGGCAGTTTTATTCGCGTCATTGTCTTCATTTTTGGAATCATATTCGTGTTGGTTCTTTTATTTGTCACTTATTTGTTTACAGGACAGTTTCGACCACAAGTGTCATTCTCCTTCCAGTTGATTCTTCTGTCCTGTAGGCGTGGATTCTCTATCTCTTTTTTCTCAGTTAATTTATGAATTAGTACAGCTTCAAAGTTTCTATTTTATTGTGTTATTCTTTCTGCTGATTGTTCAGTTTGATATCAGTGAGTATTATATTTAACGAAACAGATAGCTTCGAAATAAATAAACGTATGAGTAGGAAAACGACTCACAGTAGTAGAGAACGATAGAGAGTGTGAACTAAATGAAAGTAACCACAAAAACTATGAGAAGAAGAAATATATTTTTTTTGCAAAGAAAAATGATAAGCTAATTATAAAATTGATAATTCCGGTGGTGAGATTCTGCAGAGCGATTCCATACAGACTACACACATTCCACAGAGTAGTGGATATGCCTAACTGTTAGAGACGAGTAAGGTCATACAGTTGATAATCCCAGCTTTATCAGCTTGATTGATGCAGGACTACCACTCTCTCTGCCAATCATCCGAATAATGCTTTGAAGTATTCAAAGAAAACATTTGACATATTAGGATTTCGGTGGTGGTATTATACCGTCTTACAAAGCAAGCGTTTCCCAACGTCGGCCAAGTCAAACTGAGGGCATATCTTTAAAAATATAAGACGTTGCAGTTGATTTAGTGGTTGAAAAATTACTAGCTGGCTTTCTTCAGGCGCATTGAAAATGTACATTTGGTGATCCAACGACTGCGTGTCTGCCAAGATGCATTGCCAATAAATCCGAAGAAAGTTTATACTCATCCATTATAACATACTTGAGTGTTTCAAGACCGGGAGTTAGTACTGAATCCACGGATCATTAACTTTTATTGCCTATTCTGCTGAAGTCTGTTTTCCTTAAACCGTTGTCTTCGATTACTGCTATGATCCTACCGTTAGGATCAAATGTCATGTCTTGATGAAGCTGTACTTTCAAAAGCGAAGCTACGTCAATTTATGGTTTCGTTATCCGCTATAAAGCTAATGTCCATTTTAAGTATTGTTGATGAAATTGTCTACCCCCTAAATTTTAAGAACAAATAATTAATGATCTCAGAATGTCCTATACATCAGGCAAATACTGAGTGATACTGACTGGGTCGTTTTATCATCCGATTCATTGTTCAGTTGCCTGCGATGCATTAATTTGAAGGTTGATTAGGGTCAGTCTACTGTTCCCTATTCTTGATCTTGTCTCCATCACTTCTTCTCCTTTTCTTGTACTTTTTTTCATAGTCATAGTTCCTGAAAACCATCGTTTGCACTTTCGATGGATATTGAAGGTGCACAACACCCAAAGGAGGTAAGCGTTTGAGAAGATGTTACTTCTTTCGTTCTGAGAAGTGTTATAAATACTTTGGGGTGGGGTCTAAGAAGCTCAATTTTGTTGACTTATGTCAATGTCAGAAAAAAATCTTGCAGCAAGGCTTGGACATTTGAAAATGTAACAATGTAACAAAACTGCCAGCAATTTTCCTGGATGGATAAGCCGACCAAGACTATCTTGGAACAAGACAAAATGATTATAACATCTAGTATAACAGTGCAAAATGGGTAAAACGCGATTGAGGGGAAAACATTTTCTTCTGCGTTGTGACATCATGAAAAATAGATACATGGTAGATACATCTAAAATGCGCCTTGCTGATAACATGGAATTTCTTCTATTATTAAAGAAAACGTATTCTGAAGAAACTCTTAAGTACGCAGTAAACAAGAATGAGACGTTTTGCTTTAAATTAACTCAAATCGTCACCAGCTAAATCATGTATGTATTTTCAAAATTGCGATTACATTACATTTGCCATTAAGCTAACATACATTAACCCATTATCTAAAATAAGTCTCGCTAATAACACAAAATGCTACTCGTTCATGCTACCTGAGAAAGCGGCTTCTTTTTATTTGTGGCAATGAATGATGGCGGTACCATTACTAGACAATGTTTTTTGGCGTAGTGATCTCAAGAGCTTTCGGGCATAATTGGCAAAGCACCCAGAAAACTTCAAAGCTATCCAAAGATAACAAAATTTCTTGAGTATGTATGGATGAGGCCTACCAATTGATTCACATAAATTACAGTAGCCAGAGGCTGTATGGTTCCATCCCACTTGTAATGTCAATGATAATGAATCGGGACCATTTGTTTCATGCCAGAATCTAAGCTCTATTTTCAATAGATTAAATTTCATTCGGAAATTCAACTTGATAATCAAAAAAATAAATTTTGTAACTTCCTAAAATAACACGGTTTTGGGTTCGTATGTGAGATATTGTTTCTTTTCGAGTAGGGGATAAAATGAAAGTTCATGATTTGATTAATAATATGTAATACATGACACTTTCAGTAAATACGAAGTCCCCTGATGATCTAGTGGTTAACGTGCTAACACCTAACTAACTGGGGGGATCCGGGATCAATTCTAGGCTCGACCATGGGACTTTTTCTTTGCGGGATTTGTCTGGTCGGCGTTAACTCAGCCTCATGAGGACAAATGAGTGTAGCTACTTGAATAAACAAGTAGCCAATCCAATAATTAAGTAAACTGAATTTAAGAATTAGAGGTTAAGGAACTCATTAACACCTCAACGCTACCTATCAACTACTTTGACAAGCTCAGGTCGGCCCACCCTGGGGTGCCATGGTTCCACGGACTGATTTTTTTCTTCTCCTAATGAAGGAAACTCCAAATTAAGGAAAATTATTTTTATTAATTGATTTATCAGAATAAGCTGCGAAATGTCACGATAAGGAGCGTATTTGAATGGCTGGTCAATTTTACCAAGTTTTTAAGACACTTTCTTTTCTGTTCTTCCACAACTAAACAGGCGGTTTCGCGACACTCCCCTTTTCTACACTCTATAAAGGCTATTATTACAACAATTGTTTTGGCGCTAATCGTAGACAGGTACCTACCTCGTTATTCCAAGGAATTAAAAATAGAGATTCTAGCCAGCCATTATGCTATTAAACTAACCATAACAATGTTATTTAGTCGTTAACATACAAATTTTGCATCTAAAGTACAAATAATGAGTCCCCTACAGAAAATATTTAGAAAAATTGTCATTCTGTCAATTGAAAAACTCTAATGTTGGAAACTTAGCGTAGACCAATTACATCTAGCTTGATTAATTATAATAAATTTATTTTATAACTGTAAATGAATTTTGTCATGCCATTTTTTATTATATCGTAATTGGAGCACAAATTATTTTAAAGCAGTTACTACTTGCTACTGTCTCCTTCAAGAATAGATGGACTTTAAAATTTTTGATAAACTCAAATGACGGACACCAATTTATTATAGAATGCTAGTAGCTCAAATGTATCATTATCAATCATGTTGCTTTGATTTTGAATTTCTGGACTTTATGGCCATTACTTGGACTTTATTTTTCCATTACAATCCTTCTGCCTATCTTATGCTGGAAGTTTCAACAAAAACTTGGGCAAACTAATAATTAATTAATTATGAGTCAAATATGGATTAATTAGACGTATTCAATTGTGGTGTGATCATCATTCGCGATTGACTTTTTGGAATATTCAAATATAGTATGAACTTATTTTATACCTATTGGCTTACACAATCATTTCTTTGATGTTAATAGCGGTATCTGCCCGAACGATTAAATGAATTCCTTGTTTTCGAATGACCTTATTCGGTTGAGTGACACAATCTTAACTGTTCGATTACACCTAACACAAGATACGTGATGTCCATATAACTGGCTGTTTGATATCCTTTATAACTTCTCTGCGTGTCCTTTAAAAAGGTCTTTCGATTTGACTTGTGTATGACAATGCTATTTTAAACAACTTAAATGCTGAAATGGTTATGATTGGGATTGTCGATGAACTCGGCAGAAATCTGACTTTAAGGGGAGTTAGGAGTAGATTAACGTTGGAAACTAAGCATGTTAGTGCCTATTTAAAGCAATTATGTACTCAAATTTGGCTGATATATTTTTAAAATATTTTAACGTTGGAAAAAAATAAAATGACACTTTTACACGGGTCAAGGTGTAAATAAAGAGCATACAGACACATTTTAAAATAGATCTGACCGTTGTAAAACATTGCTAGAACAAATAATTATTTATCTTAGAATCTCAGAATATTTATGCTTAAAGCGTATATTGGGTGGATTGTCAAGCTTCAAGTTGTACATATAGGTGAAGGGTAATATTGTATAATTATTATAGCATATAATATGTGGATCGGTATGAAGTGCCCTATTCTTCTGTTCTCCTCAGGCCGACTAGAATCCATTTTTCATAGCCTGACTTCCTGATAGCCTACGTTTATTTTCGTAGCTCCACGAAGCCAAACATCTTTAAAAAGGTGTTCTGAGCGTTCTTGAAGACAATAAGAAAGTGAGCAAAACTGAGATAATAATGAGCTATTTCTTTTGTAATAGATTATGGGTTTTTTTAGGATGTATTTAGGAACATAGGAGGCTAAGAAAAGGAAAGAGAATCAAGAAACGGGATGGTTGAAAGAGCAGCTGTACTGAAGCCTGAAATCCTAGGTCCTGATCCTACCCATGGCATTATTATTGTCTCTTTCACAAATGTTGCATCAACAAATCTTTATTTTTTAGCCATTAAAAAGTATTCCTATTATCAATGAGTAGGGGGGTTTGTTGAGAAATTGGCTTTGGTTGATAAAAACTTTTTTTTTTTTTTAAATTCAACAATTTTTATTATGATAAAATTACGATCTGCCTTATTAGGCAATAAGTAATTGAGATAAATGTTATCATTCATACCATATTTACAATCCATCATTCACTCGCTCATTCATACAATATTTACAAACAGCCCAGAAGCCCTCCAAGTCTTGGGAAGTCCCCCTTGCTCCTACTTCAGCCGCGTCACTGGATAAGAGCCAGCGGAGGCTGAGCAAGATCGTGAGAGCCACAGACGCTCAGGACAGGATTAGAGAAACTGGCCATTGCCAGAACTCCCACTAACACTTAATTATATCAGGTCACGAGGCCATTGCCACTTTAGTCTCCGAGGAGGATTATAGGGATGAGTGGTGCAGTGCAATGACTGCTAGGGAATTAGGATGGTTGGATAGGTTACTATGGAATTTTATGAACTTGGAAGGGATGAGTTCAAGAATATAGGGTATATTCAGATCATTGTGAAGGGTTTTACTATTGTTTCAGGACTTTTGATTGAAAGGATTGCATGCGCTTAATGTTCGACTTTTTTGCTGTCCCCCATAGCTCTATTCCGTATGTCCAGATTGGCTTAAGTATAACTTTGTAAATAAGTAGTTTATTTTCTATTGAGAGATGGGATGTCCTTCGAAGTAGTCTGTACAGTTGTCCAAAGAGTCTTTTTAGTTCTTGTCTTTTTAGCCTCGTGTTCCATGTCAGTCTTTTGTCGAGATGGAAGCCTAAACACCGTACTGTCTCAGACACAGGGAGAGGAATCGAATTTAAAAAGACTAGCGGACAGGACTTGCGGCAGAGGGTGAAGGTTATGTGGGAGCATTTTGCTTCATTGACCTTGATTCGCCATTGGTTGCACCAATACTCGATCTCATCAAGGTGTTGGGATGCTATATCAAGGTCTGCATGGGTTGGCAGGACTGCAGTGTCATCTGCAAATGTGGCCAAGAAGGTATTGGTGGTGGAGGGGAAATCAGCGGTGTATAGATTATAGAGTGATGAAAACTCCCTTTCATCTACCTCAGCCGATTTCCCAGCCACCTCTTCTACTCATTCATATATTCACGGCTAATAATGAACTTACAGTATGTTCACATTACTTGTTAACAATATATAATCTATTAAAACTATAAAATGTTTTCGTCGATTAAGAGGACTCTATCATCTATACCTGTATGGACTTCACGGCAAAGATCAAAATCACTATATGTGTAATCTATTGAGAAAGTTCGGTTGGGACAGGTCAGGGCAAGACAGGGTCGATCCGAAGATCGAGCCGCGGCCCATCAACGATAACTAAAGACCCCCAGCACTCCTGACTTGATTTGACCTAACTACTAGTGTAAATGTTCGGCAGTCAAGTCAAATCAACGTGTAAGTCTAACATCTGCTAGCGTTCGGAATTTCAGTACATTGTATCATTTTAGTCATGAACAACATTGCGATTCTACTTACATCTTCACGTGAAACTATTTTAATGAAAATCAACAAGATTTAAATAAAGTTAGCGTAGAGAACGGCATTGTTTATTAACGAATTAGCAATTGATAAGAAATTGTGTCAATGACTTGACTTGACCTGACCGCAAGTAAGAATGCCACTGGCGAAATTCTGGATTATGAGCTAGTCTGAACTGACCGTAATCTGTGGTTGGAATCGGCCGTATATCGCGCATTTCCTACGCTCTAAGCCGTTTAATAAATTTGTAATAAGTTCACACCAAGAATGCTTTTTGACTGTCCACGCCCTTTGCTTCGTTTACGCACTTACTTAGAAATAATGTACAGAGTTTCATAACCGATTTTAAAAAAAAAGTCGTTAAGATAACAAAATGCTTGACTGCTGATCCATGGATCAACTAGTAAACAACAAAGTTCTATAACAATAAAGATCTTCCATTTAGTGATAGGATTGAGATAATGTCACAGGCTGGCAGGTACCGTCCGTAATAGGACCCTATTCAAAGTCGATCGCTAAATATACCTTTTGATCCGGACGATCCTTCACCAGTACGACAGTTGCCAGGGGCCATTTTTCATCGAGAGTGTGGATGCCCGCACCACCGGCTCCGTTATCAAATATCGGCTTTGTTCTCGGATATTGAGCCATTAATCCTGCGGCGAGGGAGGCCGCTTCAAGTTCCAGATCGGCCTGTTTGCTGCCCCCCACCACTCCCTTTGCGCTCAGGGCAATAATGTAATATTATCCAAACTTAATGCATTCATACTCAACGGTATCGATTCTCAGTAGTTTGAGGATGGCAATACAACCTTGACCTGGAGACAAAAGGCTTTAAAAGAAACTACTGGGAATAATAATTGGATGGCGAATGACCGAAAGAATGAAAAATAAAGATCATTCTGGGTCATATTCCCATAAGAATGGCTCAAGGGTACTTATAAATACGTCTAACAAAAAAAAAACATATATTACTCAAATGTGGCAAAATTTATATTTGTACTATTGTACATACTGTGTGTGTGTGCGATTTCGATGAACTCAGATTTTATATTCCTTTATTGTGCTATAATTACAATCTGCCTTTTATAAGGCAATAAGTAATTAAGGTAAATGCTCTCATTCATACCATATTTACAGTGCATCATTCACTCGCTCATTCATACAATATTTACAGACAGCCCAGAGACCTCCCAAATCCACATGCGAAGAGAAAGCGGAGTCTTGGGAAGTCCCCCACGCTCCTCCGTCAGCCCGTCACCGGATACTAGCCAGTGGAGGCTGACCAAGAGCGCGAGAGCCACAGACGCTCAGGACATGATTTGAGAAACTGGCCATTGCCAGGACTCCCACTGTCATGCGTTTATAGCAGGTCACGAGGCCACTGCCGTTTCAGTCTCCGAGGAGGATTATAGGGATGAGTGGCGCAGTGCAATGACTGTGCTACAGGATTAGGGTGGTTGGAAAAGCTTCTGTGGAATTTCATAAACTTGGAAGGGATGAGTTCTAGAATGTATGGTATATTAAGGTCGTTATGAAGGGTTTTGTTGCTGACATAATAAGGGGCATTTACTATTGTTCTCAGGACTTTTGATTGAAAGGATTGGATACGCTTGATGTTCGACTTTCTTTAAAACTAACAGCATAATATTGACAGTGGTCCTTAAGGACAAGATGAAACATCACGGACAGACACTTTTTACTAAATTATTGCTGTTACTCTTTACGATTTTCAAGAAACCTTCGTGTGCAATGTTTTACTACTTTGTAAATAAAGACAATGCTGGTGGTAACATTCAGATAAGAGATGGTAATAAGGCTTTTTAGTTGTATAATTAAAATGGATGCCATTTAACTATTCAACTACTACAGATTTGATTCCTCTATGAAATCTTGAGGCATTTGTGTAAAATTATACAAAATTATGCTTTACTCAAAAATATTCCATCAATTTACTGTTTGTCCTAATTGACCTGCTAGAAAATGTTAGGAATTTCAATTATGGAATTTAATATACAATATATTTCATTAAGTTAATACGAATCAAAATGACGAATAGGACTACATATATCATATTATCTAACTATTAAAACTATTTATTTATAATATACATCGAGGTCTTCTAAGGATGGAAAGTTTAGCCATGAACGCATCACCTAAGCATCTCAGAAGTCCATCTGAGACCAGTCGTCTGAGTTTACCGTGAGAGATGTCTGAGCAGTTCTGGGGTCGCCCCCAAACGTATTGAGAGCAGGTTTTTTTTTTTACAAAACCTCTTTATTTATATAAGTGTTACAATGAACAAAGAATTTTTGATTTACATTTTTCTCCTCGTGCTGCGTACGCAGATGCATTCGAAGGAGGGCGTTAATATCAAGTCAAACACATACACAACACTATGTGATGAGTCTTACCTTCAGCTTACAACCGGGAAAAAACTAAGAACTAGACCTAAAACTAAAACCTAAGACTAAAGCGTTCATGCCACGGAACGGAGCGGTGGTTATCGTGTTAAACACCGGGTTTGTCAAGTACCTTAGGGAGTCGAAAAATTTGATATGTCTACGTTGGATGAATTCATTCACAGTAGACAAATCAAAAATCTCGCGAAGTTCACTATAGCTCCGTTGCTCGAATGAAGTACCTCTGACCACTTTCATCAGTATACCGTTTTGAAATAGTTGGAGTCGCCGAGCTGTCGTATACGTCAGATGACGAAAAAGCGGTGCACCATACAGCAGTGTAGGCCTGAGTATAATCTTGTAAATCAATAGCTTTAGACGCAGTGATAGATTGGGGGAAGTCAGTAAATGCGTAAGCCGGTAAGACTTCGTGCGGGTTTGCTTCAACTTCCTCGCAAAGTGGTTACTAAAATGGAGGTGTCTATCCATTTTAATTCCCAGATATACTAGGTTGTTGGCTGGTGAGTTTTGCTGCGTTTCTACTATGTAACTACGACTTTTTCCCTTTTGGAAACAGAAAATTACGCAGTCAGTCTTACCTGCGTTAACAGAGATGTTGAGTCTCCCCAATCTCTCACTGATCTGGTTACAGACTACTTCAGCCTGTATAAGAGCTACCTTGGCGCTCATGCTGCTACTGTACACCGCTATGCCATCAGCGAAAGCAGTAACTGTTGTGTTTTTTATATCGGGCTCCTACAATTTCAGACGTGTATACGTTGAATAGTACAGGGGATAAGAAGGCTCCTTGGGGTACTCCACAGGTCAGTGGCACAGCTTCGGAGAAGCTATCACCCACCCGCACCCTCATTGATCTGTTTTTTAGGAAGCTACCCAGAATTGAGTAAATTTGCTCCGGGCATTCCCGGTCGCAGAGCATTTGACACACTGACCGTGGGAGTCGAATGCTTAAGCGCTGTCAATCGAAATCAGAGCCTTGGCTATGTTTCTATTCCTGCTATGGCTAACTTCTGACTGCACCATCAGAAGGGGGTGCTCTGGGCTCATACTGGATTGAAAACCAGCCTGTTCTGGCGGAATGATGGCGTTTTCCGGGAAGTAATTCAAAAGAATTTTCTCAATAATTTTTCCCTTCTGCTGTAGTGGGCTGGGTGATCTCCGATCTTGGCTGGTTTTAGTAATGGAAACAAGATGGCTTGTTTCCATGTTTCTAGAAAGTACCGCAATCTTATACAAGAGTTGTATAAATTTGCTAGTTGTACTATCCCTCTCCTAAGCATTTGTTTGAGGAGCACTGTTTGTATCCCGTCGTGCCCTGGTGCTCGGTTTCCCGGGCACTGGCGAAATCGCCTTGAGCTGCTTCGGTGATACAAACATGTGGTTCTGTTCAGCATCTAGCGGAGGAGGCATGTGGTAGTAGCCCGTCCTAGCCGTAATGTCCCTAGCGTAGTGGTCGGCCAGTTTTGTTGCCTGTTGCTCAGCAGTAAGAACATTGTCACCTTCACGAAGACTGACTGTGGCTGCCTTGCCTTTTTTAGTCTTCAACAGCTTCCAAAACTTTCTGTGATCTTCGTGAGTGCTACGAAGTCTCTCATGCCACTGCGCTGTTTTTCAGAGTTTCAAGCCCCGGATTTGCGTTGTGAGAAAATGCACAACGTCCTTGGGTGCTGATCTCTCATCCTGTACCATCTATTCTTCCAATTGTTGCCCAAGGCAATAATTTTAAGAATATGGTCTGGAGGTAGTCGCAGGGACGGTGGCATGAGAGTGAACTTCGGGATCGCAGTGTCTGCTGCGTCGACGATTCATCAGTAATGAAAGACAGTTGGCGATCTACTTCCTCTTTAGTGCGGAGAACTGGCACTGTATGCAGATTGTGGTAATTCTGCCACCGATACAGATCCCAGTCGGCACGACCGTAGTCGTATCTCGTGGGGTGAGGGGTCACAACTTTACCATCCACTGCGTACAGTACTGGCTTGTGGTCAGACGTCAAGGGCGGTGCAACTAGTGATAAGATTGGGATGTCTTGTCAATAGTAAGTCAATTGTTGAGGTAGCCTGTGGGTTACCTCTATGTCTGAAAGTAAACTTTTGGGGGTGAACGACCGTAAACGGCGTCTGGAGGTAAAAGGCGTAAAAGGCGTTGTATGTGAGGTAAATAAGTTTCCCCAAATTTACTCTAACTGTCAGGTGGTGAAGTCTGTGATCACTTATAGTCAGCGGTGACGCCACTTTCTTCCAATTAATACCAAGGCGTATTGCAATGATAACACCACCGTAACCAGTGACCCTTTCAATGGCAGTTGAATAACCTTTAATGTGGATCGAATGAGTAGACATCCTCATGTCTGTCAAAACTACAATATCTGGTCGGTAGAGTGCTAGCAACCCTTCTACCTCATCTATTTTGGTCAGGAGACCATCACAGTTGAAATTTAATATATGGTGATCTACCATTTTTGTTGACTACTAGATATTATAGCCATAATCATTTGGCTGCAGAAATCGACGAGGGCAGTTACCCATTTCGGTCCACACTCCAGGTCTCGGCGCTGGTCGTTTGTCAAAAACTTTAGCCTAGGATCTAGGTACTTACGTCTATAATTTTCTTATGTGTCTTCCGACGTGGTGGAAGCCGTTCTCGACGAGGTGGGGGCCGCTCTCAACGAGGTGGGGGCAGCTCTCGACGTGGAGGGGGCAGCTGGGTCTTCATCTCTGTCCTGGAACAGCTTGTAGAACGGGTTCTGGGAGGCGTTTGTAGATGCCGTGGAGCAGGTCTCAGGATTGACTCGATCTGGCGTCGCTTCTTCTGCTGGGGCTGCAGTCTGTCGTGGGCTGGTTTCATCCTGGAGAGGATCTCCTTTCGCTTCGCGCAGCCTCTGTAAGAGGCGGGATGCACCTCGCCGCAGCTACAGCACTTAAGCGGGGCTGAGTCGTTTCTGGGACACTTCTTGCTGCAGTGGTGTCGGGTATGCCCGAACTCCTGACATTTGTTACACTTAGGACTCCCCGCTGTTCTTTGTATGTGACTATATTAATAATCACATGATTTATAGCCCTCAACTGTTTCGTCGTCACTAGGACAGGAGCAATGTTTATTTTATTCCCGCTGGAGTCCGTCTTACTCACTCTTCTATATGTCGAAAACGTCGGGCACTGCTGTCGCGATTGTGGAATTTATTTCATTGATGTCCTCCTGGACATCTAACCCAAGGATAAGAAACTTCTTGTTTCTGGGTCCACCCTTTGGAGCAAAGGAGTGGAATTGTCTTCCCGTCTGCTGGAGTAGGTCTAGGATTTTATTCCTCTCTTCCTCCATCTCGGTGTATATAGTGACGCCTTCTTTCGTCTTCCTGAGGGAGTATTTGTTGATTTTAGCTTCTCTGAAAAGCTGGAATAGGTTAGTATTTGTATCTCCAGAGACAACTATCGGTGGTGGCTTCTTTGTCACTGTTGGTGCTGGATGAGGGCTTTCTGGCAACTCGCTTGCAAGCGCCACATATTTGTTCCTTACTGGTGTAGATGATTTTTTGGCCGGTCTCTTGGCCATGGCTGGGTTTTTGGGTGCAACGAAGCCCTCTTCGCTGTCCCCGGCTGAAGATGTGGAAGCCGGCCGCTTCCTCGAGGTCTCGACCTCCTTCACCGTCGCCATTTCTTCGAACTTTTTCCTTTTTCGATTCACTAAGAACAATGGCACTAGTTAAATAAAAAGGTTAGCTTTTAAAGGCGTCACCTGCGACGCAAACAGACCCAACATAAAGGATTTCCAGTGGACAGGTACCTGCTCCTACGACTGTGAGACCAACTCCTAAAACTGCGGGGTTCAACCGAGAGCTGGCTGCACTGTCCGGTCACTTATGTCTCGCAATCTCGGACTTCGTCACTACCCCATTCGGGCGTGTGGTCCTTACTTTTTCGCTCCTTTCGTGTTAATAAATATCTTAACGCCTCATTCAACGCAGCTGGTTCATGGCCCCAACGCCAAGGTTTGCTCACTCAACCATTGGGTTATTGCTTGCCTATCAAAATCTGTCTTTATGGTGGTCAATAAGGACCCAGTGGGACACAACAGGGATCATTAATACCTGACAGTTGCCCCTAAAACTGTTTTTAACTTTCATCTAGCCGACCTATACCTTTTGATATTAATTAAATACGCATTTAATGGTCGACCCACATTTAACAATATATTTTTTTCACAATCCATGTACAATAAACCAATCAACATGATCAAATAATATAATATGGTGCATAAAATATTTATAACGAAAAGAAATGCACTGAATCATTTTTCAAAATGAATATGGCTGACACATAGTTATAAATATCATATTTTTTTAACTTTAAGTATATGTTTCAGTAAGTTTGATTAAAACCCTAACGAGTAATAAAATAATAAATATACATCTCTCTCTGGTAAGCCACAATTTATTGTATACCAACACCATGCCAACATGCTCAAATGGTCATTATAAGTTTTGAAATAAATATAATATCATTTTACTTTTTGCATTGATTTTTATTTTTAAACATTTAAGTCCTATACTTTGATTTTAATTATAAGACGCACGACAATGGTGATAAAGACACCAGAAGCGTTCTTATCAGTGTAAAATAAATTGTGGGTAGACCTGTGGGAGGTGGATATCCATTAATAGTCGACAACCAGGCTTCCAAGACAATACTAATAAAATAAGAATCATGCTGTGAATGATGATAAATTACTTGGAAAATATTATTATTGGTGGAAAATGTTATTAATGACATTTATGATACAAGGGAAATGAGACCAGCACAAGAGGGGTGTTTGATTATCATATAGTGAACACCACAATCAGAAAGGTTTCTACCCTATAATCATGCCTACAACAGTTCACATGCAGATTTAAGATGGCTTTCAATTTAATTCTGATAAGATTCGCTCACGCTCGGGTAGAAGCGTTGCAAATTACCACCTTCCAGTTATATTAATCGCTGGAAAGTGTATCCATTGTATTCTCAGATCACTCCAGTCCCATGATTTTTCCGAGGTGAGGTTAAATCAATTAAATTCTGCTCTCAATTTAATGCCCATAATGAGGCATTGGTATGGGTATAAGTGGTTCTAAATTTCAGATGCACTGGACAGTTCTTTCATTTAACTGCCTGCTCACTCTTTATTCTATTTATTTTTATTGAAACTAGCTGCATACTTGGGAAATTTTAAGTCAATATTTTAATGTTATTTAAGAGATTAGATTTTAAACTGTTTTGACTGATATGACATTTTAGCACCATTGAATTGTTTATTCCGTTGTTATATTTTTTTCAATTTATTTGTTACTTATATCATGTCATATTAATTTTTGTTGCGGTATGGGTTCATTTAGATATTAGGTTTTAATTGTTATATCGTTTTCTAACATGTATAAACATGCTTGCATCAATTTTTTTTTTCTTAGCTCTCAAACTTATAAAATAGGATGTGGGAAAAATAAAGTAAAATTATTTTGGGCTAATGAGTGCCTTTCACTAAGGGGAGTCCCCCATTTGAAGGATGTATGAGAAGGATATAGGGTGTGGAATACCTAAAGGAGGCGGGTGGAATCAGGAAGGAAGTGAGAGTCCACCGAGGGTGTTGCATCAAATTGTTTATGTATCTCATGAATCTTACTGTGCGAAAAGAAAGCTTTCGGGTAGAGATCGGTGGAGAAATAGGAGGTGTTTTATTTCTCAAAACAAGATTGGCCAGCACGTTCGTAAATGGAAAAAAAAAGAAAAGATTATAGTATTACATTACATTCTTTGTCAATTAATATCTTTGTGTATGAAAAGCTCACACAATGGCCAAACTTTTCTCTGTCATAATCTTCCGCTTAGGACGTCGACCTTGTGTGGGTGCTCCGGATTTGTTAGTTGGCTTCGTTAAAAAAATCAGTTACATCATTGAGCTTACCTAACAAAAATGTATAGGAAATATTGGATAAGTTTCGGTAAATATTACGTAAGATATAGAAATGTCCAGTAAGAAGTAAAAATGGTCTGTCACCTGTAAGTGCTTCACACAAATATTATTCGTATATATATACAAAAAAAAAGTCACGTATAAACGTTACGTACCTATCATATCCCACTAGTCATAGTAATAATCACATCACACTTTTTAATGAGAATTTTCCCCAATTTCTGTTCCTTGTTATGTAAAGTGGAGGGGATTGACACCGAACATGCCGGCATTAGTAGACAAGCTATTTTTCGCTGGCCTAGTCCGTTGCCCTCGACTTATTAACATACTCATTCAACAATGCATCTAGTCATTTCAATAACAGGCGATTATCTGTTGTGTCTCATTTCGCTGAAAAGAAATGGTGAAGAGAACAGATAATTCTTACAATTCTTTTCGTAGAGTTTTAGTCTCAACGAGGTCGCAATTGCAGGCTTTATTTTGTAGAAGATGCAGATGATTGTTTGTTACTTTAAAATACGCCTGTACTTTCTAAGAGAACTTTATTGTGAAATAATTACAATCTGCCTTTTATAAGGCAATAATAATACAGATAAATGATCTCATTCATACCATATTTACAGTCATCATTCACTCGCTCATTCATACAATAGGACATGATTGGAGAAACTGGCCATTGCCAGGACTCCGACTGTCACGCGATTATAGCAGGTCACGAGGCCACTGCCGTTTCAGTCTCCGAAGAGGATTATAGGGATGAGTGGCGCAGTGCAAAGACTGTGCTACAGGATTAGGGTGGTTGGAAAGGCTGTTGTGGAATTTCATAAACTTGGAAGGGATGAGTTCTAGAATGTAGGGTATATTAAGGTCGTTATGAAGGGTTTTGTTGCTGACATAATAAGGGGCATTTACTATTGTTCTCAGGACTTTGGATTGAAAGGATTGGATACGCTTGATGTTCGACTTTTTTGCTGTCCCCCATAGCTCTATTCCGTATGTCCAGATTGGTTTAAGTATAACTTTGTAGATTAGTAGTTTATTTTCTATTGAGAGATAGGATGTCCTTTGAAGTAATAAGAGAGCTGTCGAGAAATCATTAATAATTATTTTTTTACTTTTTTATTTTACCTTTTTTTCGTGAAAACAAACTAACAGCTGTGGGACATGAGGAAGTGGAGGATGCGGGGTCTCGGATTGTGTCTTGCGACTACCCGAGAAGATATTGGTGTCTGAAACTGAGCTATGCACTTCTCTGGCAGGAGCGCTTCTAGGTTCTAGGTTCTGCATGTGAATGTCGTTGATGCTGAAGAAGGCTCTACGGAAGTTAATGAGTTCCACAGTTCTTTTACATTACCGGGTGGTCTTGCTGACACAATGAACATATATCGGGGGTTTGGTGAGGCTTCTTACAAAGCTCGCTCTTGTGTTGGTAACCGCACTTCACACCCAGGTAAGCGGAGGCAGTAAGAGCGACTTCGACTATATTCCTGGCACTGCACTATGTCACACTTGTGCTGTGGTTTTTCCACCTTGACTCTGCAATTGTAGAGCTAGTTCCTTTCGACACCTGGCGCTCTTTCTAGGTCGACGAAAATCAATGGTAGTGACGTTTTCTTGGGAGTTTCTGTCTTTGTCCTCCCTAAATACATTGACTACTTGTCTTCCTTTGAACCCTTGGACTCCTAATTCTTCTTGAACTTAGTCGATTAAAGTTGTATGGCGAAGGTTTCCAATGACTGCCCTCAATGATTGATCTTTCTTTAACTGGTTCCTGTGTAACTCATCTTTTATGTTTTAAGATATTTAACGATCGCTTGATAAGTAAGTGAGTTACCGGGCGCGGTCCTCGTGTCTCTACTACTATTGAGGCAGACGAACGTAGGCCAATGCATATTATTATTTTTAATTTATGACAGGTCAATTTGAATTTTTTTTAATGTTTTTAACATATATTGAAGGTCGCTTTGGTTGTTTCGGAATAGCTGTGGTCTCCATGTCATGTGGTCCTTGAAGGGGAATAGCGAGAAGGCTGACAACCCCAGCTATAGCCAAGCATTTATCCTCACAGCAGGGGAGAGCCACCGACAGTCTGTATTTAATTCTCTGTAATGCCGTATTCTTGGTCAGTCCTGGCGCCCGGCCGGCAATGATTGTCTAAGTGTAAGTGTGTACTGTAGCACAGAATAACTGTTAATAGGCAATTTGAACGAAACTCACGTATATGATGATAATTGTGTAACCTAACACAATAGCAACTCTTAGGACGGTTTTCCGAATACCGATAGTCTTAATTGCAGCATCGGCAATCAATTAATGTGGTAGTGAAAATGTGTGTATAGCTTCAATCTAAGGTATGCCGAAAACTTTAAATGATCGTTGATCTGATCTTGTTTGTTTTGTATTATATTCCACTGAGGTTAAAGTCATTTTAATGATTTTGGATGAATTGGATATAGTACGAAAGTGGTCAATATCATGTTTCAATCATTCTTACTGGACGACATCTGGAATTTCTTTCCAATGGTAATTAACCTCTCCAAGTAGTACTTATTTTTTTATTGCTGTACATTGACGTTCATTACGAGCACCCTCGAATAACAAACCTTGGACCATCCCCATGACACAAGACTGTGAGTGAGGGAAGTGGACGACCAATGCTGTAATAAGAGGAGTCACGAACTGGGAGCAGTTCTACTCTCTCTGTTTCCAACCTATCTCTTCCTCTCTTTTTTTTTTATCTCTTTTTATGTCTCTCACTGACAAACGGTCCCCCTTATCTGCTCCTGTGTGCTTCGTGTATGTCGCATTAAGTTTTTTTCTTTTCTGTTATTTTTTTTTTTTTTCAGCTGTCTCAGAGGCCCTGTACTGTTGCGACTCCTCCGCACAAAGAGCTCTACTCATAGAGAACCGTACACGAGGCAGCTCTGAAAGTTTCGCATTATTTAATATGCTTGTTCCTTCGTATTCGCTAGTACAATTAGCCGAACCCATAGTAGCATTCATGATATTTGATATGATAATTGAATGGAATTTTTAATAATAATTTTATTTACTCATATTTTATAGTTAAACTTGGCAGACACTAGTAAATATTATTGGTTACTATTTTATCTATAAAGCAATGGATTTTCGTTTTTCCCTAACTAATTCAATGGCACATAATTTATCATTGCTATATGTGTCAATGAAGGTGGAATAAACAATGTCCACAAGCCAGCTTGAACCGTACTTAAAAATACTACGTTTCTCGAAACTATTGGCTTATAGTCATGGTGTTTAGGTTGCATAGTTTTTTTTTTTTTTAATCTTATACAGTAAAATATCCCATTGAATTATTGAGTTATTAGTTGTTAGAACGTTTAGGAAGATGAAGAGGCATATTTGAGAACACATTTAAAGAAAATAAACTTCATTCTTTTAGTTTTTAAAAGAAATTGCCTCAGTTTTTTTGTTATTCTATAAAGTTTTGTGATTGTGCGCATAAATGCACTGTTTCGCTGTAAATAGTTTCTTTGCTAGACTAAGCAGTGTGTTAAATAACAAATGAAATAAACCCCGATATCTATGATATGTTTTTGTTCATTGATGGCATTGTTAATATCTTTACATAGATTTTTCAAATAATAAACTGTTTTTCAAACTTTCAAATCCTCCTGTTCCAACAACTCCTAACCATCCAGCCAGACGATTGTTAGTTTGTTAACGATTTATTCATCGTACTATTTTCTTTGCATTTCTACTTCTATTTGAATGTCTTCTGACCTTGTTTGCTATTTTATATTTTCTTAATTTTAAAGTATACATTTAATATAATTATTAGTTATTTTTATATAGCGATCCATCTATGACATTTACTAAACTTTTTATGCTTTACTAAACACTGGTGATCAGTAGTTTATTTTATTTTGTTACTTTGTTACATATAGAGGTATAAACTTTATTTTATTTTTTTTTTTTTTTATTTTTTTTTTTTCCTAAGCTTAGTTAGAATTAGAGGGTGAAATATAAAATATTTATGGTGATCGGATCCTTGTACTAGGAGGACCTGCTTGAAGGTGGTGTGAGAGGAGTAAGGAGTGTGGGAAGCCTCGGTGTAGGTTGATTGTTACGGTATGCATTCATATAAAAAACATATGAAACTTTATTTTACACTGCCCCCTTTCTTTTTGAGTAGTTTTTGTTTGAAAGAAATTAGTTCATTATCGTCGGGACTAGGTCCCTGAATAATTTTTTTCTATTTATTTTAAGTACCTGAAATGATGTTAGAGAAGTATAAGATCAATACTTTTCATCCCAGAATACTAGTTTACTGTCCTGGTGTTGGCATGAAGCGTTCCTTTTCTTGATGTCATTGTGGATCTGGCTCTGGATTTCTTACACACCCCTCGTTATGTGGATTGTCTCACTTTTGGGACGGAAGGGATTTCAGTCCGGTGTCCTTCTGGTTTTTGGGAGTTCTGAACTCCAAATGTGGACATCCAATTCTCCATTGAAGCATGATATTTAAAGTTGCATACATAATGATAGCCCTCATGGTGAGGGCTGCTTTGTTGCGGTACACAAAAGTACTGAACAAAAGCACACATATCGATCCAATGGCATCCTAATTTGACATCGATCTCCTTATAATTGGTGGCCACAGCTCGCAAATAATTGATCGAGCTGTAACAGGCGATCTGCCGCTGTTTGTTCCTGCGACTCCTGTTGTTCCATTATTAAGGGCATACCGTCAGCAGTGGAACCGTACACTCAAAAGCTTCATGTAATTGCTTTTATCGATTGGGAGTTCCTTTCGCTTTATAGGGTTTCTCAGGCTGAGAGCTCTTAGTCATTCCTGTCATGCCTAGCCATATCTGTATATCTCGCTTCATTGTGCCTTCACTAAGAATAAAAATAAGATCAAATCCCCGGCACAATACCCCTATAAGGAATTATTTAGTTTTTTTTCTTAAATAATATTATCTTTATTATCCAGAAACCGTCTCCCTTAAGAACAAACATTTACTTAACATAAAGTGGGTTGTTATCATCATTATCAGTCCCCGCTAAAATTTACGTACTAATAAAATATAAAAATAAATCAAATGAAATGATAAAAGACACAAATTTATCAGGAAGTGTATATATATATATATATATATATATATATATATAAACTTGCACGTAAATTTTAGCGGGGACTGATAATGATGATAACAACCCACTTTCATCATTTCATTTGATTTATTTTTATATTTTATTTGCACGTAATGCTTATCGGGTTTAGAATTCAAAAACAAAGGGAAAAAAGGTACAGAGAAACAACACGCATGAAAGTTAGAACGAGACTGTTTATTTCAAGTCTATAGCCGTGTATATTTACATTAAGGGGTGTTTACATCCCGACGTTCGGGGATTAAGGTTGAGTACTGATGCTGCCCGGAGCTTAACTTATATATATAAAAACAACAATAAGAACAAAATAATAAGAGAACTTGCTTGAAAAATAAAAATAAACCATCTACACACACACCTAATTCCCAATTGATTATTCACACATCACTAGGTAAATACATGCTTACATAGATTTACTCATATAATAAAAATACCCTAAGTACTATAAGATAATTAGACTCAAACCAACACTCTAACATTAGTTAGCTCTAAATGCAACGAAGTAACCAACCAATCAAGGAGGGGGGAGAGCTCCAGATAGATATTGCAATTAGGATGAAGGAATTGTATATTATTGTAGCTCTAGGTCATACTATGGATTGCCGGGAGCGTGTTTGATGGAAATGAACGTTTGCTTCTTGAATATGGAGAAGTTGTGTAAGGAAGAGTTTGTAGAGGAAGGTAGCTAGCACAAGGAAGTATTTGCGACGATGGTATGGAGCAGGCCAATTCAATTTAGAATACAAAAAAAAATTATATATATAATTTCAGACTTATAAACTGAAGAAAGACTTCTGTTAAATAAACTAAATTAAATCTTTGATACTTACATAAAATGTTGACATCCATTCAAGATCTTTTTATCCTCATTAATTATAACTCATTCTTGAACTCATCCCCTCGAAGTTTATGGAATTCCATCGAAACCTTTTCAACGTTTCAGAGAAACATTATCGTATTTTATTTTTTTGTCATTATTCTGCTTCTGGTTCACGTGCTCTTGGCCAGCTTCCACTGGCTTGTATCCGATGACGCGGTTGACAGAGGAGCGTGGGGGACTTCCCAAGACTACGCTTCCTTTTTCGCATGCGAGGGAAGTTACAATGATGTGGATTTGGGATACCTCTGAAATGTTAATAGTTTTTGTATGAATGAGCGAGCGAATGCAAATTGTCAAGATGGTATGAATGAGAACATTGATCACAATGACTTACTGCACAATAAAGAAGTTTCAGTAATTATAACTAATAGGAAATAAACAATCTAGGTATTACCTCACCAATTAGGTAATTCTCATCAAAGTTCCGTTATACTATAAATGGTACCATATAGGACGAAGGATTTGTGTAGTATGGTAGTTCTAGGACATAGGTTGGGATGCCGAATGTGTTCAATGATATTCTTTCAGTCAGCATTATGATTATGAACTTTATTGCGTCCAAGGCGTGATACCTCCCGGTTCTTGTGCCTTCTCCACCTTTTTCTTTCCCTGAAGGTGGTTTTACGAGTCACAAGAGCAACCATGAAACCAAGGCCAGAATATAGAGATATGGGTGTTAACCATAATGATCACGGTTGGTCACAATCACGTGAGATTGTTCACCTTGTTTTATTATCCGAAAATTTCAGAGAGACATAATCGTATTTTATTTTTTTGTTACAGAAAATGTATAAAATAGTACAAAGGACGAAAATAACAAGAGTAGGAATGAAGAAACAGTACTCTTCCGTTATGCCGGCCAGTATTACCGGATCGGAAAGTTATCTCGAGGAAGAGGAGGAGGCTAAGTCATTGTGTCCAATGGACTGAAAAAGGACAACTCAAGAATTGCCTATTCTGCGATATTTCTTACGATTGAATCTCCCGTTTTATCTATGTTGTTGTTACACGTAAATATTTCATTTCGGTACCTTGAGTGAACATTCTGGGTTCCGTTTGTTGCAGTGGATCATTTGAGGAATCGCTCAATAAAGTGATGCTTGTATCATGTTTCCGTTTTATAAAACGCAGAAAAAAAATATTCGATTTCGTATTACGATTTAATTATTTGTTAAATAAATAATCTGTTTTAAAAAAATGTAACATAAACTTACAATGTTCAACCAGAAAAACTGTGTGCCAAATATCGTGTACCGGGTAATAACCGGGTAATAGGGTGACAAAGGATAGCAACTATCTCTTAATATAATAACTTTGGTATAAGCGCTACGAAACTCGTAAACAACGTTCCATGCATGCATACATATTTTTTATGTTGATTGCGTCTCATATATTAAGAACACGAGGCTTACTGTTGGAATTTGTCAACGCAGGTCGACTCAATATAGGTGTAATAAAAGGGTTGCATTCTCCGAGGCCCATATCTGGCTTTATGGAAATTTGAGATGAGCACTAAAATCCCAACAATCACTTTGTCACTATATATTATATACAATATTAAGGCGTTCAACTGCTTATCTTGGGATATTATATTAAATAAAAATATAAAATGAACAAGAGTTAATAAGATATCATCTCATTATCGAAATATATTAACAAGAAAAAGAATAAGGAAGAAGGATCAAAGGAGGGCGAGCCTTCGGGCAAAGAGTAGCACTCTCTTCATGGCTTTACCTGTAGAACCATTTCTACTAATGGGAATTTCTGAATTGTAGCCAGAGCCAAAGAAGAGTAATAAAACGATTTGTTGTAGTAGCGATGGCAGTTATTACTATTATTTATTATTCCCCATTCCCTTGTTACAAAATCAGTACATAATTCAATATAGATTCTGAAATGAATCTATTTACAATTTATTCATAATATTTCCTGTAACTTGGCTACATTTTATACAATTTCTGATATCTACAGATTGTGATCGGTGCTTGTACAAAAGCATAATAACGAACATTATACATTAATTTATTGAACATCTTTAAAAGGGACGGGGCTCACCTTATTTACCTTAGACTTAAAACTAACTTACATCTAACAATAAAAACTTAAACTAAATCTTAACCTAATTTTCCCCGACAGTCTGTTGTCAACAATGCGAGACGGGTGGTGGGGCCCTAGTGTTAAACACTAGGGTTTGTGAGATGCTGCAACGAGCCAAAAAACTTGGTGTGTGTCCGGTTGATGAACTCACCCACCGACGGAACACCAAGCAACGGTAGAGGGTCAGCGTTCTTTAAACTTTCGAGAGTCTGACCACTTTTCTCATGAACCCATTCTGAAATTTGTTATTCTAGGCCTGGTGTCATTTTAGAACAAAGGCCACACAAAAACATATTAGAACCTCTCCCCCCTTCTCCTTAAGGTTAAGATATTGAAGGGACTGGGAATCAATCTTGCTCTCTCGTTCTTTTGCCCTGAGGTTGGAGTCAGCGGATTCTCTGGTACTTGGCTTAGCAGCTGCGCCGTAAACCAGAATTAAATTTTCTCTTCAGAGGAAACATTACACATTGAAAATTCATACAACGTTAGGCTGATCTAAGATTCGCGTATTCATGGACTGATTTTTTCACACATGAAAAAATTCCATGTATTTACATTTTATTACTTTTTTATGAATATATTAGTTTATCTATTAATAAAACATTTCACTATACACATTTGTACGGTTTAGTGTATTTTAATTAACCAATATTATATATAAAATGATTAAACCAGGCAACCCTCCAGGTATATAATATATATTAACTATTTAAAATTAGATTTGATGCAAGCATCCAACCTTAAACTGACTTCTAGAGCTATCCCTATATTTTAGAATGTCTCTTCAGATAAATGCACAACCCCTTTTTAATACATGAATGCATCATCAAAACTGCTTCCCGAACTGGGGCTATTTGTTTAGATGAATACTTTAAAAAGCACTTTGTAACCATTTTCGTTCTTGTTGCAGCAACATCACCGTTCCAAGTACTAACAAGAAGTTACCCTCTCCTCTGATCTGAAAAACCAATGATTATGCACTACAACTACTGTCTTCTTATGGACTTACATCTCTGCATCTCTTTGTTTCCCATCTAGCTAGATCCAATCTTGAGGTTGATGGCCTCTACAGCTGTCTTAGGGGATACGCCCATCTTCTTTCCATTAAGGGACCTCTTCCATTAGACGATGGTTTCGGCTTCACTGCAACCTTTTCTAGTGGCACTCCCAATTCGGTCTATTCTGCTTCTCTCCAATACGGAATGTTAGTTCGTGGTCATTTCAAGGCCACACAAACTACTTCTACCTCAACTTTTGCTTCTTCATGACCACATGGTGCAGTGCCGTTAGATGTCTTCTTAGAGATGTAGTCAAGGCTTAACAATAAAACTGGTCATTGTCAGCTTGCAGGGCCATAGATCAAAAATCTCTTTCTCCACCACCAGGTTTAAGTCAATGAGACCCCCTCTGCAACGGCCCTGCAATTCTAATTTAAATTGTTTCCTTGGATGCTCTTTGAAGCCCCCTTTATTAGTCAGTTTAGTCCAGTCACGTATAATGTGTATCATTATACTTGTTTATTCATTATATAATTTTTATAAAATAACAAAACCAGTATATAATGTGCTGCTGGAAATACAAAAATAATTTGTAAATAGATTCGCCTGAGGATCTATAATTATATATAATTATATGTAAATTTAAAGAGGCTATGAGAGAAAAAAAAATTTTAGCATCGATTGTGTTTTAGTTTTAGTTGAGAGGCCCTTTATTTAACGAGTCCATTTAAAGAAATATGAAATAAAGAAATTATCTTTCTCAAAAACTAAATAAAAGATTGTCTCTTAGTAAGATTCCAAGCCAGCAGCATAATTCCCTCTAACTCACCACCGAAATTGAAAGGAGAAAAACCTGGAGATCTCCTGTACCAAACATGGGGATCTATTGGGAGTGACTACAATCTCTATTGGGACGTCTGGGGCAGTTTTCTCCCCTCAAGCCTTGATCGTCTGTGGCTCTTGGCTTCTTGGTCAGCTAAAGATTCGTATCCAGTGAAGCGGCTGTGAGAAGGACTGTAGATCGTTTAGATATCTACTACAAGGGGAGGTGACAATCATCATGTAAATTGTGAAATTGTATATTTCTGTATAAATCTTGTGTATTAGTGAGGGACAGTCAAATAGAAAATACAATATAAATGGAATCTTTCATCACTGCTACTTATTACCTAACTAGGGCAAATTGTAAATATTTACTCTCAATAAAATGATTGCATGGGAGATTAAAAATCAAGAAATGGCACGGGATCTTATTAGTTGGATTGTTCCAAGTAAACTAAACCAAAGTAATGAAGACTATATAAGGAATTAACGAAATAAAACTTCACATGGCGGTGCATTGTCAGTCTTTCAGAGTAGTGGAAAATTTCAGCCGTAGCTCCCAAGGTACGAGGAAAAGTTGAGCCATTAATTTCTTTACGGCGCGTAAGTAACGGTTTTCTAAAGGCCTCACTTGGCTCAACACAGCCTCGAGAACTTGTTATAGGCCTGAAGAAGCGGTTCCATGAGTGAAAAACTTTTTTTGTTTCGGGATGTTTCCAACAATCCACTTTCACTATTCTAGCCTGGCTCTTTCTACTTGCGAAAAAAAAAATCGGTAATGTGACTATTTAACAAAAAAAAAAGTAGCGAAATAGCAGCATTGTGGTTAGGCCTGTTGGGGAAAAAATAGTACTTTTAACTTAATTCCTTGTGCTTACTATAATAGCTGACGAAATTAACTATTAATGACGAAACTTCACAAAAGTGCAGAAGAAAGCCTGGACGCGTATGGAATTTCCTGCAGGAAATTCATATTTGAAGTTTTTTTTTCAATTCTTTTAGGCAGCGATTTTCTTTCGCCTCATAATTCAGTATCAATCTTACATTTCAAGATTGTACACGTGAAATAGAACTTTGAACTGACAACACACAGCAACTTATAGCAACAGCTAATGCCATTGGGCTGAATGATTCCTAACAAATATTTTTTATATATGGACAATTATTTTTTGATATTTTAATTTTTATGGTTTATTATTTTATTCCCAACAACACGATGCGTGAGCAAAAAAGTTTGTGTTAAAATTTAAATTGTTGAACCATAGTTGATATACATATATATAATCCTTTATTGTGCTAAAATTACAATCTGCCTTTTATAAGGCAATAAGTAATTAAGATAAATGCTCTCATTCATACCATATTTACAGTTCATCATTCACTCGCTCATTCATACAATATTTACAGACAGCCCAGAGAACCCCCAAATCCACCGCGAAGAGAAAGCGGAGTCCTGGGAAGTCCCCCACGCTCCTCCGTCAGCCGCGTCACCGGATACTAGCCAGTGGAGGCTGACCAAGAGCGCGAGAGCCACAGACGCTCAGGACATGATTGGAGAAACTGGCCATTGCCAGGACTCCCACTGTCACGCGTTTATAGCAGGTCACGAGGCCACTGCCGTTTCAGTCTCCGAGGAGGATTATAGGGATGAGTGGCGCAGTGCAATGACTGTGCTACAGGATTAGGGTGGTTGGAAAGGCTACTGTGGAATTTCATAAACTTGGAAGGGATGAGTTCTAGAATGTAGGGTATGTTAAGGTCGTTATGAAGGGTTTTGTTGCTGACATAATAAGGGGCATTTACTATTGTTCTCAGGACTTTTGATTGAAAGGATTGGATACGCTTGATGTTCGACTTTTTTGCTGTCCCCCATAGCTCTATTCCGTATGTCCAGATTGGTTTAAGTATAACTTTTAGATTAGTAGTTTATTTTCTATTGAGAGATGGGATGTCCTTTGAAGTAGTCTGTACAGTTGTCCAAAGCGTCTGTTTAGTTCTTGTCTTTTTAGTCTCGTATGTGGGTTCCAGGTCAGTATTTTACCCATTTTGATTATACTAGTATTTTTCTTCTGATTATGTATGGATTGCTTGATGATAGACTTAATGAGTCCGAAACGTCGCTATTACTGTATGAATTTATTATAATAATCGATACAGTGAGATATTGTGCACAGACATATACGGAAATCCTTCAAAATAACAAATATTGCTTAAACCATTTTTCTTTTCATTTAGTTCTTTAAACTATGACGTATTTCTGATGCAGGGCACGGTATGGTATGGGATTTGCTCCCTCATATGTCAAGAGCTCACCAATTCATGCACCAAAGATAGTGCACTAAATTCTACCAAATATATCGTTTTGTTGGTCTACTATTTCGAATACACTGTTCAGTTACGCTCCGGTACAAATTTTTTCATACTTAACTCTCCTTTCCCTGATTGTTAGTTTTTTTCGTAAAAACATATTTGGAGTTTTTGCGCATGCGCTACTTTATACAACATCACTCTATTTCGCTCGTCCTTAAAATACTGTATTCTACCGTTTTTAGGCATAGTTCATCCACAAAATTGTTCTAGCAGGTAACTTACGTGAGCTGGTCACGAGGGAGCCCTAAAGACGTGAGTAAATCTCTTATTAAATTTGTGTGAAAGCATAAAAGTGAAATCGGACCGAGAAGTCATATTGGCTTGCCATTAGCCGTTCACGGATCGGCGTTAACACTAAGATATAGGCTTGCTGAGCCAGACGGTCTGGTGGCTCAGATCCATGACCGGTGACTCGCCACTGGAAGTTGTGAGAACGAATCCCACCGCGCTACGTATTTTTTTTCTTTTTTTTTTATTAACAAATAAAACCGTTTATGATAAAATGAGATTTTATCAACAGATAATGTCTGATAATAAAAAAAAAAGAACAAGGTCTTTAGGGCCAACTCTGACCCCATCGCCTGTTAAGCGAAAGCCTAGAAGATCAAATAGAAACATTTCAATAAATTCATCTGCCGCCAGCTCTATGGAAAACCTACCACCACAGGCCAGCACTTCAAAAGAAGAAACTGTAGGCGAATCTCCATTCTTCACGCCTAACAGCTTCGAAGCATTAAGAAATAGCCAACCTGACGACATGGAAGTTATTAAAACACCAACACAGCCCAAGCCGCCTGCTATATTCGTAAGGAATATTAGCAATTTCAAACTATTATGCTCACAAATGAGCAAAATTGTTGGTACCGGAAAATATACGTGCCTCAATCGCTCTCGGGATACGAAAATTTCCCCAGACACTCCCGATACTTATCGAGCAATCATCAAGTATTTGGAAGAAACCAACGCCGACTTCCATACCTACCAGTTGAAGCAGGAAAGATCGTTACGAGTAGTGATCAGAAATCTGCACCCGACCACACCAGCTGATGAAATTGAAGATGAACTATCAGGTCTGGGATTCAAAGTTCGCCAAATAACCAACGTTTTACGTGAGGACAGACAACAAAACGAATCCACCAAAACGGCTTTACCGTTATTCTTTGTTGATCTCGAGCGGACATCTGGCGTGTAGAAAATATACGACATAACAGACCTGTATTACACAAGAATACAGGTCGAAAAACCTTACCCCAAAACAAGACATCGTCCAATGCCGTAATTGCCAGGCATATGGGCACACAAAATCGTACTGTCACCACCCTCCCAGGTGTGTAAAGTGTAGTGGGCAGCACAAAAGCGAATTGTGCAAAAAGCCACTGAAATAGCCTGCTGTATGCGTGCTCTGCCAGCAAGACCATCCGGCCAACTACAAGGGCTGTGAGGCTTATAGAATTCTGAAGTCCAGGAGCGAGCAACGTCGTCGGCCAGAAGAAGAGAAGCCAGTCACAGGTAGCTCAAGAAGCGCCCCCGCCAGAAATTTGAGGCCTTCAGTCTCTTTTGCTGATGCCGTTCAGAACAGGGAGCAGTCACAGGCACTGCCCACTCTCTTCCCCAGCATACCGCTCATCCCGTCAACCAGCAAACCCAATCCCATCCTCAACCGCACATCTCGCATATTCCTCCACCTTCAAGCTCTTCAGATCTCACTAGCCTATTAACATCATTCCTTACAGAATTCAGATCTCTAATTACCCCTCTCATTTCCCTTCTTAAAAATCTTGTCTCCTACCTTATCCCCGTTAAACAAAATCCATAAGTGAATCCTTCCGACTCCTTATCCATTCTCCTTTGGAATGCGAATGGTGTTCGCACCCACACTAACGAACTGACAGCACTACTCCACGACAAAAACATCGACGTAGCTCTCATTACTGAAACAAGACTAACGAGTAAACGACCATTTACTGTTCGACAGTACAAGACTTATCGAACTGATCACCCAGATGGAACAGCTCATGCAGGTACCGCTGTCATTGTCCATAACTCCATATCCCACCACATAGTTCCTCTGGTAGCACATGATTTCCTTCAATCCACTGCAGTGTCAATCACCACCTTCACTTTTCCTCTTACACTAGCATCAGTGTACTGCCCTCCCAAGAAATCCATTTCCGACTCCCAATTCATCCTTTCTAGACTCCATCGGACATCGTTTCCTTGTGGGTGGGGACTTTAATGCGAAGCACCAACACTGGGGGTCAAGATCCACTAATACACGAGGACGTGCTTTGCTGTCTGCACTCACGCGAAAACATTGCTCCACTATCACTCCTGACACAGCCCCCTATTGACCATCTGATCTCAACCGAAATCCTGATCTCCTTGACTTCTTTTTTTACAATAGTTTAGGAACACTTAACTATTCACTCACGCGCCTCGATGACCTCTCCTCTGATCATAGTCCTTTATTATTAACCATTTCCCTAAGACCAATTCACAAACTGCCTCCTCCTTCCCCCTGTCCCTGAAAACATCCCAAGACCTAGACGATGCAGTGCATTCTTTCACTACTCTGGTCCAGAGGTCACCCGAAAATCCATAATCATAATCGTTTACCTCAGCATCTCAAAGACCTAATCCAATCCAAACGCCACTCCAGAACAGTGTGGCAAAGATCCCGGCATCCTGCTGATCGCCGCTCGTACAATCCGTACTGCCGATTGGTAAAGCGGCGATTGGCATCCTTCCGTTCCGATTCTTTCAATTCCTACCTCTCCTCTCTGTCTACCAGGGATAACTCGTTGTGGAATGTAACCAAAAAAATCCTAAAGTATCAACCTGTTTCACATCCACTCCGTCGTGATGATGGGTCCTGGGCGGCTTCGGACGGGGATAGGTCGGAGGAATTTGCTCTGCATCTTACCCATACTTTCACACCTCACCTTTCTCATCAAAGCCATACTCACAGCACAACTGTGGAAGATTTCCTCACTTCACCTATTCCTCTCTCTCTTCCACCAAAAGCCGTTAATCCCTCTGAGGTCAAATACCTTCTGAAAAACTTACCTTACCGAAAATCCCCTGGATATGATCTCCTTACTCCTCAAATTCTCAAACAGCTTCCTCCTAAAGCCATAATCTTTTTAACCTATATATACAATTGCATTATCCGAACGACGCACTTTCCTCTCCTCTGGAAACATTCCATTATTGTCCTATTCGCCAAACCCGGTAAACCACCCAATGAAGCCTCATCTTACCGTCCAATTAGCCTACTCCCTATCCTCTCAAAAATATTTGAGAAACTCCTACTAAAACGTCTACTTCCAATTGTTGAATCCAAAAACCTTTTTCCCACACACCAGTTTGGTTTCCGCCAACGACATTCCACTGCTCAACAAGGCCTTCGCGTTGTTGATCACATATCCTCAGCCCTTGAAGTAGAGCAAACAGTATTGCACTGCTGCCTTTCTCGATATAGCTCAAGCTTTTGACAGGGTTTGGCACGCAGGTTTGCTCTACAAGCTCAAAAGATATTTACCACAGACCCTTTTCCTAATCCTACAGCCCTACCTTTCAAACCGCTTCTTCCAAGTCCGCTGTGGTTTAGAATACTCTAACTACTATCCCATAAGTGCAGGAGTTCCACAGGGCTGTGTCCTGGGCCCCATCCTCTATAACCTATACACCGCTGATGTCCCCTCTACTCCCAATACCTTCTTGGCCACATTTGCAGATGACACTGCAGTCTTGTCATCCCACCCAGACCCCGACATAGCATCCCATAACCTTCAAAAACACCTTGACGAGATCGAGTATTGGTGCAATCAATGGCGGATCAAAGTCAATGAAGCAAAATGGTCCCACATTACCTTGTAATATGGCAATATAATACATTGTAATTATAGCACAATAAAGGAATATCTAAAATAAAAAAAAAAACATATTTGGAGAAAATCTTTGGTAGCTTTTTATTTTGTCTAAGTAAGTTTGATTTTTATGATACTTAAATTTATTGTAGAATTTTGGGGGCCAAGCGTTAATATTTTTCCCAAGTTTGCGTAACCTCCCTGACCACAGTAAGGTTTTATTTTTCACATTAAGTACCTTTACGAAAAAATGTTTTCTATTCAGACTTATTCAAATATGTTTTTCGTACACGTTACGTCGGGTTTTCACGGTGCGTGAATCACTTAATACTTCAGGTTGGTCACTTAACTTTAGCCATTTCTTTATTAGTTGGCAGCCAGTTTCAGTTAGACACCTGTTTGTCAATAATGGCAAACATTCTATTTGAAATTGCTGGTGTTTCATTTGTAATTGTCTTGTATGAATGTAAATTATTGTTTTTCGTAAGAAACGTAGCCACGAAGAGGCCTGAATAGGCGATACGTCGGCTGCTAACGTAATATAAAAATTAATAGATGATTTTTGAAAGACTTACAACTTTTTTTTTGAATAAGCAATGGTCACATCAACATAGAAATATTATAAATAGATATGAAGTGAAATTTATCCAATCTGAATGAATTGAATACCTTTAATCATACTCCCCTGTTTAAACCACGATTGGTTTTCCAGGGCATGACCAAACGCTCCTCGAAAAACGAGATAACTCCTAATGTGAGTGAGGGGTGGGGTAATTTCACCAAGCGGGGATTCCTCCTTGTACGAAAACCATTCAAACCACAATTGAATCTTAACTCGAATAATCCTTAGTTCGGGAGCAGCATTTCACAAAATTGTTTAGAAAATTAACCCATGAAATAAAATCTGTAAGCTCTGTTTTCAACTTAAGATTTTGGATTTGCAACATGCAACATCGACAATGAAGAGTGGAACAATGAAAAGTGGAGTATATTACGCATGTGGATTGCCCTGAAGGAATTTACTTATTACTTACAGAAATACAATGAAATTGCATAATATTTTTTTTTATTGATTGAACATTTCTTTGAGTTATCGTACAAGAATTCTCTTAATCTGCCATAGAGTAGATACGAGCTGGTTTCTTCACTGCTACTTAAATTCAATAAATGGTTTGATAACTATTTAAACAACATTTAGCAATTGTTCTTTTTAGAGCGCACTAAAAGTGTATTTATTGCCATGTATTCCAATGCCATTTCTATTATTTTAATTTTGCGTTTTTTTTATTGTATGAACGAGTGAGTGAATGATGAATTGTAAATATGGTATGAATGAGAGCGTTTATCGCAATTACTGATTACCTTACAAAAGGCAGATTGTAATTATAGCCCAATAAAGAGTATTTGCCAGTTAAAAAAAAAAAAAAAAAATTGCGTTTTCATCATCAATATATTTGAAGCAATTAAATGCCGGCATTCCATGTTGTAATAGAAGAACAAAAAAAAGGATTATTGTGAAAACTTGTTTGCACTATTTCACAAAAGGTTTAGTTACACTGTCTAGCTGAATATTTTGAGGTTAAGCCCTTTCTATAGAAAATGTCCTTTATAAAGGCTATTTGGTTTATCCAAATCTTTTTTTTTTTTTTTTCAAAACCATGCATTTAATATACATAAAGTGAGCTACAAATTCTACAATATGGACTCTTTAAATAAGCACAAATCGTGCAAACTATATTTACTGTAGCGTAGCTACATTTTATGTTTGAGATTTTCAATGATAGGTATAGAGATTTATAAAAAGAACATTTTTTTTTTTCTTTCTTCATATCCTTTTATTATAAATTATGGAAAGCAATATAGATTGTACATAAATGAATCTGTTCATTATAAGTCCTGTTGCATGGATACATTTTATACAACTTTTAATAATTGTACATTGCGATTTGTGATTGTTACAAAAGTATAATGCACAGTATAATTCATCGTCTAAACATGTTTAAAAGTGATGGAGCTCACCTTATGAATCATAGACTTAAAACTAACTTACATCTAACAACAAAATCTTAACCTAATTTCCCCCGACAGTCTGTAGTCATCGATGCGGGAAGAGTGGTAGGGGATATAGTGTTAAACAGTGATTTTCTTCATCTTCAAGCATCTAATTGAAGATACTTTTAATTAAATAGAAAATTTCAATTTATCATAGGTAATTCACAGCTCTAGAACAGGTTAATTAAGTGGAAAGAAAGATTGCTAATACAAATATTACATAATTGGTAACATGGAAAGTGTACGGAATACCTACCATAGTCATATCGTTCAAAATATAATGAGTTAACTACAATTAATATTGAGCAGTCATGTTTGAGAACAACGAAAAATTTATCCGAAGTGAAAAATCATATTATATTCTAAAATCAAGTGTAACTACGGATTCAAGGTCTTTAAATTTGGTCCCATTTGCAGTTGGTCGAACAATTTATTTGTAAATTGAGCTGTAATAACATAAATAAATTTCTAATAGCTTTAAGTGATAAAAGAGCTTAAACTTTTAGGATCGATAGTTGTTTTAGTAAGGACATTCAAAGTACTAATTTGTAGAAAAAAATATCTCTTCTTTTGCCTAAAAAGCTTTTAATTTACCTTCTAGTAGTTCAGTCATAATGCAAAGTTGTGAGTCATTGGCCACCACTTTATAAGAACTCGTCCTATAATTTCAAGAACACGAGCTGAGATGTCGAATACGATATTGAGCTGCACACGAACTTAAGGCAGGTACATCCATTCTTCACTTTCTGTACATTGGCCAATTGGCTATTAAAGGCTATTGTATGAGTAATAAGACCTTTATTGTTTGTAGGAGGCCGTTAATGACTCCCATTTCCCCAGCTTTAAACCGCAGAGCAGTTATTGTTTTTACCAATTGAAGCTACTTTGTTTCATATGAAGTATAATTGATCTAGTCCTTCCGAAAAGCACTGATAATAAAAGGCTTATACAATTTAATAGCACAAGTCTTAAAAATCGGGTGTTAGTAATTTTATTACCCACTAAATAACTTTGCGATGTAATGAAGATTGATGTTGCAAATTAATACAAACATACATTAACAATGGTAAAAAACAGAAGTTAATTGTTGGGAGCACTCGCCGGGGGAGGTCTCGTCGAGCCAGCCACTGCCCGATGTCAGAAAAAGATATGAATAACCTTGAGGCCTTTACTGGCGTCCTAGTCGGCTGGCAGCTTAATTTACATTAGTTTAATGGTCTGACGCCATCTGATAGGTACGTGCCCCGACAGTGCACTAGGTTCATGAGAAAAGGTACAGGTTAGGTATTATAGGTAGCTTACGTGGTCTTGGAATGACCACTAGTTTACACGCGGTATCTGAGGCTAGGCGAAAACTGTTCGGATCCCAAAGGCGAGTGTGAACCGGAAAGACACTGGGGGTGACGCTACTAGGTACATTTTGTAGATCCCCAGAGATCGGTGACTGCATGGAAAGGATACCTTCCAAGGGGTTGTGCAAGTTTTAGCGAGACGTAGCCAGAGTATCCCACTAGGAAGATGTGGGGTCTGACAACGCCGGACTGAAGCAAGCCAGGATAAGAAAGAGAGGTGCAGTGGTAGCGGTAGAAAGCCTAGAGAGAGAGAGAGCGAGAGAGAGAGAGAGAGCGAGAGAGAGAGAGCGAGAGAGAGAGAGATGTAAATGAAAAATGTTTAAAAATCCACTGCAGATTGAATATTTTTTTTTAGACATCTTTCATTTCAGACATCATTATCTAGAGCAGAGGTGGTAAACTACCCAACACATAATAGACCCACAAATGTTTGTTTTCATAAACTTATAGGAGAGTGGGCAAGTGAAAGCGCGTGCTGATGGGGGGGGGGGGTTAAATAACAAAGGGAATCGTGAGGGACTACTCTCCTTGATCAGTCGGTGTATATGATCCAGGTAGCAACAGACAAAGGTTTCCAAGTACAAAAGATTCAAAACTAGTGTGTTTGATCTGTGGTGGAAATATTTCAATGTCTAAAAAATACAATTTGGAGATCCACTTCACAAAGAATTATTCCGATTTTGATTCCAAGTACCCCACTGGTTCAGTAAAATCGGATTTCGTTGAAAAATAATCGTTATGTGGGTAGCAATCGAATTAAAAAAATCAAAGTAATGAGCTTCCTTCGATGGTAACAGCTTCCTATGAACCCTCTTTGCTATTGGCGCAAGAAATAAATCGAATAGCAGATATGGCGAGCAAGTTAGCATGGTCTTCTTAAAAACCTTACAGAAAAGATCGATAACTTTTTTTAACTAGTGAACGATTAAAGCCTTAACTCAAACTTTAAATTTTACACTATGTGAGAAAACGATATTTTACAGGTGTAATTTCCTATAGGACAGTGAGTATTTAAAAAAATTAGATGTCTATTTTATGCGTGTTTATTCTTTAAGGCTCTAAAGTATTTGTGTTTATCGTAAGACGATAATAAAGTTATATAATCTGGAGTAATTTTGATGGAGTTTTTAAAATCATTTAATGACTCAAACCATGCCTTGCGGGTATTTCTCGATAATGCTTTTTTACTTAAAACATGATTGATTACGTATAAATTCATTTAAGTAAAACGATTTGTATAGTTTTACTGTGGTTTATTAAATAAAGCCTGTTTCTAATACTTTTATTGACGATAACTATATCATAGATACCGTCAATGTTTCGTACATTAATAATTGTAGTCGTTATAATTATAAGTTACTGTGTATATTGATTTTGTAATTATAGTCCTTCATGATGCGTGAATAGACGAAACCTTGAGAGTGTATATGACGTAGTCGTGAATAAAAGTATTATGAAGAGACTCAAACTTTATTTAATAAAACGCAGTGAATATAAACACATGCAAATTCTCCTTGGCAAATACCACCACCCTGGAATATAATATAATACAATTTGGTTCAAAAACAGACTTGAAATAATTTTATTCGGTTGAATTAACAAAAAAATCACTAAAATAAAAAAAAAAGGTAGGCTACCGATGCATGGGTTGAATTTAGTTAACATGTACATAAGGGACAGAGGGGAACAGAATATCCTAGTTAGGCGAGAGCGAGTTGAATACTGACATTGCTCATGCGCCGGCCTAACGATTTCCAAGCCAGCTGGTGCAAGGCCGACTATACCTGGTAACAGCTTCAAGGTCTCCCCCCTCCACGCTATATTGTATTATCCTAGTCATATCCACTTGTATTATCACTTCTTGTATAATTCATACATCAAGGATAAACTATGTATATAGGTGATGTTATTGTTGCGAAAAAAAAAAACAACAAGAGCCCTGTGTGGCTCGATCGACTGTAGCACAACGCTATCTTTAGAAAACACATTCACTACATCCAATAAACGACGAAGAACGAGAATATAAATAATTGTGAAGGATAGTGTGGGCTGTTAACGTCCGTGTAAAATGGTAATAGGGTGGATGGGTCAACGCTTTGAAGGTGAGAGGGGTCGTTTTCGCTACGCTTAAACCGTTGTGGAAATTTCCCTAAAGTGATGAATGTGTGTGTGTGTGTGAAGGAGAGAGAGAGAGTGAGTGAGAGAGAGAGAGAGAGAGAGAGAGAGAGAGAGAGAGAGGGAGAGAGAGAGAGAGAGAGAGAGAGAGAGAGAGAGAGAGAGAGAGAGAGAGAGAGAGAGAGAGAGAGAGAGAGAGAGAGAGAGAGAGTGAGGAGGAGAGGAGAGAGAGGGAGAGAGAGAGAGAGAGAGAGTGAGAGAGGAGAGAGAGAGAGAGAGAGAGAGAGAGAGAGAGAGAGAGAGAGAGAGAGAGAGAGAGAGAGAGAGAGAGAGAGAGAGAGAGAGAGAGAGAGAGAGAGAGAAGGAGAGAGAGGAGAGAGAGAGAGAGAGGCTTTATTTCATTTTATGCGCATGGGCTACTTATATATAGAGCACCTCAAAACTAAAATTGAAATACAATGGATTTATAAACCAGAATTATTCACTGCCATAAACGTGCAACTGCTGAGATATTAAGAAAGTACCAAGTATGAATGTAATAAAACATTATGTAAACAACGTACTAGACTACATCTGGTCACTATAATGTACGCATTAGTGTTTTGTACCACAAAGGAGATTAGCCACACTCAATAATAGTTAGAATACACAAGAACCGATTGAAATATTCTATTGCAAACGTATTAGGAAATATCGACAAATTTTTTATTGGAATGGAGAGAGGCGATTCTTAGATTTATTGCCAGAAGCAGGATCTCTACCGAATATTGTCTTATTATGTTGGAAGGCTGGTTGTGGGCTATTCATATTTACCATTACCAAATATGACTTCGTAAGAATTTTCCAACAAGCTTACTTGCTAAAGCCAATCTGGACTTACGGAATAGAGCTCTGGGGGACAGCAAAAAAGTCGAATATCAAGTGCACCCATTCCTATCAATGAAAAGTCCTGAGAACAATAGTTAATGTCCCTTATTACGCCAGCAACAAAACCCTTCATAACGATCTTAATATACCCTACATTCTTCATTTCATCTTTTCCAAGTTCTTGAAAGTCCATCGAAACCTATCCAACCACCCTAATCCCCTAGCACAGTCATTGTACTGCACCACACATCCCTATAATCCTCCTCGGAGACTAAAGTGGCAATGGCCTCGTGACCTGCTATTAATACGTGACAGTGGGGTTCCATGCAATGGTCAGTTTCTTCAATCATGTCTTGAGCGCATGTGGTTCTCGCGCTCTTTGTCAGCCTCCACTGCATCATATCATATGCCGGTGACACGGGTGACGGAGGAGCATGGGGGGACTTCCCGAGACTCCACTTCATCTTTCGCATACGAGGGATGTGACAACCATGTGGATGTGGGAGGTCTGAGAGTCGTGAACTAATTTGCATGGATATATTCTTTGGGATATTAGATAGAGATGTTAGATTAACATCATACTTATTTATGGGTTACGTTTTCGCTTTGTGTCAGGCGGCCTGTTTTGACGAGACATGAAACTTTGCATGAAGTTTGCAGGCCTCCAAAAAGATAATATTTCCCACCCACTTAGTAAAAAATATTTTTTTTTTTAAATGTAGACATAAACTTTATTTGAAGAATATTACAATCCACCATTGAAGGCCATCAGACAATTATGAAAAAAGATATTTACAAATGTACATTTACTCTTTGATTCATACTGTATTCACAATTTACACTCCTACAATATAGCTATATATACATACCCCAGGGATCTCCCAATTCGCCCACATAATTGACACCTTCCCGTATAAAAAATAATTAACGATGATTATGATTATTTGTTTAAAAATATGTATAAGGTTCAGCCACCAGTGGACTCTCACCACTGTACCGTAACAATCAACCTCCACCGAGGATTCCCACACTCCTTACTCCTCTCACACACCCTTCAAGCAGGTCCTCCTAGTACAAGGATCGGATCACCCTCAATATTTTATATTTATCCCTCATCCTTAATCTTATAATTAGAGAGCTAAGAAAAAAAAATTAAAAAAAAAAAAAATGTATAAGGTTTATTCACATGTATTTATTTAATTTTGTGATCATGGTGTTAGGTTCCAAATTACAAGATAGATGTTTGAGAGATACGTTTTTTTTTGGAACATTAACCCTTAGATAATTAAGAAAAATGTGTCACTTTGGAAAGTATTTTTCACCAAGTAAAGTACCAAGAAGTTCCTTGAATACCTCGTGAAGACTATTAAGGGTTACGTTTAAACGAGTTTCCCTATTACAGTTGAATATTCCGCTTTACATGAGAATTGTTTAAAATAGCAAATTCAAACATCGTCAATTTGTGGTTCGACAATTGTAATCATCATTACGTTTAGACAGAAATATAATTTGTTTCAGATATAGTCTTCACTTGTAAGCTTACGTGGGCACGTGGTGTTCTGATTTTAATAAATCGTGTTCCCCATAAGGTCAGCGTCGTGTTCCAAACGAAACAAAGAAGAGAGAAATAGGTTGTCGAATATTCTTCATATGTTGTAACGGACATTGTGACATTTAAAAATTTCGAGAGAATGCTTTGGGATGCCCTGATAAGAACAATGTTTCAGTTGTTTGATTTGATTGATAGAATAGAATATTATAGAAAAAAATTCTTTATTCTAGGACCATGTATCCTATGAATAAAAACAGTGCACAAATAAGTAGGTACATAGATAACAAAAACGAAGCAATACATCAGAAGGGGGGGGGAGAAAATAAAATAATAATCAAACTTAAGGGTATACCTCAAATTAAAAGATATCGTTCAAGAATTTTTTTTAAATACCAGGTGATGGGGACGGAAAGTAGACTAGGTCAGTGATGGGATAGAGGAGAAAGGGAGATAGAAGAACTAGTAAAAGACGAAACAGATGTGTGTTTGAGTCATGGGAAAAATAAGAAGACTAAAGTGATCGAAAAGAATGGGTAAAATAAGGATTTGGTGACAATGGGAGAGGAAAATACGATGTGGTGTTTTTTCCCCTTCATATTCCCTTGTTATTATAAATTATGGAAATCAGTATAGATTCTACATAAATGAATCCATTTACAGTAGGTCATTATAAGTCCTGTTGCATGGCTACATTTTTAATAATTTTACATTGCGATTAGTGATTGTTACTAATAATGCACATTATACATTTATTGTCTAAACATGTTTAAAAGTGATGGGGCTCACCTTATGAATCATAAACTTAAAACTAACTTACATCTAACAACAAAATCTAATTTTCCCCGACGTTCCACCGCCATCGATGCGGGAAGGGTGGTGGGATCATAGTGCTAAATACTGGAGTGCTTCTTATATTCACTGTTTATATGGTTAATTTTATATAGTTTATAAGGGAATATAATATTGGTTAACTAACTGTAATATATCTACAGAAGATAAGGCTTTTAGTCATTTGAAGGTAACGGGGCCCACCCTCCGGAAGTGGGAAATTGAATGCTCTGCAACATTCTTAATCACACAACGTTGGCATTTGACCCAACGAGTATGGTTTAACCGACTGGATTTATATTGCTTTTATGTCTGCTCGATACTACTGGCTAAAATTAGCAGGCTGGATCAACACAGTTGCTGCTTTGTCTTGGCGTTCCACAACCGGGGTCTTGTTTGTTCACTCGGAAGGTTCGTTACCCCTCATTACAGTTTAGTTCTATCGAGTGTGTCAGCTAACGATTCCGATAATCAAAGTGGTTTCTCAGCTCTACTCTCCTACGAATCGATTTAGCTAATTCTTCGATCCGAATTCAAGTCCACAGCCAAGGACCCGATACAAAAGTAGAAACGAATTATTCTGGGATAGTGAAAAACATGTATGAGCTATCAAGAATCAATTTTCTTGTTCAAGTTTCTTGCAACGACCGAATTTCCAAGCGATTGAATGAGAAATGACCCTTATTTATTTTAATTAATATTCTAAGGAACAAACACTCCAAAAAGAGAGAGTATTTATTTGACCATGAGAAACAACGAAAAAATATTTAGTCTTTAAAAAAATCTTTTGCATCTTATGCAAAATTTTTATACATTCAGGCATCTTTAGCACTAAAAAGAAACACATCAATTGTAAAATACCAATAATTTTTATAAAAAAAATTAAAATTATTAAAATAACCGATCTATGAATGAATTGTTCAAAATATTTGTTGCACTCACTGTCGCATACCGGATTGTTAAAATCTCGGCAAAGTTCAAAGAAAATTTAAAATTATCACTCATATGGTATTGAAAGGAAACTCTCAAATATGTACAGTTATACAGGTAAGTACAGCAATGAACCCGAGAAATATACAAAACAATTTTATAAACTTTTATTAACAAATTATCTATTTTTTATCCAACAAGGAAACAAGCAATACTCTCTTGGAGGAGGTTGTATAGACATATTTGTTTGGTTATTTATAATTTTTTTCTTTTCGTTGAGGCATGTTACACTTCATGTATCTAGACTTGCCAGGAAAAACGACGTGTTAACTACTCCAACTGGTTTTGAAACCCCAAGAAAACATTTTAAAATCTATTAATTCAAATATGAATTTGAAAGTATCTATAACCATACCGTGTGAATTCAATTTTTTACAACTACCATAAACAGGATTAATTCATTTTATTTAATTACAGTACATATTTGGTCCATTAAGCCCCGAATCAATGTTGAATTAGATGTAGATGTAGATCATTTACCTGAATAATATAAATTCTTGTCCAGTTACATCTCCAGGTATCATACGAGACATAAACCGTCAAGACCATCTTAATGCAATGCAATGCCCTCCATCAAATGTTTTTTAAACTTTATTTATGTTACTAGCGTCACAACATAAAAATAATGAAATGGCATGTCTGACATGATGGTAGCGAACATCAAGTGATACCGCGTCTAGGTGTTGAAGATACGTTTGAGTATATTTCATTGTTATTAATTTTGAAGATCTCTATCCCAACGTCTCCTCAGTTGAATGCTACCAGGCAAGGCAAGTCTAGACAGTCCTTGGATCAGTAGGTTTGGGTGTCCGTGCAGTCTTGAAAGTTTCTGTGTAATGTTCTAATTGACGTCGCGATCGTAAGGGATAGTTAGGTCAGCATGAAGGATTCATACATACAATAGTGCACTTGTGATAAGTATTGCAGCTTTTGATTTTTTCAGGTTTCATTGAACATTTTCATACAAACACTAAAATGTGTTGCTTACAGCAGCTAACGTCCAAATACAGAACTAATATTTATTTACCCACAAAATGTTATGTATTTATTTTTTAAATGTTACTATTTGTATTTTTAATCCCAGGGATCGTACATAACATTGACATTGACAAGTGGGTACCGATCTCGGGGTAGAGTTCTTTTACCTCTCGCCACTGAAATTGGGATAAAAACAAAATGGCATAGAAGGCTAAAAAGAAAAAAATAATTCTAACAGTTTTTTTTTCCGTTTCGTAAATTAAACGTAGACTATCAGTTCCCTGAAGAGTAAAATACACCGGCTATTTTAAGACGGTTCAACAACCTTATCAAAAAGTCTTCTTGCGAGGTAATTAAAAATGACAAGAGAATGCCTCACTTCTTTCGTTTTAAAATATAGTTTTGTTTGCTCTTATTTTATTTTATTTTTTATTGTTATCCCTGATTGCTTTTACTAGGAAAGTACTCTCATCGTGTAACTTATTATTAAATATTCCCCGACTGTGAACCAGAATTTTTCAGTGCTTTAAAGAAAAAGCCACCAGAGAAATTAAAATAAGAACTCCTTGGTCTCTCCGGAATATAGTGATTTCTCGGTTATTATTTTTTTATTCTATTGAACATAAAAAGAGGGTCCATTATTGACTTAATACATTTTATGTGCTGCTCAGAACTTTTAAATTTGTATATAATTTTGTTTGTCCCGACAGAAACGATCAATATTTTTTTATCTTGTGACTCCTTATTTTATCAACTCAGGATGACTGCTCAGAGCTGTGAAAAACGGTATCGTTTAAGAAACTGTAGTGTGGAAAGATCGAGGCGATACAGTAACCGGCACCAAAAATAATAATGGCGTACACCTACGGATTTGATCACAAAACATTCATATGATGATAATTATTGCATCACCGTTACACCGCACAAAAGTAATCCTCTTGTAAACGCATTTCAATATATATATTCTTGCTGAAGCTACTAAAACATAAAATGCATTCATTAAATTTTTTTTCAGTTTCCCTCAGGTATAGAATTATTTATAAATCCCTCTGATAGCCCGCCAAGGCCATGTCCATCTCTATAACTATTACTTTTTTTTTTTTTTTACTCATTACCTTATTCACTTGTTTTCGCAACGATTTTGAATTATTTTTTTTCTACCTCTAATCATCAGTTTGTCATCAACGGATATTGTTTTAGTGGTTAGCGTAACTGCTTCATGATTTGAAGGTCCTGGGTTTAAATCTCAAATGGAAAGCGAATTTATTTCATTTCTATACATAGTAGATTAAGTGGGATTAAATCAGGGTGTAAACAATTAAAAAAGAACGAAGGAAGTATTGGTATTCTGGGCAAAACAAACTGTAGTTTGTAAGCTATATCTTATACATGGAAATCTCATTTTAAAAAATAACAGTAACGTTCCTTTGACACAATACGGTTTTGACCGGACTTCAAAAAATCGATCCGTGGCATTATTTTAGTGGAGTGAAGAAGAGCTTTTGTACAAATGCAGTGGGCATGCGGTGACGGCAAAATCCCGAACGGCTAACGTGTAGCAGCCACTGCCACTGTAACCATCGGTGGACCTGATGTTAAATGCAAGTATATATGCAGGAACAAACATGGCTGTCGGGTCGTCACTAGGAGGTGCCTGATCACCCTAGCCCTGGTGACAAGTGTGGATTGTTCGAGTTTATAACCTGGACAATCGTTCCATAACGGCGTTACTACCTGACTCTATTTATGATTGGTATGTGCCCCGACAATGCACTATGTTCAAGAGAAGAGGTAAAGAGGTTTCATAAAGAATAAGTCAACGGAAGCCAAGCAAGCGTCACCGAGTAAGGGTCGCGAGAGAGTCTGCGAGGATGCGAGGAGACTAAGAGACTCATGAGGAGACTGTGAGGAGACTGGCGAGGAGTCTAAGAGACTGACTTCCAGGGCCAGGAGCCCTGGCTTAAAGCGTCACCGAGTAAAGGTCGCGAGAGACTCAAAGGCGGATGAGGAGACCGACTAACTAACAGGGCTAGGGGCCCTGCCTTAAGTACCCTCTCTACTTCCGGCCGGGAGGCTGAGAGGGTTGTTAATGTTTATGACTGCCAGCTGGTGACCTTTTCTCGTTTATGACTTAGTTGGCTTCCACCTTTTATTGCGTAACACTTTTACAATGATTTACATTTGATTATAATACATTTAGCTCATGTTATTTTACTTTTGCTTACAATATATATGCAATAGAGTATAGGGTGATTTCACTTATGTAGTTAGCGGTCGCTACAATGGCTTATAATTATATTTACCTTAATGTAATGGACAACATCTCTATTAGTTACAGTTCCCAATTGTGTGTTTTGGTGATAAGTAGCATCCTTAAATTTCCCTTGCAATTCATCAAAGGAGGCAATGGGCACTCCAAAATAATTGAAAAACTTATTTTCATCTTTCCATATATCCTCAAATAAGGCTTAAAATGAGCCCTCTTTCTGTATGCTTTCATTAATATGATGTAACCAAACATGACTTTTGAGTTGTCTCTTTTGTAGACAGTTTTATAACACTATGAACAAGTAGAAGGGGCTTGAGCAGAACTGTATACCTGCCTCGTGACTTCATGGAAGTCACTGATGGTTCCCTGCTATTTTTAAGTGAGCAACCGCATCCCTCCAAGACCCCCCTACTTCCCAGAATCTTATCGTTTTCTTATACATATGTGTATCAGCTTTAGCCCCAGACCCCACTTATGCCTAGGCATTCCACCCAGTATGTTCTAACCGATCTCTTAATATTTGTATAGACCAGTGTTTTGATTGTACTTCATAATAAAGCTTTTCTTTTAAATACTCTCCTCTAGAAAGAATATTTAACTGGCGCCCTGAACAGGCACTTGGCAGTATTCTCAGTAAATTCACGGTAGTCCACCGTGAGAAGACGGATGCAAATACTCTGGCAATATACCCTACTGGAAAGGACTTCACCGATATTGGGTATTGGTCTATTTCAATAGATTTTCACCAGGTAATCACCTAAAGAAATGTGTTGTATATCTGAGGAAATTGAAGGAAGAAAGAAATCTGGAAATTGAAGACATCATTCACTTGGGACCTGCGAACTTCAAGTCAGAAGATCCGAAGATCCGAAGAAATATTTTCTCATCTGTGAGTAATTCTTGAATTATAAGATTGCTTAGATAACAGGATCTGAGATTGTTTGGCCACGACTATAATAGATAGGCTTGAGGCAATATTAACAGAGCTGGAACTGTTCACTGTTCACTAACTGTAACGCCGTATGCAGGTTATACAGAAACAATACATTTAATAAAGACCACACGGAAGACCTCGTCAACGGCAATAAAGACTTTAAGGTATTATTTTTGCATAAAGTGTGATTTTATTTTTTTATTTTTATGACAAGAACAGTTATAAGAGATATTTTAGATAGAAGCAGACACATTAACGAATCAGAAATGGCTCTTAATGACTATCATATGACTAAAGAAGACTATGAACACGTTTCACACTATAATGGTGATCCGACTAATTTAATAACATTCATTAAACGACTAGAAAACATATATTGAACAGTATGTAATGAAACAATCACTAACAGAATACATAACGAACAAAGACTCATACAAATAGATCTTTCTAGACATAAGAGAAACATTTCCGACTCTAAAGATAAAGCATTACAAGAGAAAACGGTAAGACGTACTTGACGCAAACGAACAAAGAGAAATGGGTGAAAATTATAAATGGTAAACCATTTAACAGAGAAATAATTGAAACGTACGAAAAACTAAAATGGACTTACTATTGTCCTAACTTAAGAAACCACTTAGATTTTATCAAGAATAGCCCTGTATTTAAAGTTTTGACAGAGTGCTTGGCTCATTTCCCCAGCCCTATTCGTATAAGGGACGAGAATACAATAACAACCTTATAAAGAACTTACTGATATCCCTAGAGACCTAACCATACTACATAACACCGATTAACCCCTTTTATTACAATTCACTAGGACTCCTTAACATAGCCCAATCCACTTTGATAGAAATTTTATGAACCATTAGGGAAGAAAATAAATACAAATCTCTAGAAACAAATTTAAAACTATCATTAATCACATTTAATAATTATTTAAATCAAAATTTGAAAATGTCTCCCAATGAGATTACTTTTGGTATAATAAAAGATCCTAGTAAAGAAGAGCCATTAATAACAGAGCAACTTGTTAGGAATTATCACGAGAAGTTCAAAATAACATTAGAAAATCATTACTAACGAAAAAAAGCAAAGAACCGACAAACTGAATAAAAATCAAGAAGACCCAGAAAAAGACAAACCCTACGTTAAACGAATAACAAGAACAAAAGACGAACACAGATACAAACCTGTTATACCTTTTATTGACCAACGAAACAAAATAATGATGTAGTTAGAAAAAGAAAAAGCAAAAAGAGACATTTTATACAACAAGAACAAAATGTTTCAGATGGGCATTGTCACTGACAGTGATACTCACAATAGCTGCTAATAATAACAATATTAATAGAATCATGAAAGTAGTCCACAGTATAGACAGGACCCAATATGCTATGCCCCTGACCAAACTGTACAAAATATTAAATCACATAACTGTACAAACACTAGACACAAAACAGTCTTGGAAACAGGTAGAATGGGAATCCCTCATGCTAACGTAATAAAACATACCGATTTAATTGATGACCAACTTATATCATAAGACTTGGAAATCATTTGGTTAACAAGTAAAATTTCATGTGTTTACGAAACGGACTCATTCATTACATCATACTATTACCAAAGAAAGGACGAAAACTAAGTTCAATCTATATTTTACCTGCGCCTGTGCGAAAGGACATTCATGTAATAACCACTATAATACCAAACAATTTAATTCTGTACAATATACGAGAATAATTATTATTAATAATATATTAATGTATTATATATATTTACTTTATATATATTATTAATACATTACTTACATGTTGGAACATGTAACTATATAAAATCCAACTCATTTTGTATTTTAACATTAAGAATATTAGCAATGATTGCATATCTAAAAGCATTGCTTACAAACTTAGATAAATGTATCACCACAACTATTGTAACTCCTACTCCTTTCATTTAGTATTACGATTTTATAGATGTATATAAAACTTTTAATTTATCATATGTATTCATTGCAAGCAATAGTACCTTCCCTATACACTTACCCTTCTCCTCTATTATTAAGTTAGATACTAAGGAACTTATTTATAAACAAATTGAGAAAAATGTATTTAGAAACTAATGTATTGTCTATAAAACATGTTATTTTTTAATATCACCATCCTGCCCAGGAGTTCAGTAATTAAAAACGGGAGAAGAATTTATAATGCTTGCTTTATATATAATATTTATAATCTTGCCTCGTGACTTCATGGAAGTCACTGATGGTTCCCTGTTATTTTTAAATAAGCAACCACATCCCTCCATGACCTCCCTACTTCCCAGAATCTTATCCTTTTCTTATACAAACATGTCTCAGCATTAGCCCCAGAGCCCACACAATATTTATATATACCAGTGTTTTGAATGTACTTCATAATAAAGCTTTTCTTTCTTTTATTTTAAAAGTTTCTCCTCTACAAATATTATTTAACTGACGATTATGCATCCATAAAAACATAACATAATGCAATAATTTCTTAACAAATAATTATAGTCGAATTCCTTACCACTCAACCAAATTTCGTGAGGAAAAACTGTGAATAGACCTTATAGTGTGAACTTGGTGCCCATTTTAATTATAAAAGTTCCATTTTCTGCCATGGGGTTAAAACCATATAGTGTGAAAGAAGCCGTTAAGTGCAGTGATGAGAAGATTAGTCATTAATGTCGTCATTAATTCCCGATTATTAATGTATGAATGCGATCTTTTATCAAAATTATTTATTGCCCTCCGTAGAGAGATAGTAATTTTTTTTAAATAAAAAATAAAATAAAACAAAATATCTCCATAAACTTTGGGGAATCGGAACTTCAAATCTCTAACAGCTTTGGAATGGTGACTTGAGAAAGCATTTTAAAAGTTAGCGAAAGGAGGCAGAATTATTTAAGTTTATTTTTGTCATAATTCCCGTTATTATGTTTTAACCAAAAGATGATCAAATAACTCATAGTATCTAGTAGACATAAGAACAAAAATACTTTGTATCTCCCTTCAATACTTTTCTAATCATTTGGGTGTTCATGTCATGTGATAAGAATCAGTCTAACACCTGGTTCATAATATCGAGTTGTCTAACTGTCCACAGTTAGAGGTTTCGTACGAACCAAAAAGTTAACACCTTGTGAACACTGTTGAAACGTGGTTTATAGAATAACGCCGTTTTGGATTTAAGTTTTTCTGCACTTTCTTGAACTATAGCACCTCTCAATATTCCTGCGTAAAGAATTATATACAGAACTTCGTAAGATGGTTATGGTTTGGAACAAACTCAATATAAACAGCAAGCATGTTAGAGCTTAAAACGTCCTTAAATATCAATCGCTAAATTGTTTTTTCTCCAGATTCGTCTCTCTCTCTTCTTTATACTCGTCAAACATTCCTGGAGGATTCTTCCAATTAACGAAAATCCTACAGACTCAGGTAAAGAAAAAAAAAAACTCGAAAACGAAAACCACATTTAACGAAACACACAAAAAACAGTTATTATAAATAATAATAATAATTTACTAATAAAAAATAAGTGATTTAGCGTATCAATTCGCATATAGCAATATACCAATCTTATAAATCATTTTATTTCATTTCCTGAAGTATTGCTTTGCTATTCATATTTTCACTATATCGCGATTTTCTTTGTTTCCTGTTTTACCCAACGGAAGTAAAAATGTTTATCTTGAAAAGCTTCAGTGGTGTGAATTGAAAAATGTTTCAGGCAAGACCACAAATCTGACATTTTTGGATTATTTATCATATATTTGTATTGAATTCACTTTAAATAATTTAATAAGCCTACACACGATTTGGAATATAAGTTTAAAATTACGAACAGCTTGGTTCATTTTTAAACCATCCTAAATGCTCAAGAACTGAAGCCCTTTATTTTGGTTTTTGTAATCACATGTTAAGAAAACCAAAATACCTGCAGCTGCCGTTCCCTTTTAAAATTGCAGGCAATCGAACCCTTGTGACCAGACAGTCAACCGTTGACTAATATTATTCAGTCGCGATGAAAATATATTCCAACCTTGCACGTTTTTAAAAACTTTTTTTTTTTCGCACGAGACAGGAAATAAACTGACTAGACCCATATGGAGGTGCCGACTGACAGATGCACAAATACTTTAGGCTCCGTTGGAGGATAAAACCGTTTAATTTATTTATATTAATATAATGCATTAATGCAAACAACTATAATAAAGTTCTCGCTTTGAATATTTTGACAGTAATCAGTCAATTTATGAGCATTTCAGAACTACTGTAATGGATATATTACCAGTGATGACGAAAGTGACCGCACACAACAATTACGAATCTTTACATCATTACTTTTATTTATAATCACGAAATGGAAGAAACGGTTTGAAATAAGTTGTACTCAAGATAATTTCCATAAAAGTTACTCAAATCCATAGTCGTTGATCCAAAAAAAATATCACAATTGCATCACACATAGAACGGTTTTGTTATTAGCAGCTAAAATGACAGCTTTAAATAACTTGTTTTAAATTATAGTCCAATAAAGTCCCACCACATATTACTTTTTAATATTCATGACCAATTTGATACCCTCAAAGTTATAGGAAACTATATATTTTATAATTACTAAGTAATTTACTAATTATTAACCTTTGATTACTATTAGTTCCATTGGGATAACAAGTAAAATTTCTGTGAAATTTATCAAGGCTCTATGGAACCAGAGCTGCCAAAAGGTTAGGTATAGCTTTTTAATTACTTTTTTACTATGGTCCTCTAAACCATTGGTTCTCAAAGAGGTGGCTTGATTTTTAAGTAGGGTGTTAATTTTGGAGGACCGATGAACCTTATCGATTAAACGAGTAAAAAAAAACCCGCAAAAACTTAATATTGGCAATAACATATAAGAAAAATAGAATGACAAGTTAGATGTTAGAAATAAGTCTAGAACGAACTAAAAATCACACAAACAGGTGATATGAGACTGGTGGCACTGGCTTTCATTTCACTTGATATCAACAACTTTCGTGAAAGCCAGCAAGTTCAAGACAACAGTTAGTTAAGAGGCTTTCTGGTTTTGACCTTAGGTTAATTTTGACTTTTTGGAGTGAATGGCTATCTTACATAAATTTCATTTCATTTCTAACATTTAATACGATAATAAATAAGCTTTTTTTGAAAATCAAGATGCACCCCTATGAGGTAGCTATACAAGCAAATCCGTCTGGAAGCGGTGGGGGGGGGGGTATCTGGGCCGAGGCTCTAGGTGAGCGATTAGCCAAAATAAAGTTTACAACCGCTAATTTAATGTTCTAACATAATCATATTATAGATATTCAATCTGATACCTTTTTCAATATGATGGAGAAATATTAATTTGTTTAATATTATAATTAATTATGTTTGTTGAAATGGGATGTCAGTAGGTAGTAAATGTGCTGAAGTAGGTAGTTTTTTGTTGTAAGGTAATGAAATTAAATCTTTTTGTAAAATTTCGCGTCTTGAGGCTGAACAGCGAACAAAGAGACGCAAGGTGAAAACATAAGGGTTTCCGGTTAAAAAAAACAAAAAAACAAAAACAAATGTTATTTACACTATTGACTGGGGGTTATTTCAACTATAAAGTAAAATTTCATTTCTACATTACCTTCAATCATCATTTTCCAAAATTCATCAAGATCAAAATCAACGATGAAATGCTTCCTCTCCAGGATTGATTTAGAATATGCCGAATTTATGAGCAACTACTTTCAATTGGTTGTTATTGAATACATTTTCATGAAATTATTTACCAGTTTTTATCCTTTGAGATGTATGCTGATTTCAATTTACAAGTTTGCAGACTTAATGAAGGTGTTAAGTGTTCCCGACGTTTATGTAAGCTGTTTTCAAAATTCTTAAACAAACATCCCATCGAAGTGACATCTTTATTTTTTATTTCATGTGCTACAGGTATGTAATTAGACAAAAAAAAAAAATTGTTTTTCGTTACTGTGAGTGGGATTCTTCAAAGATATTTATCGATGAACTGAATTCAATATAATGCCACGTTATGTAATTAATAATTTCGGTTATCCGGTTACAATCCGGTTATATCCAGTTTTATACCTGCATACTCGACTCTTATCGCCCGTATGTGATTTCCTTCCCTTATCTCGCTCGCTAATTAGGATCAATAAATGTTCAATTAATAAAGTTGAGGCACTTTACTTCATTATCAGTTCTCAGGGGAAGAGTTCTGACCTTTCGACTTCCTCGTCGACTGGTTCTGACACTCGAAACCCGAAAAATGAATACCAGTTTAGAGCGGATTTTACTAATTTAGCTTCAAAATTAAAAAAAAAATTGTGAACACGTTATGGAAATCCCACAATAAATATGATTGATAGGGCCAAATTCATAAATGTTCAATTATCTCTGTTCTGCCCAAATTTTGTTTTATACTGATACAAGCTTTCGACAACTATACCGCCATTTTAATCATATAATAGATTTGACAGAATCGGAAGCAAAAGTATAAATAAATAATGTTTCAATTTAAAAGTTTAAATAGTGCCTCCTATTCTTACGCAGTCATATCTGAAAATTGGTTGTCTCACTATAAAATAAGTTGGGGGTTGACCAGAGAGAGGTGTACATTATTTAATATGATTAACCCACAACCAGCATTATAACATAATAAGACAATATTCGGTAGAGATCCTCTGAATATGGTTTCCATCTTAACGATTTCTTAAATTCTTTAAGTGATTTGTTTTCGCCAAACACGTTGAAAAATCAGTCGTTGATAAAAATCACACCCATGGATGGAGGATAGTGGATATAATATAAAGTATATGCCCCCTGCTTCTAAATAACATCCTCTCTCTCTCTCTCTCTCTCTCTCTCTCTCTCTCTCTCTCTCTCTCTCTCTCTCTCTCTCTCCCTCTCTCACTCTCTCTCTCTCAAAATCAGAAAAAAAAAATACTTTAAGAGGTTTCTATGACTCCTTGAGTTGGGGTGGGAAGTCATGGAGAAATGTAAAATAAAAACCGTGTTAGTGTTGGGTACATTGGGCGTGCTGGTGTGAAAAGTGGCTCTCCTTATGCCTATTTAGTCCTGTAAACAGTTTGCGCTTAAGTTCTGTTGCGCTTAAGTTTAGTCTTAAGTTCTGCGCTATCAACAGGGGGTAAAGGGTAAGGAGGGTTGTACAAAAAATGAGTTAAAAAATAAGATATTTTTTTTCCTCCATTTATTTAACCTACCGAGCGAACCAAAAAATCACTGTCCGTCCAAGGACTCGCGTGACCTTGATAAAATGAAGCGATTACCTTAACGTCTGTATGAGAGGAGAGGTTGACCTATTTACCATCAATAAGTGTGTCTCAATAATGTAATTGAGAGGTTAACGGATACATATAACTACGTTTACATTACCAGTGTAATGTAATTACCAATTACGACTTCAAGAGCAATGCAATAATTTTTGATTTTTTTTTTCTGTTTGAAAAAACTGTCAATTTGTGTTTGCACGATTAACACAGGTGAGCAAGTATGATTTTTAAACGTCACAATTTTATTAAAAAAAATTGTTGGGATTTGACCTGCCTAATGCCACGTAAGCTGTCATTCCTTTTGATATCGATCGCAGGTAGGTTGACTCAATAGAAGTAAGTTTAAACATTATTAATTATTTAACGTTTTTGAAGTACGAGTGTTTTATTTTTCTTACACACTTGTAAAAACACATGTGTACCGAATGTCCTGAATAGATAATATTATAGTGATGAAAGGATCGACTTGTATTCCAAAAAACAAAAATTTGTCAATATTTGTTGATAAATTTTTAATAGTATATTTCAATCAGTTCTTGTGTATTTAACTGTCATAAAGTATGGTTAATCTCTTTTATGCTACAAAACACTGATGTGTAGATTACAACGTAGTTTAGTGCATTGTTTGTACACTGTTATAGAACATTCATAATTGGTTCTTTCTCAATATTTCGGAAGGTTTTATTTTTCTATTTCGATTTTCATACTTATAGGTAAGTGAATAATTTTGGTTTACCTATCAATTGTAAATTAGTTTTAGTTTTGAGGTGCTCTAAATTAAATTACCTCATTTGTCAAAATGATAAAAGTAACCCCTTCCCCTCTCTCTCTCTCTCTCTCTCTCTAACCACCCCAAGGCGGCAAGAGACGTTTCTATACAGGCGGTCAAGGAAGATTTCAATTTTATTCCTTTGCTAAGTTAAAATTTATTTGTACTTCAATTAGGATTTTATTCATGACCAAGAGTGTTATTGGTAGTTTTTTATTTGTTTTAGACTAGATGCATTGGATGTCAGCTCAAAATTATTTTTTTAAAGTAAATATTGGAAATTGTTTTGAATGACAAAGAGATAAATGTTTATTATGTTCAGGACACTACGACATCTTTTCATAAATAGGATTATTTAGGTTAGTACCATGGTTGAATTGCATCTAGTGTGTGATGTAGTAAATTAATTAGTAAGAATCATCGAGGTCACAAATACTTGATGTTTTAAATCATAACGCACTAAATTTAAATTGCCTTTTCACAATAGACTGCCACTTAACAACCATCCAATAAAAAATATAATTTCGTGTCAAATTAAATTATAAATCGTTTAATTGATAATAAGCTTTTCGCTTAATTAATAAGCGATATCGTGTATCGCTGACTGTGATGTGACATAGGGAAAAACCGTTTCTTGAGAAACGTTTATTATTCTGAAGGTGAAGAGGTCAGTAACAGACTCCAATTACGAAGTTTATCTTCCGATTGAATAAAAGGAATCCTACATTTAGCCTTGAAAATGTCACAGATTTTTTCCTTAATAATGAAAATTCATCAACAACTGCTTGCAGGAAAGCGGGTTCTTCGAAGACTAATTAATAAGAAAATCTTTAAGCATTTTTAAATAGCTATAAAAATCGTATTTACTGCCATTTAAACGGCAGTTATTGGGCATTGGGGCACTGTTTCTAGAATGTTCCAAGGCCGCAGCAATAAAATTAACTGTACTGCTGAGCGTGAATAATTACAGTTTTATCACATGACCTCGCCTGTTTCCCCTCTTGCCGTTTATAAACTGACATTTATTTTGTCTAATGTTTGATTCAAACGATCACTAGTTTACATTTACACTGTTGGTCAATCGAACGTTTGAACAGTTGTTGAACAACAAGTATGAAGTTCTGCATTTTTAAGGTACATTTTTTTGGTTTTCGTGGTAGGTTTTTTTTTCTCTCTGAACCAGCTCCCCACATTTTTATTTTTCACCCGTGCGTCTGACTGCCGGGTTATCAAGGTTTTTATAAGTCAGGTTTTATGAGTCACTTGACCAAGAGATTCATGATTTTCCACGGAGAGAGAGAATGATATATATGACAAATGGATTACATACATTCATGTACGTACAATGATGAGACAAGATTGAATACAGCATTTATTTGCTTCTTATTAGCTTTTACAATAGATAGATAATTAATAATGTATATTTAGAGGAGGAAAAAAAATCCTCTATCATACGAGGATGATAGTATGATAGTATACATTAAAAGACTATTTTTTTACAGGCTTTATCTTCTTTAATGGCACAATGTATAGGTGGAGTTGGCTTGTAATAAATATTTACATAAGACAAGATATTATTTTTACAAGAATATATGACTTGTCTTTAAATAAAAATAACATTTTAATGCGAATATTTTTTGGTAATGACCTATTTTGTTAGCAGAGTGGGAACGTTTGAATAAATTATTTATGAATAATAAATTGAATGAAAAACATAGTCTTCTTATTTTACAAAAAAAGCAAACCTATGTTGGGGGTGATATAACTTTGTAAAAAATAAGGGTTAATCTTAGCTAAACTAAAATTTGACGAGCAACAATAATTATCTTGAAAATCACAATAGTAAAAATCAGAAATCACTAAAAAATTTATTTGCAAATTTTTATAACAAAATAGCAACAAAACACTTCATAACGATCTTAATATACCTTACATTCTTGAACTCACCCCTTCCAAGTTCCATGAAATTCCATAGTAACCTATCCAACCACCCTTATCTCGTAGCACAGTCATTTCATGGCGCCACTCATCCCTATTATCCTCCTAGGAGACTAAAACGGCAGTGGCCTCGTGACCTGCTAAAAATACATGACAGTGGAAGTCCTGGCTATGGCCAGTTTCTCCAATCATGTCTTGAGCGCATGTGGCTCTCGCGCACTTCGTCAGCCTCCACTGCCTCATATCATATGCCGGTGACACGGGTGACGGAGGAGCAGGGGGACTTCCCGAGACTCCACTTCATCTTTAGCTTACGAGGGATGTGACAACCATACGGATGTGGGAGGTCTCTGGCCTGTTTGTAAATACTGTATGAATGAACGAGTGAATGAAAATTTTAAATATGGCATGAATGATAGCATTTATCACAATTAATTATTGCCTAATAAGCCAGATTGTAATTTTTTCACAATAAAGAAGTTTCATAATAATATAACAAAATCCCTAAGTAACTTCTTAAAAAAAGAACTTAAATAACAGAATTCAAGAAATTTTTTGATGAAAAACTAATCGTAACTGTATGTAAATTTAAATTTTGTAGTTCTCATTTTTTTGATCTCCGGAAGAAGTACTGGTTCAATTTGTTTTCAAGGTATGAATGAAAGGTTGGAGCGGCGGTTACAAGGTCCTGTAAATACTACCTAAATACCCAGGTACAATCCCAGGTGGGCACAACCCTGGTATACCGGGACCCTGCACAAACTCACCTCAGAGGACACACTACTCCCTCACCGGGGACAGATGTTATTAATGATAATGTATTCTGTATTATTATCGATCGGAAGGGGTGCCCCCCTCCCCTCTCCCGGCAAGTATTTGCCATTGTACGGCCATCTGCGGGGTCTGGCAGAACCACTTTTGTTTCGTGGGCCAGATGCCTCATCACCTGGGGGGCACTCCCAGTCGTTAGGCCGTCCACGGATTGACTTTGATCCCCTCCCCCCTGTAGGTGAGGAATGCGCCGATGGAGACTGTCGCAGAGTATCGGCACTTCTTCATCTACAGCTTAGTCAGTAGGGAAGTGCTCGAGTGCCAGCCCTTTGTCGTGGCTTCTCAAGCCCCCCCCCCCCTTTTCTTTCTCTAAAGGCCTTTTTTGTAATCCCTATGTTCAGAAACACTGCTAGCAGAGTATTATTACCTTCTGAAAAGTTGAACCTTGCAGTAAAAAAACCAGCTGATACATCAATGCTCTTGCCCTGTTTCATCTAATCATCTAAACGTGTTTTTTTTTAATTTATTCATTTACTGACTAAATTGCATGTTTTGTAATAGTAAAAATCATTAATCACCATGAAATTCTCCAAAAGAGCAGGGTTTAGAAAATTAGATAATTTTTTTTTAAGTTTCCTTACATACTCATCCTTTTAATTTTAGGCTTCACCAGAGCATTCAACGCCCTTATTCACGCCATGCTTCTATCGAAACTACTGTCGATGATCATTTTTTAAAGTACCGTTCCTCATTTAATTCGTTCATGTCTGCTCGCTCCAGGTAGTACTTATCCCTCACCTAACCACTTTCATTGTCTTTGGGTATAGCAACAATTTCTCCACGTTTCTTTGTCATCAACGACTTCCATACATCTAGCCAACACTGCTCATACCTATCCTATCCCTCTGGTGAGCTTCAGTTCTCACTATAGCTTCAGGAAGACCTGGACCAAATTGTGGCCTGCTCCTCTTTCCCCAACCTTCAATTGAATGGAGAAAACCAAGGCAATTATCACACCCCCTCCTCAACCATAAATGACGTGCCCCCTTTGCCATCGACGCCTTGCCTAAATGATTCTGCACGTCAGTCAAAAATTTAGGTTTAGTTCTCAATCATGCATGCTGAAAAGACCACATTTACCGAATCACTAGCCGCTCCATTTCTACCCTTAAACTGTTCAATCAGCCCCGGCTCTCCTTCCATTGCAAAAGTGCTAAGTCTCGGTTACCTCTTTTGTCTTCCCCCGTTTTGACAACGGTTTATTTGGTACATAGTGGCCTCTCTGAGTACCTCGCGGTTCGGTTAATGTGGGTGATGAATAGTTGGGATGGCTAAAATATCACCAATACTGTCACAGTCTTATTGCCTATGCGTACATTTTCAATTAGTTTCAATTTTCCATGGATGTAATTCACCTTTACTCATTTGTGTTTATGTTTCAATAGTTTGTTGTTGGGTCAGTGTAGTTATCACTTTTGCACATAGGCTCTTATATATTATTACCATAAGTTAATCACATCAGTGCAATGGTATGTTTGTTCCGACATTTGTCAGTTAGGTACAGTTATTTGTTCCCTTTTGTTATTCTTAAAGGACAGAGTTTTAGAATTGTGTTTTTTTCATTGAGAATTACATTTTTTCTTTACATGTATCGGTATTTCTTTTCACGGTATTTTGTCACAGAGTTATATCTACAAATATAATCTAATAGTAGGAATAATAAAAACTACATAATTACACAATAGAAATTAAAATAATACAATATTATAAATATATTTAAAATTTCAATCACTCGCTTTATTCATTGCAAACAGCCCAGAGACCTCCAAAATCCACATGTTTGTCACCTCCCTCCCATACGAAAGAGGAAGCGGAGTCTTGAGAAGTCCTCCACGCCCCTCCGTCAACCACGTCACTGGATACAAGCCAGCGAAGGCTGACGAAGAGCGCGAGAGCCACCGGCTGAGCTCAGGACATGATTCAGGACACACTGTCACGTGTTTATAGCAGGTCACGAGGCCACTGCCGCTTGAGTCTACAAGGGGGTTTGTAGGGATGATTATAAATGTGAAACAGTTTTATTGTCTCATGTGGGATATATACCTCATCCAAAACACTCGTATTCTTTTTAGCTATTTGACTAAGGTTGCTACATCCACGCTCTTAACTTTGCGACTTGAAACAACACCCTATCCCTGACTCTGAACCATTTTTGCGTTTCCCTCTTCAAAATGAGAGCAAAATAATCTTGTTCACAAATCATATAAACAATGTTTCAAAATAAAGAAACTTTTTTATTTACACGTTTTTAGTGCAAAAATTTGTACATTGCAGCCCAAAATGTTATGCTCTTTAGTCAAACTGCACAAAAACCATAAACTCGGCAAAAATTTGTAATTACGCGATTACTTGGATTCTGTAAATTGTTCTCCTGGGTACTGATTGACATTTTCGAGGCTGACAGTGTTGCTGGGCCAGAGAAGGTAGCAAACGAGGATGGGTTTCGCAAGCCAATTCCAAGCAATTAGGTTCACTTGAAGGACCCAACGCGCCAGAATTAGTCTTTAACAAACACTCACCATCGCCCGCTGTCCTTACCTTCTCTAGAAGCGTTATTTATATATTGTTTCTGCACAAACATCCCTAATTTAGCTCGTGCAATAATAATACCCTTGTTTAATTAAGCTTGCGCAAATGACGTGCAAACATCTCGGCAATGGGAAACTCATGTTGTAGTTGTTGAAGTAGCTGCTTCATGGCATAGAGGTTCTAAATTAAATGAGTATAGCTTCTGTTATGATAGCTCACCTTATTTTCCAATTCGGGGTATGTAATCGTATTCCAAAATTTAGGGTACACATTGGTGAGACCAGTTTCAGTTCTTGACGTACCTTGAGCTAAATCAGGTCACGTTCAGAATTTTATTTTAGGTATGTTTTTAGGTAGGTTTTAAAAATATTTCTGAGAGGATGAGTTGGTTAATTGGACGGTGATGAGGTGTCGTTGGGTGGTTTACTGGATTTAGCTGATAAGACAATAATAGAATGTTTCCAGAGGAAAAAATGAAAATGAATAACAAATCGGAATCATCCTCAAAGTGAATAGTCTTGCCTGATGTATGGCATAATGATTTCCTTGGCAGATTTGTGTAGTCAAACGTTCTTCTGTCCAAATATTCCATAAGCGTGTTGGACCATCCTTCGCATGTGCTGAATTCGGGATCAATTTTTATCAAAGAGTGGTATTTCAGACGGTTCAGTCACCCAGTGCTGGAGGCCCAGTTACTTACAAGTAGGCTGGGTAGGATATATGTTTTTTTTTGTCTAAACCTTTATTTATTTATTTACTGATAAACATATGAAATCATGTGCATTAGAACATTGGTCGGGATGTGCTCCTTGGACTGTATCAACATTTAAATGAAGACTTACAAGATAACAAACTCGGTAATTGAACCAGGGCCAGTTGATGGAGTTCACCTTTGGTACTGAGGTGTAGGGACATGGACTGGATTATCCCTTTTATAGGAGCCAGGGGAAGTAAATATCTCGCGTGGGCAAGGTCGATAGGTTCCTGAAAAAGGTAACAACTCGGTACTCACATTTACACTTTTAAGGTGAAGAATTTTCTATTTAAACGATCCATTAATTTCTCTTCTTTTATTTTTTAATGGAGACGTTGCGTGATATTTTCGCTAAATTTTGACATTGACTATAAATTGCCTGTACGATCACATGTATCACGGCGAAAACACAAAAATAACTCGGTATTATACAAACGGCTTTTGTAACTCTGGCAAAGTCTCGATGAGTATAACCATTTTTTGAGAAGAATGTCGAAAACTTTAATTTAGTACCATATCTAACATCATAAGAAAAAAACATGGTGGTGGTTACAGTTCTTGATCTTGTTCAGGGCTTTTGTATTGCGCCATATACATTTATTTTGTATTTACATTTATGACTTTGGTACTTTAATGCAATCCTGTTCTTTTCTACGCTGATGTTTCTCAAATCTACCTATCATTACATCCCCCCACCACTTCAGAAAACTTTTGATTCTAGGGGGCCAAAAAAGCGTCAGTCTTAAGACCTTTCAGAATTAAACAAAGAAGCTCTGCCAGAACTCCCGGTTTTCAAAATGAGCTCTTTGATTCAACAAAGAGCGGCTTGGCATAAAGGAAACTAACGATGAAAAGTAAATAATGAACAATAAACGCCTCGCTTTGGGTTTCCATTAGTAGTCAGCATTAGTAGGCACACAGGGATTCTTCCGTTCCAATGATATTTTTTTTCTCTATGAGGGAAATGCAATACCCTATAATCAGAAATTGTAGCGTTGACGCCAAGTTAGAGAGGTTAAAAGTCACAAAGTCAGTCCCAAAATCAAGTAATGCTCGATATGATAAACGTTTGGATAAACTAAAAATCCAATAACCTTGATCTTTTTTTCACTTATTATATTGTTTACTTTCTTCATACGTATTTATTAGAAATACAAATTAGTTCAGTTATATAATTCTCATTATATCTTACATTTTTAGTAGAAATGTGTACCTCAGTTGAGACTTATGGTCCCCATGTTTTTTGTAATAGCTTATAGGTAGGAAGTAACCCTTCCTGTTCCCTAACTGTTCCCTAAAATCCTACCCGTTTCTGACCAAGGCACCCTCACTTGTGCCTAAGCCTTCACTAAAGTATGTTCTAACGCTGTAACTGATTAATATTTGTATATATACCAGTGTTTTGATTGTTATTCATAATAAAGTTTTTTAAAATACTCTCCTCTACAAGATTATTTAACTGTTAACAATCGATGTTCACGCATTTTAGAACTCCCTTCCACAATAATTAAAAAAAGATGAAGATAGTGGTACTTCAAGAGATGTTTTTCGCTTAGATACCTTCCGGCAATATATTGTCTGAAGCAGATGCGGTGTTTTGCAAAGGTCTCAGGTATCAGTGCCCATTAAATCTGTGTACAAGCTACCTTTTGGAACCAGTCCCTGACTTGTGCTAACGATGTTCTATCTCGCAGCAGGCTTGCCCTATAAAGTACATGTACCTCTAATGGAGGGGTGATCCAAAGCCGCTCAGAAATAATTGAATATTTACGTGTGAAACACTACTTTATGGTGGGAAATTTCACCCAATTACGCCGAGAGGGACGAGGGTTAAGTGGGGTCAAGGATTGTCAAAGCAGCGACAACTCGTGTACTGTCACTTGCGATCTCTTTTGACTTATGGTCTCCTAGTGTGTCTCAACAACCATACAAGTTTAGAATTATTAATTCTATCAAGATGGAGTTTTATGGAACAGCTACAAAATCAAAGCATAACGACAATATGAACATTTCAATCAAAAATACTTGACTTATGACTATTTCACCTCAGTCAGAAATACGACCACTACACACAGGCTTGCGGATCCCACACGTACAATTTTAGATCAAGAGTATGTACAAACTATACAATAAACAAAAACTGTATGGACACCTGATCTGTATCCTCACATACTTGTAATAGCAACATAATAATTACCTGGAGGAAATGTATTAGGGATTTATTAATTTAAATTAACTGCCATCAACATATTCCTTCAAATGGTGTCCGCGCGACTTTCAAGCCTATTTGTTACTATCATTCACTGGTTGTATCATTTATTTTTTGTTTACAGTTTTGTAAACATTGTATATATAACAATGCTTTGGCCGATCGGCACTTTATAGTGGCGTTGACTGCGCCTTGATTGACTTAAAATGAGAAGCAATGAGCTAAAAGATAAGGGATGGGCTCACCCTTGAGTCCACCCTCAATAATGGCGAAATTCAGGACTATTTTCTGTTGCCATCGATCGGGAAAGAGTGGAGGAGAAACGGTATTGAATAACTGGTGAATAATTGTTCAGTGAATCGAAATACTTCGTAGTAGCCGCAATCACCTCAAGCAACTACTATATCTTCTCATTTTTTTTTTTCTAGAAAGATATATTTGGTTCAAAATTTTTAAGTATCAAATTCTGAAATTTTTCGGATGCTTCATGCTGTGATTTTATCAAGTTTATTATTTGTAGATATATACGTCTTTGTAAAGATTGTAAGGGCTGAACATATTGAAAAACGCTCGGTTCTAAATGCAGGGGAAAGACATTCCTAAAAACCCAATTATTTTCAACGATTAACAAACTCTCCACTATCAAAATGGAACGAAAAACAGATGCCTTCAATCATCGGAATACTAATTTACTTTCAGGCTTTCACTAAAATTAACTAATGCTTCGCATCTTAAGTACACTGACTGCGAACAAGGAGGGTCTCCTTTTACTTTTTCACAAATTATGTGTGATTAATCCTAAATACTCTTAATACTACACTAGAACGCAGCTTTTACAAACTTAAAGTTATACGTAAACTACAAATTAGTCTTCATGAAGGTTTCATATTATAATGGGGTGGTAGAGGGCGCGGGTACCTAGGTAGTTACATCCTAAAGTCCGACTCTAGTTTAAGTCGTTTCGTAACTGAATGCAGCATTTATAGTTTCGCAAGCCTTTGAGGGTAATGGATTCCATGGCATATGCGAAATTTTTAATGACCGTGAGTGCGTATAACAACAGCTAATGAAAAACATAGTAATACTTTTTAATAGGATTTTTAACAGCTCCCGATTCAGTTCAAGACTTTCACTAAATTGTGCGGAACTGGGCAATAAAAGCAGATATAATATTTCTGTGCGCGTTAATCACTGCTCAACTACTCCGATATTGGAAGTCTGTGCGGATTCAGGCCACACCGGAGAATGCTGTTAACATTTGTTAGGCCGTTATTAAATTGATCGTTATTGAAGTAGTGCTAGCACAGAAAATACAATCTGTAACTTCTTACGTGCTGGCCAATAATACATAGAGCGTCTATAGTTGTGCTCATAGCAATTCAAAAACGATAAATAAGTTTCCAGGTTCAAAAAAAGCATTATTACAGCAAGACACGCTAGGTATGCCACATGTCCTCAAATGCTACATTTACAGTGAAGGCTGCCCAAGAGCGCCAGAGGCTTAGGACGAAATTGGAGAAACTGGCCATTGGTAGGACCCCCCCCCCTGTCACGTATTTTTTGCAAGTCACGTGGCGACTGCCAATGTCTCCGAGGAGGATTATAGGGATGTGTGGCGAAGTGTAACAACTGTGGGTGGTATAGGGTGGTTGGGGTGAGGGTGGTCTACCTAGGTTGCTATGGAATTTCATGAATTTGGAAGGGATGAGTCCATGAATGTAGGGTATATTAAGATTGTTATGAAGGGTTTTGTTGCTGACGTAATAAGGGGCATTGATTATTGTTCTATGGACTTTTGATTGGTAGGATTGGATATGTTTGATGTTCGACTTTTTTGCTGTCCCCCACAGCTCTATTCCGTATGTCCAGATTGGCTTTAGGATTACTTTGTAAATTATATACATTTAATGTGTTCATAAATTGCGATGTGATTTAATTTTGAATTGGCCCTTCACACTACTCATTAAATGCAGACATTTAAGCATATTAATATGGTAGATATTCTACTTTAATTAAAACCATTTATTTTCAGTTTTTACATGATGAATAAAATCTTACGCTTATGTGCAATGCACATAGCCATTATACAAAATACTAACATAAGTGCTGTTAAATATAAATAAATTGTTCTTAATGTTCTAATAAACTTATTTTGGATTATTTGAAGTTTGCTGATATCGGTATGACTGACTATGCCCCAACTGGGTGCTACTAAGTAGTATATTGGTGATACTAACGAATTGTAAATGAGTATTTTAGTGTCTACTTTAAAGGTCCCAAGCTGTCAAGTAATTTTTTTATGGCTACTATAAATACTACACATTAATTAGCAGAAAAGGCTAGGTTGCTAGTATATTACATTGATGTAATCATTCATTAGGAATACTTCCAAATTGCCGGTAAAATACAAAGAAATGTTTAAATAATGCTCGTCACACTATTATCCTAAACATAAGAGTCCGGAGAAGGAATTATAATAGAAATTATATAACTCACATCTACAGTCTTCATGACAGCACAGACATCAATTTTATTCGTAATTTTGTAAAATAAAGCACTCAAAGGGTTCTTTAAATTATAAGCTTAGCAAGAACAATTTAATTAACATTTCAGATTAGATTGCCGAGAAAGAAAACACATTAATTGCAGTTTTAATAACTAATACAAATTAGTGTCCTTTTGTTGTAGATGTTTTGTCACTGCTATTTTTACATGTAAATTAGTAATTTTATTTTTTCTATATTACTCTAGTTATAGTTTTAGTTCAGATACACTCTGGCTTCTTGATACTTTATAAAACCTTTTTAAGAAATATAAAATAAAGGAAATCAATAATAAAAAATAAAAATCGAATGGTAAGGTGTGTAAGAATTGGGGGGATCCCCCGTTATGTAACGGGTATCATTGTATTTGTGTTGCATGGTTGCACCACTTGCAATAGTATTTGTTATTCTGGTATCAATGTGACCATTTATCCTAATTATTTAGGGCAAATTTATTATTTAGATTTAATTCAAATATTAACAATACAGTGACAGAAATAATAAAAAAGAAACTGGCTTTGGAACAAGAATGATTTTCATTTCAATACCTTAAAAGGAAAGCGTTTTTTATAGCTTGAAAAAATGGCTGGTTCTGATGATCGCCCACCCATATAGTTTTATAATGCTAACTAACTAACTTTCTTTATCAACTATTGCATATACGTTACATAGCCTATTAGACTTAGAACTAACTAATATACAAAAACATACTCAACTTTATCATAACTTAACAATCTACCCGACTAGGAACGGCTATTATTTGGGTAACTGGTACTATGGCTACTACGGACAAACAACATTATGACAATGTTGTAAGTGAAGTTGAACGAAACAAATATAATACAGAACATAATATCGAGCAGACAGTAAGTATGAACAAACAAATTATAGAAACAAGACTGATATTAAATTAATAAATGGCAATTTTAAGAAGGGTAGGGGTGACATGGTAAACATTGGTAAAGAGGTAGCCTTGCACGACATCTATATAACTCTAACACATTTATATAAGAAACTAAATGACTTAACTCTAAGACATACACCAAAATGTAACATTACTTTCAAGAGAAAGCAAAAAGAGTAAAAAGAGCAAATATTATGTATAATATTTATAATCTTGCTAAGAACAAGCAGAAGGGGCTTGAGAAGAACTGTATTCCTACCTGGTGACTTCATGGAAGTCACTGATGGTTCTCTGATATTTTTAAGTGAGCAACCACATCTCTCCATGACCTCCCTACTTCCCAGAATCTTATCCTTTTCTTATACATATATGTCTCAGCTTTAGCCCCAGACCCCACACAATATTTTTATATACCAGTGTTTTGAATGTACTTCATAATAAAGCTTTTCTTTATTTTATTTTAAAAGACTCTTCTCTACAAAGATTATTTAACTGACGATTATATATCCATAAAAACATAACATAACGCAATAATTTATTTACAAATAATTATAGCCGAACTCCATATCACTCAACCAATTTACGTGAGAAAAAACCTCATATACATTTATACCTACATATATGTCTCAGCTTTAGCCCCTGACACCACTCGTCCCTAGACCTTCCACCCAGTATGTAGTAACGTAACTCTTAATATTTGTATATACCAGTATTTTTATTGCACTTCAAAATTAAACTGTTCTTTCGTTTCTTTTAAAAGCTCTCTTCTAGAAAGATTATTTAACTCTTGATGGGTAAAATTTGACTTTGAACGGTTCTAGACTCAAATGTCTAACTATTTTATTTTTCAAAACTTAATTTATATTCAAAGAATTAAAAACTTTTATTACACAATGTATGACCTATAAAAAACACTTGAGATTAAATATGGATTAAAGCAGTTAATAAACTGACAGATAGAAATGTCAATTAGAATTGCGAAATTATAGTTTGTTCTGGAGATAGCAGTAACGAACATGCACATTCGGTGTCATTTCTCAGAAGTGATAACCATTAGGACATAACTAACTATCTCTCTTGTACTCTACTTTCTTATCTCAGCTCTCTAATTGTATTTATAATTTTTCTAGGAAGTTGGCAACTATAAGTTTAACAACCTTGTTCAAACCGTGGAAAATTGACTTAGTTTTTGGGGATCGGGAGATAATTTTCTCTCCCAAAATGGTTGAACACGTAAGTTCAAACAGTGTATATTTGCAAAAATATTGTTCAGAACAATCGAATATACACAATACTGGTGAAGATTCATTGCTGTATCTATAACCTGGATTTCATTATTTGTGAAGTGCAATAAATTTTCCAGCCATCCCCTTAACGGCTCCTTATAACAAGGTAGGAGCACTAATGACAAAATGAAAGAATGAATAACCGCTGATTAAGGCTTTATTGAACAAAATATACACTAAATAGAAACACAGATAGTAATTACACAACTGATAGATAATTTCATAAGTAAGACAACCTTCTTAACTGTTATAAGACTTGTTGAAGAACCGCTGGTAATTGATAACGGGTTTATAACTCATGACAACTGTCTTCTTTTAAGTAAATCTCACATATTTTTAAAAATGTTCTCTTTAGAAGAAGCTAAAACAACAAGTGCGTTTATATACCTGCCCATAATTTATAATGTAAATATATAAAACAAATGAGTTGTGAACACATTGGAGAGTCCAAGAGATTCTAGAATGACTCCCTTTGAGGTTCAGTTGAAATGGCTTGCTCCATCGTCGCGAATACTTCCTTGGTACCTTCTACACACTCTTCCTTAGCCGACATCCTTCATACCTCTTCCCCATATTTTAACACCAAAGCAGACGTTTGTTATGCCAAACCCGCTGCCGACAATCGATTCTATGTTCTTACCCCTATAGAGTTACAACACTACACAATATCCTTCAGGAGCTCACTGCCCCATCCATTCACCAAGTTCCTTCATTAAATGTGGTCAGAACAACGTTGTGTATTTATCTGCTATCAAAAACAAACGCGTAGTTGCATAAAATGCTAACTAACATTAGTGTTGATTTTCATAACATTCTAATTACATAATGTAGGTTAATAGTATGCACAAGTACATATCTTCTTTGGGTACCAACTTTTAGTTTTTGTTTACATATTAATCTGTGAATACTCAATGATGGTAAGTATGTGTGTAGTATTTATCTATTTTTTTTTTAATTTATAAAACAGCTTTATTGTCTTTCCACAACTGATAATTTATATTTTATTGAAATAGCGCTTTCGACAGCTCTGTCATATTCAATATAATTTTATAACAACTTGCTGTAATTTTTTGGAATAAATGTTATCCTTTTAATGGTTATTTCATAGTTTTGAATTTTGTTTATTTATTTTAATTATTTACTGCATATGTGTTTTATTTTTTAATTTTTAATTGTAGTAGACTAAAAGGACAATTTACAACTTAGTAGAGTTCAGCACTGTTAGTGGAATATATTTTATATTTTACTGAATGACTGTGGTCGTTGCTATGTATAATAATAGTATTTAGTTTATAAGTGATGATGACAGCTAAGAGCTGTCGAAAGCGCTATTCCAACAAAGAAGAAATTATCAGTTGTGGAAATACAATAAAGCTGTTTGATAATTATACCATTCCACAAACCGGGAGTAATTTTTTTATTTTTTTTTCAGGCAAGTTCTTGTTTTATTTTTTATTGTTTTTATTTACATTAATTTCATCGTATGTTTTTAATTCTTGAAGAATATGTGCCTTTTATTAGTATGAATACAATTTTCATGTTATCTTTTCTTATTTAATTTAATTTTTCTATATATTTTATTTTTCAGCTTCTATATGTTCTTAAGGATCTACAGTTTCATGTAAGTAATCTGGCTTGTACTATTGATGTGTCACTTGCAGACATCTCTTACTTTTAATACTATTTTAAACACTTCTCTTCTTGTACAGGACCTGATGGAGACATAATAATTCTTTCATCGCCTTAAGCAGATATCCCTATGGATATATGCACCCAAAAGTACAATATATTCCGAGTGAATAATTGTTCTAAACGGATTTCCTGCTTACTGATGGAATACACACGTCAGAGAACTTTTTTTTTAAATTAAAACGAGGCCGTGGCAAGCTTAAAAGTTAAATATAAAACCATTAAACATGCTAATGACGAGCAAAAACCTGGCGGAGAGAATAATAATTTGAATTTAACCTCACACAGGTTAGTTTATTGAAGGATTTCCATGCGAAACATTATGCTAATAACTTTTGAAACAGGAAAAAAACTTATTCTAGTCATGAGAAGGTAAATAGTTAATTACGATTTTATAGTACTCGTATGTAATAAGAAGGAAATAAATTGTAATGGTTTCCAATAAACTATAGCTTCAAATTATTATTACATTAATTATTTACATCCTTATTGTTTCTCATAATTCATTTTTTAAAGCATAACAATATTAAGCAACACACTGAAGTAAAACATTGCGTACAAAGAGCTGTCAGTTTTTAACGTAATCAGTGACCGACTGGATAGATTAAACATCAGTGTGCACGCCGGAAAGACCGACTGCATAATCTTCTCCCTTCAAAAGAGGGAAAAGGCCTTGCCAAAAATCTATACTATAGGAGGGCAAAAGAACTGGAGTTCATCCACCGGAGCACGTCAAGTTTTTTGACTCGTTGCAGCAGCTCACAAACCCAGTGTTTAACACTATGGGGGTCATAGTGTCCCCTTAAAGGGTGCCACCCTTCCCGCATGGATGGCAACAGACTGTCGGGAAAAATTAGGTTAAGATTCAGTTTGAGTTTTTATTGTTAGATATAAGTTAGTTTCAAGTTTATGATAAATAAGGTGAGCCCCATCACTTTTAATAAATTCAGTAAATTACTATATAATGGACATCATTATACTTTTGTACAATGCAGATCGCTATTTTGTTTACTAGAATTTGTATAAAATGTAGCCAAGCTAAAGGTAATATAATGAAGCAATCGTAAATAGATTCGTTCGTAGAATCTATATTTTGTAGCATGTATTAATTTTGCAACAATGGGAAATGAAAAAAAAAAAAAAAATTGCGTTATGCCATAACTGTTTATCTATCGATGAAATGGATGAGAACCCCTCCCCCCCCCCCAAAAAAAAAAAACCAGTGTCAAGGCAAAGATTATATCATGCATATGCATATAAATAGTAATATTAGTAGTTTAATTCGACATATCGCGCATTCATTAGCTCAGGTGATACAGTTAAATGAGTGGCTAGTGCGGATGTATAAAATATTGAGAGACAACATGGTTTTTACCCACATCCTCTGATCAGTCCTCCTGTCCTGAAATGAGAATGCATGTCCTGCCTACCTGTTAGGATAATAAGGGGTGCCAACCCATTTTTGAAATAGACGGAAAAAAAATTCTCTCACATGACTTCTTTTCAATAAAGTTCAGCATAAGCGATTAATATTTAATCTTCTAAAAGATTAAAAGTTTAATTTTTATGGAAAAGTCATGTTTGAAAACCCACCTAATTTTATTAACTTAACTTTATGTTAGGTAAATGTTGTATAGTAATAACGAATTTTCAACACGAATGGTATATGGTCGCCATAGCAATCAATACCGGATAGCCCCAATTTGGCAGTATCCTGTACATCGATCGCCATTTCACTTTGTTCAAAATGGTTCTCATCCTCGAGTATCTGCATTATTAGATATTAGGTTTGTTCCAATACCAGTTCTATCATTAACTATCATTAAACTGGCTGGAGCATGAGCAGTAAAGTTGTGCCGTTCCAACTCACCTGAAACTAAAACTGAAACTGCTAGACATCTGTTATAGTACACTCAAAACCTAGTTTGAGAACTGTTAGTGATTGTCAAAACAAGCCAAGGATTGGAGTAAGGACTAAGAATCAGAGACATGCGGAGTCATTCTCCCCTCATTTCCATCTCCCGTAAAAAGGAAGGTTATAAAATTACAAATATCTTCCAAGTGAAAACACATCATATAACAAAGAATAGAAATGTCGTTAGAATTAGTTTAAGATATGTAACTCTTCACAAGCTAAATTAAAAGTTATTAATCGTAAAATTAATAGACGTTAACTTTTATCTTGTCTATTAATGATTAAGTATTCACTTTAAAATTATTAATTGTTGAAATTTTAATAATATATAAATGTTTTTTCTTTAATTACAAATGAAAAGTTTTCCTCGTTGTAGTTAGGCATCGTTTTTTCTAACGAGACAAACAATAAGGATACCATTATAAATTAGATAAAATAAAAGTCTGAGAGAGTTAAAATGGGCAATACTTTTTTTTTTTTTTTCTCCTTAGCTCTCAAACTCATAAAAATTGGATATGGGAAAAATAAAGGAAAATTATTTTGGGCTAATGAGTGCTTTTCACTAAGGGGAGTCCCCCATTTGAAGGATATATGAGAAGGATATAGAGTGTGGAATGCCTAAAGGAGGCGGGTGGAATCAGGAAGGTAGTGAGAGTCTACCGAGGGTGGAGCCTAGGGGTACCTAGGCAATGGTTTGTAGTCGGCCAGGTCAAGCCTGAAATAAGTCGGCCTCGCGGCCGGTAGGTCGACCCTGCTTAAACAGGTAGATGGGGTCTTGTAGCTTCGGTTGAGTCGGCCGGGAAATCGGCCTCGATCTCTCGGCTGGGTGTAGATCTTCAGTCTCCGTCAGGGGGCTAGGGTTCGATTACGCCCATCTGTCTCCAGGCTTCGGTGGTCCAGCAGTGCTTCCATCTGACGGGCATTGGTGGTGGTTGAAGGTCGGAGAATAGTGGGTTGTGGCTGTGTCGGAGTGAGTCGAAAAATTTGATGTGCCTTCTCTTGATGAAATCTTGAATGGTGAGCACTTCAAATTTTTTATGCATCTCGTCTGCCTTCATTCGGTCGAACGGGGTATGTTTGAGGGGGGTGCGGAGAACTCTGTTCTGAAATTGCTGGAGTGTTTTGAGAGTGTTAGGAGTCAGATACTCGAAGAGAGGGGCCCCATACAGCAAAGCAGGTCTTAGGACGCTCTGGTATATCAGCAGCTTGAGGCGTACTGATAAAGCCGGGCTGTGAAGTAGGTGTCCGAGGCTGAAGAATTTCTTCCTAACACTCTTTAACTTCTTGCCGAGATGTGTTGTGAACGACAAGTGTCTACCGAGGGTAATCCCAAGGTAGCATAGCTTGTTGCTTACAGGGCACTCTTTGCTGCCTAAGACGAAGGATTTCGGGAGCTTCTTTCTTCCGGATTTATAGCTGAATATAATTCCTTGCGTCTTGGCCGGGTTGACTTTAATGTGGACGGCATCGAGTTTCTCGGCGATCTGTTGACTGGCGCTCTCAGCGAATTTCAGGGCTCTGGTGGGATTGATGCTAGTGCTGTAAACACCTATGTCGTCTGCATACGCCGATGCCTCGCAGTTGGGGTACGAGGCTCCTACGATGTGGGCGGTGTAAATGTTTCACAGCAGGGGGCCTAGCACCGATCCTTGGGGGACACCGGCAGTGTAATTTCTTCGGGTCGTAGACGTAGTGCCTATACGAACCGAAAAAGTTCTGCCTGTAAGGTAGGATCTTATCAGGTTCTGCAGCTGATCCGAGAATTCGTATTCCCTCAGACGTTGGAGTAGGATGTAGTGGTCGACAGAGTCGAAAGCTTTCGAACAGTCCAGTGAAATCATAGTGGTAGCTCTGTTGCTCCGGACGTTCGATGCGACGTGGTGTTGCAATCTCACCAGGTTGTTGTTCGCACTTAATCCCACCCAAAAATGGGCAATACTTTATTGAAAAAAGAATTTATTGACCCCTAACAGGCCATTTTACGTACTCCTTGCAGAAATAGCTATTACACCACTGCAACTAATTAATTTACCTAAAAAGATTCCGCTTCTTGTTATGAGAGTAGTCGAAATTTCCAAATTGTTATCCTCATCGCTGGAACCAGGAGCTAGAAAATCGGTTAGATCTTCAAAATCAAAATCCATTCAAAAATAATAATAATTAAAACCAAATGGTTCTCTAATAAAATAATTAAAGTTTTCGTCGTCCAACAAGCCGGGCCATTATTGATACACTTAATAGTATAAATTAATTACATTGAAATTGAACCGTTCTCACGAATTGGAAATACAAAATTAATTTAAATTTAATTAACTGCCTTAATCTGTATTAAGTGTATCAAGAATACTCACATTCGTGAATCACGCCCCTTGGAAACCCTACATTTAGTAACCTTCTGAAAGGCTCAACAGTCAGAGATTGGAAAAAGCGTTCCAATATGTTCTAAATCCGTGATCTGACTGTGATCAGGTAACTTTGACACATGCTCAGCAAACAATCGCATACCAGGCCATCCATATACCATAGTTTAAAACTTGTCTTCATGATTCTGTGTTGGAACAAGCCTATTATCTGTAAGGCTTAACAATCCTTCGTAGTTCTGTAAAGATATTGGGTAAAGATGTATATATATGTATGTATGGAGTGAATATCAACTAATCACGAATAATTAACGGTAAAATGAACAGTATTGTATATTTATAATTTCAGGGACAGTCACATGAAACAGTCAGCACGATGATTCAGACTCCCCCCTCCATGCTAGTGTCAGAGAGGAGCATGCATCAACAGGCTAGAGTCATGTCCCAACATGCCCAAACCTTTGTGCTACGAGCTCCAACCTGCCTTCCAAACAACCTATTTGTGCAACAATTTGGGACCATGAAGGAAATTTGTCACCGATCACGAGAATAAAAGTCTTGATAGGTTAAAATACATTAACAATTAAATTAAATACGCTATTACGATTTTTACCAACAAAAGAAAAGATATTTTCCAATATTTAAACCAGGGCCTACGAGACCCACTCCATAGTACATGACTTTTTTGTAAATGTTTAAATTTTATTGCATTTAGGAAATATCTGTTGATTAGAGTGGAGGAAAGGTGAAAAAAAATATATAACATTATGCTGATGAGCTCCCAGATTTCTTCAAACAATATTAAATTCACTAGTAGATTGATATACATATATTATGTTAATGTTAATTCCAATTGTTTGCTGTTTGTCCAATTGTTGTTCGTATATTCCCAAGACCCCCAGACCTAATGAGCTTTACTGAGACCAGCTTCAAATTTCATATAAGACCCCTAATTCTCTTCCTTATTGATTTTATAATTTTTTTTTTAAGTTTATTAGATATTTTATTTAATATAATTAATTTTCAATACAAAATTAAACTTATTAACTTTTTATCAACCAAATTAGTTTTTTTCAACCACAAATAAATTTTTTTCAATTAAAAAAATCTCACCCAAAAGTAACATACTAATATTTTATAACTGTTGCATCTATTTATGCACGGGTTTTTATCTACTAATATATTTTTTTTCTCTTTAATTTGATTTATTTTATATGTACATGCAATTATTTATATTTTATGAATTTTTCTTTTTGTTTTGTTTTTCTATTTGTTACTCTCTAACATAATCACATATGAATAATATGTTGTAAGGAGGAATATAACATGTTTTAAAATAAACTACTTCTTTAAAGAACTACTTTTGCGAGGCGGAAAAAAATATCTCAATTCTTAATAAAATTAATTTTTTTTCATAGAAGCTAATTTATTTTTTTAGAAAAATTTACGTTAATATTATATTAACTTTTTTATAGACAGATATAACTATAAAGTTTGAAATCTTCCTATAATTAATAATTCCGGAGATAATAAAATCAGGAAGGCAGGAGCAATGTAATGAATGAAATGAGGGAGAGAAAAAAGTAATTTTCAGGTAATAAATGAGCAGCTTTAAAGGACGCATTTTTTTTCTTCTTTAATTTGATTTATTTTACATGTACATGGAATTATTTATATTTTATCTATTTTCTTTTTGTTTTGTTTTTCTGTTTGTTTCTTCCTCATCTTTACTTTTTTATGTGCATTAATGAAGCTCTTTATACTAACGTTCTTTTATAAATGGGTAATCTCGGTTTCATCTCATATTAACATTTTGCCTATAGTTTTTTATGAATTACACTATAATTAGATTATATTATCTTGAACAAGCATTAACATTTTCAGTAATAATAAAAACGTTTTATTACAGTAGTATAGTGAATAAAGATAAAATATATACCACGGTACCTGAAATTAGAAATAACCTAGCACAATAACAGGTCTGAATCCTGTTAGAAACACACAAAGTGTGTGCTTTGTTCCCGGACCCCCTGGAAACGATTCAAAATTCTCACTAACTCAGAATGGTTAAACATAGGAATATTGTCTTAACTACCACAAACAACACAAACAGCCGTGGTAAAGATGCTGATCTATCACATTGAGAAGCTCCACTAATTTCTTTGGAGCTCCAACTAAAATCAAATGAACTTTCCTGCACATCATGACATATTTACCTAGAGATCTAGGCAATTACAGCCTTGTTATATATCATGAAAAAAGAGGAATTTAGAAAAAACTAGAACATCCAAGGGTCCAAATTAAATTGTATTTTTTTATAAAGGAAATATAGGATGAAAACACGATGGTCCATTTTTCCTCAAAAAATCACGATTTTTGTTGAACGACCTTACTGAAGATCGGTATTAATCCCGCTTTTGATGATTGAGGCATTTATTAAAGTGGACACTACAAACTTTATTTTTTGGAATATATTTCTGTGATACTTTAAAGCGTACTCAACCATTTGGAGGAAAAAAAAAACTTCAATTTTAAATAGGATCTGATCTCGCCTTGAGAACTCTAAAATGTCTGACGTTAGTGGATATATGATAATATATTCAAGGGTGATTAATTTCGTAATTTTTATTTCTCATCCTTTCCATTTTTATAGTTTCCTTCGATTTTTCAAAATTCAAAAGATTTAAAGACCTAAAGATCCATAAGGGAAACGTAGACATACTGCCAAAAAAACAAATTGGAGAATTTAGAGCTTTCCTATCAAACAATTGTGTTTTATACGGCTCAGAATGCCCAATCTAAGTGTCCCCTATCACCAAATTAGGCGTATTTTTTTTGCAAAAACATGAAAATTGAATCAAAAATTAAAACTCTGTACACTCATAAAATTTTACATAATTTTTGTGTAAACATTTTTTTTTTCAAAGCATTGTCCGCTTAATTAGTGATTGTATTATCCCGGGGGTATAATAAATCCGTTGGTTGAGATTCATATTATTTATCTTTCTATTTTAAATTAAATTCTTCCTGCTTCTTCCAAATCCAAACGTTTGGACATGCAATGCGCATTACGAGGGATGCTTCAGCAATAGAGAATATTGGGAGGGTAAATGATAAATCTTAGGTTAACATAAAAATCATATTATTTCATAAATTTCAGGGGAGTTACGCCCCCTCCTGAACCCAATCTTTGGCGTACACCACTGCAAGTGTCCCTTATTAGAGTCTTTATTTGTTAGAATATAAAAGTCTATATTGTTTAAGCATACTCATTGAAACAGGAAAAACTGCGATTACTACCAATCAGTTTCCACAGATGCCGGTGCTGTCGTGACCAACATCTTCGGAATGGACCACACCGAAACCTGGAAACTCTCTTTTGGTAGTTACTGAGATTTCTCCTGCAACATTGTGCGTACTCCATTGAAGTTAATGAAGGCGATGGATCCGTACTATGGTGTATTATGGCCTCCGGGGCTTGGTACTTTGCGCCATTGGCCATGGTCATTTTTAACATAGAAATGGCGTGCTTTCAGTAGGAAAACTCAATCAGGAAACTTTCACAAAACACGAACACACCTCTTTTCCTCCCCTCCCCCCCCCCGAGAGAGCACTGTGTAAACACTGTTACGCCTTGGAGGGGGGTCCCACAAAGGAGATGTTGATCGGGGCCTTCAAACACCCTTTTGAACCATCACAATGGTTTTTTTCAAGTTTTTAATAGATCTTTAGGGACTGGAAACACTCCTCTTATTGCTGCTTTAATATGCAATACGTTATTGACTGGACTGCTTGCACCATCTATAGTCACGTCAATTTGTATTTAAATCAAAATATGAAATGACATAGCGAGTTTATTTTATTTTTTGAAAGGAGTTAGTAAATATCAATTACTTCGAGGCGAGTATATTAACACGTTAAGCACATGCCCACTGTTTTTCATTGGGTCTCGTCGATTATCTTCAAAATCAGAAACTCCAGCTAATGATCTGTCTGCAATGGTACTTATGCGTACACTTTTCAAGTTATATACTTGAAATTTTATTTTTGATTGGGATTTTGATGGGATCACATTCAACAACTAGATCTCGTTTAGTTGGCATTCTGTCTAAGGGGTTTTCCAACACTTCATTTGCTTTCTAAGCTTGTTTTCTGTTCTCTGGAGTACAGCGAGGAGTGGAAGTGTTGAGAATCAACTAAGAGGCCAGAGGGTGTTAACTCCGGGAGCGGTCGAACAGAAGTGGCAGCGGTCCATGAATCCAAAGGAGCGTGTGACTGGAATATTGGCACTGCTTCAGGCGGCTAGTGCTGTATTGTGTCCTAGGACTTTTGTAGTCAAGCCGACCATTCTCCTAACAGAACTCATGTCCACGACAGACAAGGTGTCCGTCTTAGCTAGTGAAGCTTCAGGCTGTATTCCACTGTTGAAATGTCCCATACTGACATTGTAAGAGTACCACGGTTCAGAATCCCAAAGTCGTTGATCCAATGGTCTGTAGACTAGCTATTTTAATTTACATAAATTACGAATTAGGTTGTATTGTTAGAAATGTATGAGGGGAGGAATCAAAATTTTTACAACTGAAGAAACATTACCTAGATATACATAAGGAAAATATGAAATACCTATTAAATTATTGTGAAAAAACTTCTTAGTGCATCTGTCAAGAAATGATTCACTACCTTAAAATTTGTCTTTATTAAATTATAATTTATAAATTACGTAAATAAGAATGTAAAACTCACTAAAATATTTACAAACCAGGTTTGAACCTATAAACGACGATTTCTGTTGCTGGCTCTGAAACAAAATAATTAGATATTATTAAGATCTGTATTTGACAGTTTTCAATTTGCTTGCAAATTTTTAATTGGGATATAAGAATCTATTCATACTTATGTACAATTCACATTCATACAATATGCACATACGCATTCAGCCCAGGAGCCCAGCCCCATTACAACGATTCCCCCATCAAGCTGCTAATAGGGCCGGAAGCTCCCCCCCTTCTTGACCTTTCGTCATGTGGAAAAGACCAGAGAGATGGCAAGAGAGCCACAGACGTGCAAGACATGAGTGGTGATGGTGGCCTGTACCAGGACCCTATGATATACTTCTCTATTTACAATAGATCAGGATGCACCACCGCTTTAGGTGACGAAGTGGATTGTAAGGACGAGTGTTTCTGGATAAGGAGTAGTTGACTGTAGCAGTTGGATAAGCGGATAAGTTTTTGTGGATTGCGGAAAATCTTAAGAGTATAAGGTCAAGAACACATAGAGATGAAACAATTTATGTGGAATTACTTCTGTCTTATCATCTTTGAAAAATCAGAACTCCCAAAATAGTTTCGGGGCTGACACTTTTACAAGAAATTTTAGATATTAGCGAAATGTGTCTGAATTTTTTCACCTGCAGTTTGTTTACCATATTAGGTTTTATGGTATTTCACAATTACTAAATTGGAGCTATTTATCCTGGCTTGGAACTACATATCAGATTGATTAAATCATTTGGTTAATCGCTATCGTATAAAATGCGCACAAACGACCGAATGACCATCGTTCAGTACATATATGAAAGTAGAGCCCCTTCCCTTTTTTTATTTCTCATGTATGGAATATTTCGTAACGATTTTGTTTCGTATAGGTATTCAAGAGGTTCTACTTATTTTCACCCTACGTTAGTTAAATTCATCAGAATTTGGAAGTAAATTAAATTAATTTAAACTGATTTTGATCTGTATTATCAGGGATGGGTCCTGGTATCGATTCACTAAGCAACACGAGGATGAATGAGCAGCTACATGAATAATGAAGTAGTGAATCCGGTTTGGAAAAGTGAAATTAAGGTTGAGAGGTTGCTTTAACCACATCCATTACCTCAGTGCCACCTAAGAAGTAATAGCAACAACCTTCCATATCCTTGTTGCGCGATGAATTTGTTTTGTCTTTAAGATGTAATTTTACCAAATAACCTAGAAAAACCATTATTCATCTTAACACAGCCCTATAACCCTTCTCTTATATATTCTTATAAGATTATAAGGATATATTATTACAAGGATTATAGCGACAGTGGTAGTGGAAATGGCCAGTTTCTCAAATCATGTCCTGAGCGTCACGCTCTTAATCAGCCTCCACTGCCCGTTATCCGGAAGGAGAAGCAAAGAAGAGCTCTCGAGCCTCCGCTTCCTCTTTCGAATGCGAAGGAGGTGACAAACACGCGGGGTTGGGTGTTCCCTGGGCTGTGGGCATTTGTATATAATCTACATTTAACGAGTGATTGCTGAAATGTTTGGTATGAATGAGATCAACAAACTTTATTGCCATTAAATTATTATTGCCCAATATTGTAGATTGTACATTTATTACAATAAAAAGATTTCCTAACAACTATTTGGACTGTTTTCTTGGGAGATGGACAATGGAAGTATTATTCCAAAGCAAGTTTTTATATGTCCTGGGTTTGTCACTGATTATTGCATTTTTTTTTTTTTTTTTTTTCTTAGCTCTCAAACTTATAAAATAGGATGGGAAAATTATTTTGGGCTAATGAGTGCCTTTCACTAAGGGGATATATTGGACTGGTATTGGTTGTAGATTATTGCATTTAAAGAAGTTACCTTTAAATTTCGCTGAAAATTTACCAGTTTGAGGGGAATAAAATCCCTAAAGATAATATTATCAATAGATATCTTCTATTCTTTGGATTGTTACCAATTTTATTATTTTATAAAAAAAAAATTATATATTAAGATTGTTGTTATATACGAAAATATAATTTGGTTGAATTTTGTGCTGATGATGAATAGGAGAAACGTCAACGGATGAAGTAACAATAGATACAATATGTTTAAAGAGCCTCAAAAGCTTTTTTTGAAAAATTTGATTTTCGCACATTGTAAATATTAAAATATAGTTATGTTCATGAAATTCCATAGAAACCTATTCAGCGACCCTAATCCCCTCGCACAGTCCTCACACTGCGCCACACATCCCTATGATCCTCCTCGGAGACTAAAGTGGCACTGGCCATGTGACCTTCTTTAAATACGCGACAGTGGGAGTCCTGTCAATGGCCAGTTTCTCCAATCATGTCTTGAGCGTATGTGGCTCTCAAGCTCTTCAGCTCGAGCTCTGGTTCGTGACCAGTGACGCGGTTGGCGGAGGAACTTGTGGGACTTCCCAAGACTCCGCCTTCCTCTTTCGCCATGTGGATTTGGGAGGTCTCTGGGCTGTTTGTAAATACTGTATGAATGAGCGATTGAATGAAAATTGTAAATATGGTGTGATTGTAATTTTATCATAATAAAGAAGAATTGTATTGTTAGAAAAATATAGTTATATTATAATATTATAACTAACTATGAACAAGAGTCTTGTTGTCCGGCTGATGAGGTTCAGGCAATGGTGAAAGGTGCACATTTCGTGATCGAACTTAAGCAACCGTGTGACTATTTCAGAACTCTCTAAATATCCTTTAATGCTTCTCCTTTTTCAAAATGCAGATGACCCATGAAAAATGTTCTAGACACATTTTCCCGGATGTATGCCAAATCGGTTTAATAACTTACTTCGCAGCCTTAACCTCATTGAAGACAATGAACGGGCGATGTAAAATACGTTGCCCGACTATTCTTTAATATCCCAGCACGGAAAATGAGGGTTATCTGCATTGAGATCGTCCAATTATGAGCTTTTAATCCCGAAATCGGAAAAAGAAATCTGTTAAGAAAAAATTTTATGAGAATATTACAAGAGAAGTCGTTTGAAATTTGTTCAAAAATTCCACACCCGGCCATTTCCAAAAATATCCGTAATCGACGAAAAATAAAACTTTCTACTTTACCTGAAATGATGGCTTTAATTTTGCCTGACATTGGTAAGTTTATTCCTTTCAAGTCCTGAGCGACTGTGGCCCTCGCGCACTCTTTCAGCCTCAACTGCTAGGTAGTATGCAGCTGCAGGAGTAATGGGAGGATTTCCCCAATCCTCAACCCTTCTTTCTCCATAGCCGGCCGGATAGGTGACAATGGTAGGGTGAGAATCAGGGGATACTTATTTGGGGTCAAGCTCGTATGTTTATATTGTATGAATGTCTACTGTAAATATGGCATGAATGCGATATTTTATCACAATTACCTATTGTCCACACAATACAATAAAAATTTTTTTTTTTACTTAACAGTTATTACAAATATTTAGATTTCAATTTTCTTCAAATCTACATTATAGAAACCTGGTGGCTCCAAATTTGAAAAGAATTAAACACTTGAAAAAAATATTTTAAATAATTTACATAGTGTGAAAAAACAGTTTAAAAAAATCTTTCCGAAAATCTGTTATTCCCCTTTACCAGTGGACGTTTTGCCTATTCAGGCGTCTTCAGCCATAACTTATGAGCATAAATTTAAAATGTTAAATCGTATTACACTGAATGGTGATTTCGTAAATATAATAATATTTATAAATATGAGAAAACTTCTTTTAAGTATTTTGATGTTGTTTATTTGTTTAATTTTTCAAACGTCTGAGGCGAAACGTCGACTGGTGTAAAATTAATGAAATATTTTTGGTAGACCTTGAAGCCTTTTTTGAATTTTTTTTTTCAACTAGTGAAAATAATAATAAAAAAAATAATAGGTCTCAAATTTTGGACTATTGGACTATCAAGAGTATAATTTTAAATAATGGAACAATGGGGCAACTTATCCTTGGATTGACGTATTAGGTGGGAGTTAACATTTTCAATAAAACGATGGATGGGCTCACTTTAAGTTGCCAACTTTCCTTATCAGGTAACTGCAGGGTGCGGCGTCTCAGATCAGCGGATTTCTTCCCTAGTCAGATCATCCTAACCACTTAATTACTACCAACCACGGGCAATAACTACTGTGCTCCTCTTCTGTGGTTATTGTACACACAAGCAGGGATCGAACCCAGAGCCAGATGCTAATACTGGACAGAGTGCAGACCCAAGGTAACGTACGCGCGGTAAATGTGGGCATCTGTCGACCGGGTCTGCAACCGAACTCGCCATCTGCCAGGAAGCAGCGTCTCCGCTTCTGGTTAAGCTCCTGATGCCTGGACAGATAAACTACTCACTCGCAGGGCCAGATTTGAATTACTTAATAAATAAACAACTCGAATAAATACTACAAAAAATAAACAAATATATCAATTCCTGGAAGATTGATTATTTAATAGCACTGGTTAGAGGTCTCAATTTTGTGATTTCGTTGTTTTAATTTTTTTTTTAACCACAAAATGAAATATGGCAATGGTATGCCCCCCCGTAAGTAACTTTTTTGGGAGATATTTAAAATTTGGAGGGTTTTCATTATGTTTTCAACGATTGTTCCCACTCTGGGAGTAAGCAAAATAAAGGGGGGTATATGTACCCCATGTTGGCACATGTGGAAATGATGAAGAATCAGAAGTTGATTAATCTATTAATCTCTTACAATCACAATTTATTTGCTTTGACTTTAAATGATTTTATAAACAATTTTATCATAAATAGTTTGCTTTGATTCCCTATTTAATTGTTTTTGTAAACAATTTTATCACAAATAAACACATATTCATTGGTAATTATTATTTTCCTTATTTCCGTAAACTGTATTAATTTGCGAAATCTGACCAGTCAAGCAAATTTAAAGTAACAATTTAAATAACACAATGACTCTTATTTTCTTAATCGGTAACATATTGGTTTAGATTCAGTCACATTTTAATTATTAGTCGTTTTGGGTTGCCTTGAACCATTATACTTTGGCCTGAACTGTTGTTGGCCCGTTGTTTCCCCAAAATTTGGTCCTTATCTCATAACCCCATGTAGCCTTATCCTCATACCCTGAATGTAGCAGTTACTCCAATTTCTCTTCTATCATCACTTAACCTGCTTCTTTAGATGTGTACCGCTTATATGATTTGGGTGCAAAAATAATAAAAATGGGTTACAACTTTTAATAATGTGTTAACTCCAGCTGAGATCTAGCTAGCCGTGTTTGGTGTGTGAAGTTTACTTTCTAGATAAGAATTATGTTTATTGTTTGTGTTAATTTTAAAATTATTCACAAAAAGGAAAAGAAAAATTTCTAGCATATCTTCTGTCAAGGCAACCGGTTTTGGAATACTTTGAAAACGAAGATGAAATTAAAGTAGTCAATTTAATAGAATTGAATGAGATAATTAATTATCAAAATGAAAACCTTGAAGAGCTGAATTCCTCTAAAAATACTGTAAAAAATCGTAACTTTATATTCAAGAAATTAAGAGGTAGAACTAGAAGATTTGTTTCAACTAATTTTGGTATCACAATTATCCACCGTGTACATGATTTGTCACATTGGCGTCGCTCAAATGAGAGAGAAAATAAGCCCAATATACTATTTGAAGAACTTGGATACATTAATAAGTCAATTTTGTAAAAAATGTGCCAGTTGTATGGAAAATAAAGTGCGTACTAGTAGACCCATTAGTTTAATGTCAAATCTAGGTCCTGCACGTGAGCCATATGAGATCATGTCTATCGATTCTGTTGGTGGTTTTGGTGGAAATCGATTGCCTAAGAAATTTATGCATGTCTTGGTAGATTGTTTTAGTAGGTATGCATGGATTTCTACTACAACAGGTCCATGCCGGAGATTTCATAAGACTTATCTTCCAATTGTGCAGAAAAATAAAATCAATGTCATCCTGGCTGACCAATATACGGCCTTGAAGTCTGCGATACTTAAAAGATACCTAGCGAAGATGAAAATTCAATTGATATTCACCTCTATTGATTGGCCACAGTCTAGTGGTCTTAACGAGAGGCTAAACCAGACTTTATTAAACAGAATAAGGTGTAAGATAAATAGCGGTGACAGGCGTGCATGGTCAAGAATAGCTGAAGATTGTGCGTCAGAATACAATAGGGCAATTCATTCTTCAGCGAAATGTGAGCCAGCATACTTACTTTTCGGAAAGCAATGATTGGTACACTAAATCAAAATGATCTTGCTAAAGATAGAGATGAAGCATTTCTAAACTCTATGAAGAGTTTTAGAATACATAAAATGAGAGTAGACAAGAACCGAAGAACCCACGAATTCAAAGTTGGAGATGAAGTATATGTTGCAAACGGAAGCAAACTGAACAGAAGGAAGACTGATAAAGTGCGAATTGGACCGTTTAGGATTCTAAAGAGGATATCATCATCTATGTATGAAGTTGGCAGTAGAAAAAAGAAAAAAAATATCAAATTACTTTCACAGTAGCAAATTGTCACTTTTCTCGTCCTCCGGGAAAAGCGATCTCAGGGGGGGGGGAGATGTCAACTCCAGCTGAGACCTAGCTAGCCGTGTTTGGTGTGTGAAGGTTACTTTCTAGATACGGTTACAAGCTGAAGGTGAGCCTCATCACCTAGTGAGTGTATGTGTATTGGACTTATTAACAACAATGTGAAAGTATTATATTTTATGCACTCCTTAATATGCATCTGCGAATGCAGCACGAAGAGACAACTGTAATTCCAAATTTATTTATTTTTGTCATTGTATATATATTATCAATAAAGAGGTTTTGAAAGAAAGAAAATTCTAGATAAGACTTATGTTTATTGTTTGTTGTATAAGACTTTGTTGTATTTTTGTGTTGTGACTATCTACTAGAATACCTGATAAATAACGTGTAATTTAATTAATCTTTACAGGTATGTTTTTTTTATATTGTTAAATTGTTTGATGCTTTAAGTTCTAGTGCTATTGTGAATGCTAACAGATTAATAAAATCAGTTATCAAAACCAACTTACAAATGTATTCTTGGATTAGAACAGCTCTTTTTTTTACCATAATACTAAAAATTTTTTTTAGAAGCCATATAAATGCAGTCAACAACTAGTTCACATTGTTCGTTCAACCAAAGTTTCGAGGATAATATTTTTCATTGTTCTCCATAACACGTTTTTCCCTAAACAGTAATAACCAGGTAATATTTTATTTCCTACCCATCCCGCCTAAGAAAAGTAGTGTCACAGAAATGGCGGTAAAAGCACCTGAAAATGATCCGTTGACAACTTTGTAAAAATAATTTTTTTAAATTTATTCTGCCAAATGTAGCTATTTTATTAGTATATAAATGTATTCTGTTTTTTTTAAGTGAGTAAATCCACGTTCATCGTGCACAAACACACATTCCGAGAGAGAGAGAAGTGTGCACTAGTGTTTTTGCGAGGACAGGATCTGGGTTATAAATTATTTATAGTCAGCCCGACGGACTAAGGACGTTATTATTTAAATTTCAGTTTATGTTGGAATTAAAATCGTCCTGTTTAATATTCAAGGTGACCGTGACTGTGTCACACAACGTACCGATCTGCAATTATAATTTAATTAAAACAATGGTGGATTGCAATTATAATCCATAATTACTAGAATCAGTTGATGCCTGATTCATTAAAACATATCGTATATTTAGGGGCTGTTATTTAAAACATTAGGTTTGTATTGTCTTTGTTGTATTTTAATTTAGTAAGAAGAAAGCAACAATGTGGTATTCTGAACAAACCCTACACTAAGTCTCTATCCTGAATACCTTACTATTCAGAATACTGAGACCATCCGTCAACTACTAACTGTACACCCAACCACTTATACAATCTACCTATAAATATACATGTACCCCGACGTTTTCAAGCAAATTCCCTGAAAAACCTAGCTTACCACTGCCACTTGCAGAAAGAGTCGCATTTGCAACTATTCAACTCAAAAGAAAATCATCTAAATAATTTTTTTTTAAACACTACCCCGGGATCTCTCACGGGTCTCGCTCACTGTTGACCGGACCATGGGGTATTTCGTTGCCTGTGTTGCGCGTACCCGATTTTTGTTGTTATTATTTAGTTTTATTATAAAAGTAGTTTATTTATTCTCTGAGGATCCAATGGTAGGTGTGTTGGTTGTCATACAGACACGTGCCACGAATGAACAAGAACTCATCTCAGAAAGTTTGGTCCCCGATAATTTCCTCCCCATTACCTGTGCCATCCGGCACGTTTGAACTATCGACAATGAATGAACTGACAACGTGAACCTTGCTCCACTAAATATGATGAATAAAATATTCATTCATCGCATTGTAATTTCAGAAGCAGATCAATTGGTCTTTGTCTGAACCGAGCCAGGGTAGACACATAAATTAATATATAAACTATTTATAACTGTGCTGAAAATGCTGCTAGCAACGAATATTATATAATGCACAGAGATAACTAATGCTTGTTTTAGTTTTGGGATCTATGTTACAAAATGAATGGTACATAACATACTTAATGTCATACAACACACCAGCAACCAGAGGTATAATGTCTAATTATCGAGGAAACCTCATCCACATATAGAACAGAACAATAAACATAATCACTTCTAGATAATAAAAGGTAAATAAATAATGTTTCGTCTTAAAAAATGACCAATTTTTTCGGAAATTGATCTATTACACTGGTTATTTTGTTTTTCATCAAACCAAATTATGGTTGATACCACTGTAATCCCTAAAAAATACTAAATGAATTAGTAAACAAAATGACCTCGTCTTGCATTCAGTTTTGTCTAAGCATTTGGTTATATACACAACATACTCTAAAATTTGAAATATTGCTAATATCACGCCATTATTGGAAAAGTATGTTTTCCGCCACCGAAAAAAAAACCCGTTGATGTGGCAAGTTGATGCTCTGAACGGACTGTGTGTAGATGGTTCGAGAAATATGAAACAAGCGACCTCATCCTCGAGAGGAAAGATGGTTCTGGTCGAAAATCTTCATTTGTTGAGGAAGCTAGGGGGGACTCTCGTGAGGCAGGCCCAACGGAGCGTACCAGGGAATTGGCAAAAGGTCATGGAGTTTCTCAATCCACCATAAATCATTGGGTGCATAACTTGTGAGAAGTAAATCCCTTATCAGGTGGTTCCCCATGAGTTGAGCATTGAGCATGCACGACGTTGAATAGAAATTTGTCAACAACTTTTGAAAAACCCAAGTGACCATCGTTACTTGCAATGAAAAGTAGATCGGAGAAACCCTAACACCAAGAAATAATGGTTGTACTGCAATCAGCCAGCAATTTTGGAATTACGAAGGCATGGTTTATTCCAGAAGGTATAACCATTGATTTAGAACGTTGTAGTGATCAGTTACAAAGAATCTATGAAGTTGTGACCCAGCGTAACCCGAGATTAGTAAACAGAAATCGGGTTTTGCTTTAACAAGATAACGCCCTACCACACACTTCTCGTTACACGAAACAAAAAAAATTCAGTACTGGATGGGATTCTACCTCACCCTGCTTACAGTTCGGACCTAGCACTTTCTATCTGTTCCGGTCAATGGCTCACAATCTTCAAGGAAAAACCTTCAATTCCCTGGACGAGGTTCAAAATAGAGTTGCGGAATTCTTCCGTTCAAAACCCAAAGAGTGGTATTATGGAGGAATCCGACAGCTAGCCTCAAATGACAACAAACTATAAAATACAACGGCATATACTTTGATGTTAAAAAAAAAAGTGTTAAAAGAAAATTAGCAAGAAAAGTCATTTTTTATGACTCATCCATTTAATGTATATTAATATAAGGACTGATAAACAAAACCCTCACAAAACTAAGCATACCGAATGGTAGTTGTTGGGTGTGTCGATACCTCCCAAAAACTAATGTCAAAGTATTCAAGTCAAATAATATATATAAATCATAGAGGCCTTTAAAAAGTTGTGAATGCGGTTTTTACTTTTCACGTTTACTAGCATGTCCAATTTATGAGTGTATGACTTGTTGGAATTTTGGCTTCTATTAAATTCATAATTAGGATTGTTTAATACTCTACTCACATTTAAATTCATAGCTAACTCTAAATTTGTATACGTATCAAATTGATACTGGGAGTTAGTTTTTATTATTGAACGTGGCAGTGGAACAATTTTCTTTATGAAAGAGAGATGTCACATTGTCATAACATTTATTGATGAACAACGTTCAACACACAATGGAGCATTTTCGTCAAATCGTCCGATATTGTAGAATCTAATCTAGTTTTAAAATAGAAATCTATGATTTCAGGAATAATTTCCATTATGCTTGCACTAATTACCACATAAAAGTTATTACCGGGAGAGTATTATATTCGCGATAAGCGAACCTTTGTGTGCGAAATTTGTTGAACCTATAACAGTAGGTTGTAAAGAAAAGTAATAATTAAATTAGTATTCAAGACACCCAGACGTTTCTCAGTTGGAGTTATCCGAGATCATCAGAATCAAGAACTTCGTACGCGAATCATTTCCTTATAAAATATTCCCAGACAATGATGTAGGCATTGAATTGTACTTTGTCTTGAGGAATTCTTTTCAAAATTGTTTATATTTCTCGCGCATGCCCTCCATGTTTTGGGTGATGGAAGAAACAAAAGACCTCAAACAAGCCCGTCAACATGGTTTAGACTCCTTGCACGCAGGAGATGCGTTAAATTCAATATTTTCAACCTCTTAGTTTGTTTGTATGTTTTTTTAGATTTATCTCGACGTACAACCGTCAGGTTGTAAACTCAGTTGTTTGTACATATAAACTCGTTTTGGGAGCAAACCGATGCAAACCCAAGATTACATCAACATTGTAGATAGTGTTCAATAGGACACGATGTATGATCGGAGGATGTGGATAAAAATATGTAAGCCACCTAACTTAGATACATAAGTGTTGGGTCCCAATAATTATTTTTGTTTTTTATCGAAAAAGGTATTTTTTTTTATTATTATTTTTTTTTTTCTCACTCACATAATTCTAAACAATTTTATTTTATTAAAAGAAAAAGAAAGATTCAAGATTGTAATATTTTGTTTGTATTGAAATGTATTTAATATTAGGAGTTGATGACGTTTACGTCTTAGCAAGTAAGAAGGTGTAATCTGATGCGATCGGCATTGAATTTGTTTTTGAATTGCGGATCAACTCCGATCGTATCACGAGTCTCGTCAACGAATTACTTGGTCCCTTGAGATTTATTAACGAAGGTCGCCATGAAATTTTCGTTGTATGATGGCCCCTTTTCAACCTCTTCATAGCTGCCTTCACACCTGAAATCAACCACCCCAACCACGTTAACAATTGTTAGTTAGTGAAGATCGAGAAGAATTTTTTCTTCTCCCCTTAGGGATTTCCGGTAAGAAGTTATTTCGTTATCACTCACACCAACATATCTCTGGATTCAACTCCCGCACTCCTTCTACTTTCAAGAATAGAAGGCTATTGACTATCAGTGATTGACACTCTTAAATTCAGTATAGTATTGTAAATGGTATTAGTAGTTATAATTCATTTTTATTTTATCACAGCTAAAGGACATATATATTTTTTTTATCTATTTTTCTTTCATTTTATTTTTCGATTACTAACCCTGTTACTAACACTAGTTTTATTTAATATATTAAGTGTACTTTCTTAATTTCTCATTACATATGTATTGCCATTTTATAATTTTAGTTTTTTTTGTATAATATTGCCTCGATTTTCTTTTTCTTGTGTACACAATCTTGGGTTTTTTTTTTTTTCTCTCTAGCTAACCAATAGTTTTTTTTTTCTATTTTGTTGTTTTTCTGGGAAAATGAAGGCACCCATTGTCGAGCTTTTTTACTGAACTTCACAGCCGGTGATTTTCACGCGATAGAAGATTGGCGAATTAATTACTAGCCCCTTCTTCCACAATAAGTAACAAAATTTTACATTTTCATACTCTTGGAAAAGTCAAAATCTTCCTAGTGACTCGGAGCTAACAAGTTCATTATAGTGTGAATAGTCTCCAGATATTTATTGCATACACAAAAACTAGAGCACATTAATGAAGCACATAGAAGACAGAATTTGACTTTGGATGGAGGATTGTGGGCTCACAATTTTTATTATGTATGGTTTTTTATTATGTGCTGAATATGTACTGTTCACGTGGTCACAAGATTAAGGATTATTATAACAATTAAGGATTACGATATAGTCTACTCATCATAAGAAAGGTATTGTGGCCTCGCCCTTGGACAATTGTGTACACATTCAATGTCACAATAGATGCAGTCTATGTGAGAAGGTGATTCATGTCTATAAGGAATTCAGCTGATACACCTTGTGCATTCAATGACTGAGTGTGCTCGGTGGCTAAATAGTAGCAAATTATTACAGTTCACGATTACTTGTTTATGTGTACCTTTCTCACTGTCATTCTCATCTTGAATTTATTTAAATATTTTTCAAAGAAACACATACTCTTCTAATCAGCAGTCAAAACACCAATTTCATGATAGTCCGGAAGTTCAATTGCCCTCACTCGTGACGTATACGTATGAGCGATTAAGATATAAAGTATAGTGCTACAATACAGATACATATAAAGTAATTTTTCTTGAATTAACTTAGAGTTGGAATGTTAATGGAATTACAAAAAATGATTGATTCAAACAATATCTTCAATTGACATAAAAAAAACTAGCATATCAAAAAGAAAAATTCATTGTCACTATTAGATGACTTTCTACTTTCTAAAAGTTGTCACTACCAAAAACATATCCGGTTTAGTTTTTTTTTTTTTGCTTTTCGTAAAGACGCATTCACGCCTTCCTGAGTTATTATCAATAGGTTTATTCACCTATAATTTTATCAGCAACACCCGAAATCAACAAGGTATGATAGGCTGGTGCATGGTAGGCTAGAACTTCTCATTGAACTGTTCTCATTATACCAGGAAGAAAATGACTAAAAATAATCAGGAAATTCTTACTTATTACCATATGATAATAGTGTAATATACCATCACGTATAACAGTCAAGTGCAGCAACCAAAGTCAAGTGGTCTCCTGGCGCGATCTCCTGTTGACACAAATTTTAACTATGTACTTACCCTTGTCATTTCTGTATTTTACCGCCTAAAATCGCTGAATGCTCGCCAAGGTTTACACTCGTAGTGATTTTTGAAAATATTGATTACATATTTTAGAAAATCACCTCAACTTTTTTTCTTGTTTTCTCACCAAAAATCGTAGGCAAAGCCTATCAATTATTCCCGTTATATTTACCCTACAATTTATGGTCAATGTTATGATATGAAGGACTTTACTTAAAAATCTATTGGAAGAGAAAATGTAATGTCCATTTCGGCTTCCTAAATTACGAATGAGGAGAAAGCGAAGGCCGAACAATAAACCTTTCTGCCCTTAATAGAAGAACGTTTGTCCCGAATAACAATGAAAAATGTTATTAATATTCCTATCTGCTCGACAACAAAGAAATGGAAATAAAAAAGTGGTTGGTAATGAAACAAGTCATGGAGATCTGATATCGGCTTATGCCCCGTCGCTAATGTCGGCTCCGAACGTGCCTCCAACGGCCGATAAGGAACGGTTTCGTGACGCGATCCAATCGCATTTATTGCCTTCACAGATCTCCGCGTCTATCAGTCGTTTAGCAGTTATAGAGGGTCAATAGTTCCATTGCCGACGAAAATGAAAGTAGGAGGTTCCCAGCATATACCTGCTCCCGGGGTCGTGTAATAGTGTCAGTCATGTGGTGCTACGTGAGGACAAATGGTCTTCAAAGACTTAACAGACAGAGGACCAACCGCCTTCCATCTTCCAAAGCCCCATAAAACTGTTGCACCTGAGCGCTGTTTCGAATAGGAGGGATCTTTTTTTGTTGGTTCGACTGCTTTGTGTTACAGACATATAACCACAGCGAACGAACATCTGGTAGTGACGCTTTAATTTGTCTAACCGACCATCAACGTTCTTACAGACAATCGAGATGTGTTTGAATGTTAATAAAATATAGATCAAATTCGGAACCTCTTTATAGTTCCCAAATTGTCTATCTTTTGGGGGGTTTCAAAGTCAACAAAGGTACGTCGACCGGTGCAGTAATCCCAAATGCACCGGAATACGCGTACCACAGGTGAGATGGATATGCAACACGGGTCATGGGGATTCCCCGTTTTAAGATAATCCCAGGCAGGGTCAAGAAATAAATAAAAGGTTAGAGTTATTGATCTATTACAAATAAATGTAGATCTATTTTTGCCTGTCATGGTTTTCTAATGTGATGAAATAAGCTCTTAGCTTTGATTAAAGCAGCTTGTATTGGAGAGATATATATATTATTTAAATTGTTTGTTATATTTATTTATATTATTATATTACAGATAAAACTCCTAGTAGAAACTAATAGTTTAGAAAAAATATATAATTTAATTATATTATAACTTAATTATAATTTTTATTATGACTGCACCAAAGTTTTTTATGGTCTTCAAGCAACGACTTCATCTTACCCTGAAAAACCTCTAAGTCCGGATATAGACAATATATTGAAATTACTATGTTGTCTTAAACTCTGAAAAATATCGATCTTTGCGGAACCTTTCAAAGGATTGATGAGGCCGCATAGAGCATAGATACAAGTGGCAAGCCCTAGAAAACAGAAATTGGAGGGTCTCCGGTTAGAAACTGGTTCTATTAAAATTATTTCCTCTTTCACCAATATAAAAATTAATTACATAAGAGGGATTATATAGTTCATATAATAATTGGTAATATGACGTCTTGGCGATTATAATCCTATGTTAGACTTAGAGGCATTAGAACTAATACTATTTCACGGAGAACAAGAGATGGAATGAACTACCAAGGCGAAGAAAACGGCAATAAATAATATTTCATTACAACTTCATTGCTACTTCGAATCGTAGCATTTTTTTTTCCCACGGCTTCAGGGAACTGTAACGGCTACTGGGATAGGTTCGGGTGAGGACTGCGAGAGTGGTGTCGTTGGGCAGCAATTGTGAACCCCGAGTCAATCTTCTTCATCCATTTCACAAGAGCTTCCTTGGCACACATTTCAAGTGCAGCTAAGGCTAACCATATATGCTTAATCTGTGGAAAAACAATCCCAAATAACTGTACTATTATACGATCCAGTACTCCTGGTCCGAAAATAAATGCACCTTATCCATTCTTCCGCCTTATGACAACTTTGAATTAGTCGTTGTTCACATTTAGTGCGTTGCCCTTACTGTACCTTTTCAATTTACGAAACTTCATATGGATGTCTTGAGCAGCTTCATACTGCATTACCACTTCGTCTGCTTAGAGAAATGCCGCTAAGGTAACTTTGACCGGTTAATCCAACTCTTAGTTACGCAAAATATTTAGCACTGCATCATAGTAAAAATTTTAGCTAATAAGTAGTACACTTTCAGCTGATTCCTGAGTTGTATTATTATTTGCTTAGAAGGTTTTAACTGTTTAATGTTAACTATGGTTTAAACTGTTAAATCGTTTAGAAAAATCAGTAAAGGCTGCAAACAGTTTTTTTCATCGCAACCGAATGTTTAGGTCATGATACGTTCGGCGAATGTGGGGTTTACTTTTAATATATATATAGGGATACAGCTGCGCGACGAATCTATCTGATACAAACTGTATCTGAATACATAAACTCTAAGGCAATATATAATGGATGTAACCTGAGGCCTGTGCTAAACGCTCTAACTACCCAGATTACATCTCTGATGATCCAGTGGAAGAGCTCTATATGGGGTGACCGTCTCCGCAGTTTTCATAGTGACTACAAAGCATTCTGGCGGTTGGTAAACACCAATATAACCAAGAAAAATGCAGGAAGACTGGTAAACAACGGGCAGTTTATCTCGGTTGGAGAGCAGGCAGACATACTAGCCGACCACTTGAGAGGGGATAGTGACAGCAAGCCAATCACAGCGCCCGACCAGCAGACCCCCACCCATCTCCATACATGCTTCCTACCACCAGGTTACAGCAGTCATTCGTCACACCAGAGACAACAAAGCACCAGGGGATGATGACATCCAAAACATCCTTCTGAAGCAGCTGCCACGAAAAGGGATATCTCCCATAGTGAACATCGTCAACTCTTCTCTGAGACTACACTATTTTCCCCAGACGTGGAAGCACGCCGTCGTCGTCCCACTTCTGAAGCCGGCCAAAAGTGGATATGAGCCAGCTCACTACAGGCCCATCAGTCTGCGGACCCAATTGTCAAAGATCTACGAGAGGATTCTGTACAACCATCTCACCAGACACAGTGACGCTCAAGACATTATCCCACCTCAACAGACCGGGTTCAGTAAAGGACTCAGTTTGGACTGCAATCTGGTGAAACTACAGCAGCACGTTACAACGAACATGCGAAACAACAGAGTCACTGCGATGATCTCCCTTGATTGCTCGAAAGCATTCGACTCTGTAGATCATCACACACTCCTACGAAGCCTGAACGAACACGAATTTCCTGCGCAACTACAGAACACAATGGCTTCCTATCTCGCAGGCAGAACCTTTTCTGTGCGAATAAGAGCCATATCAACCACTAGAAGAAATCTCATCGTCGGAGTTCCCAAAGGGTCGGTGCTGGGACCCCTACTCTTCAGCATGTACACCACGCTCATAGTAGGAGCATCATACTCCAACTGTGAGGTAGCGGCGTATGCGGACGACATAGGAGTCTACAGCACCAGCCTCAACCCAGCGAAAACTCCTAAAGGCTGCAGAGGGCGCCAGTCAGTTAATCACCGACAGGCTACGAGCTGTCCAAATTAAGGTAAACCCAGCCAAGACGCTAGGGATCGTTTTCTCGTTCCAGCACGGGAAAAGAAAGCTTCCACCCAGCTTCAACATAGACGGGACTGATTGCAAACTTGCCAATAGCATATGCTACCAAGGCATCAACCTAGGCAGACACATGACGTTCGGCACACACCTGCAGAAGAAGCTGAAAAGAGTACGTAGGACTTACTACTCTCTCCAGCATCTCATAACAAGCCCGGCTATATCCTTGAGGCTGAAACTGCTCATATATAAGAGCGTCCTGAGGCCAGATCTACTGTTTGGAACTCCGCTTTTCCGTTTTCTTCACACCAGCACCATAACTAGACTCCAGAGCTTCCAGAACAACATTCTGCGCATGGTACTATGGCATACCCCTTTTCGTGAAATGAAGGCTCCTGACATCCACGAAACGTTCGAGGTCCCCACCATCACCGAAGCCATCAGAAGAAGACACATCAAGTTCTTCGACTCAATGAAACATTGCCAAAACCCCCTGTTCCAAGTCCTGACACCCCTACCACTACCGGCAAGATGGCAACTCTCCAGATCTGGGAAATCAGACCAAATGGTGGACATTACGTCCCTTGGCCAACCAACAAGCCCCTGACGGGCACCCATCACTGCTATCCAACTGAATGAGCTTCCACTACATGCCTAGAGAGACTCTAGGCTCAGCCTTCAGTGGACTCTCACCAGTGTACCGCAACATTTCCACCTCTACCGAGGCTTCCCACACTCCTTAATTCCCTCACTCCACCTTCAAACAGGTACTGCTAATAAAAGAATCCGCTCACCCCAAATAAATTCCTTTATTTTTCCCTTATCCATAATCTTAAAAATTTGAACGCTAAGGGGAAAAAAAAAACGGATGCATATTTTCTAAGGATACATATATCTAATTTGTCTAGTAGCTAGTAGTCGGTCAAATAAACTGTGGTATATTTTAGCATTGAAAAAAAACAAAAAAACTCATAGCAGTAGACTAATAATAGACTGCGCATGACAGTATGAAAACGAGGATATTTGTATGTAGCATACAGATTCATCAAAATCTATGAACCATCTGATGGTCATCGAGAAAGAGTACACACGATGTCGAATCGAATCAGACTTCCTTAAGATTGTTGCATTAGGCCAGCGTGACATTTGAGCTACCCAGACGCTGGGTCATCAGAATCTAATTGGTGAGGCTAATATTGCCAACATGCAAATGACTGCCATGTAAATGACCGACATAAATCTATGTTCCCTTTCCGAGCTGCTTGCGAAAGTAAATAGTCCTCGGGATATGCGCGACGCATCATTATGACGAATACGTTAATATTCAATTCTTTGTGGCCGTTCAATTGAATTGATAGCCATGATAGTATGGTAATATTTTCTGTTTGAGTATGAGGGATCACGTCCGATCCCATTCGACCTAAAACCGTTTCCTGTTTTTGATGAAATTCCACTATATAATAGTATTTTTTATATTTTATTTTATTTTTATATTTATTATTAATATGTGAGAAATACCCTGAATGTTACAAACATTACCTGTCAAATTAGCTGATAAATCTTAACTTCTCGTTATAATTAAACGATCCATTTTTTTAAATATTTTATTAGATAAAGACTAAATCGTGTTTCCGGAACACCATTTTTTTTTGATGGGGCTATTGGTAGACGTATCAATATCCTCTTTTTTTAAGAGTTATTAGCCACGAGCTAATAACTCTTAAACATCATATGATTAAGTGTCAGCGTTAGTTTGGTTTATGACAATTTTTTTTTATATTGGTATTCTTTTATTCTTATTCTTCCCAAGCCTTATTTATATATATGTGTGTGTGAAGGACACGACTTGTAACGTTTTTCTTGAATTTAAAATCCACTGCGCACGGATGACCTGGGAGGTGGCAGCAGACAACTGATGTGAAGAGAGATTATAGAGAGAAAGTGATAAAGCGTAAAGTAAATTTTTGTGTGGTGTTAGATAAAGTGAGGAGTTAAAGAGTTATGAATGAAAACAATATTGAAATAAAGGCTTTAAATTAAAAGTTTCTTTCTTTTACAGAGAAACGCAATTGAGCTTGTAATTTGCTCACGGGAAAAACCATTACCTACATCAACGGATTATCCAGACAGACAAAGTCATATTATAAAACAAAATTTTTGCAAACATTTCAGATAAATATGAAAACATTAAGAATTCATTCCTAGTGAACCAAAAACAAACATATTCGCCATAACCTCAATCGAGACAATTGAACACGAGATCTTCTATATTCCAGAAGAATGCCAAAACGTGGGTTCCACGGGAAATTAAAAGAAACAGAAGCTTTTGAAAAAATATAAACTACACTCGGAAAAAAGAGATGAAAAAAGAAAAGTGTGGACCACTCTTAACGAAGAATTATTAAAACAATATAAATATGAACATGGGAACATGAAATTGGAGGATTATTTGCTAGAAGGACACATACAGAATATTCAAACAGAGCAAACTACAGCACAAGGCACTGGAATATCGGCAGAAGGCCTACTATAAATTCACTGAAATGCAAAGATCTCCAGGGATCCAGGATTGCTAATTGTCTACAAATAAATATTCAAGGTAGTTGAGATGAATCACACGATCAAAGGTCTCTTTACGTTTGCTAAAACGATATAATGACGGATTTGATGACTGTTAGTAGGAATAGCCCAATAAAACTCCGACATAAATTACAAATTAATTAAAACTGCAATATCTTCAATTTCAAACTCTACTTAGTATGATAAGAAAATGATTTATTTTTAATTACAACTTATTAATTAATAATTGTTCCTTCGTTATTTTTTATAACGTTACTTAATTTTTCCATCTTTAAGACGTCAAGTAAACCTTTATGCATTATATTATCTCTCCATCTGAAATGCCGTATTTAATTCTTACCCTACTCCAAACGATGAGTAATTATTTATTTAACTAATCCAGTTAAAAACTTAAAAACAAGGATTATACTTAAAAATATGCCACCTCATGATATTACCATTAAATTGGCCGTTTAATTATAGCAAATAAAGCATTCATCCTAAATTCATAACAATCAATTTTTATTAATTTGAAAATTCTTTATATCTTCTAGCACTGTTTCGTCCCTGTTTGCCCAGCTATCTAAATTGGTAGTGGATAGAAGTGAACGTAATTGAGATATTTACTATGCATTAATATTACCTTTTTATATATGAGGACAAAGGTATGGTATACAATAAATATACACAGTAGTAAATAAAAAAACAGAAAATGTTTTGTAAGTGAACATTTAATAATTTATTATTTAACATTTTTCACTGGTCGATATAATTAAGGCTAAAATTTTTAAAAAATCGGGTTTTCTAATTGGACTATTATGAAAAATATGTCCCTCCTCCCAAAAAAAACACTTCATGAGTACGAATTTCAAAAAGAGGCGTTGATAGAAGATTTAATGACGATTTGTATTTATAGTTTTAAAAAACAAAACAGAAAGTACGAATTGTAGATCAGAAGTATGAGACAATACTGAAAATGATACGGAAAATATATTTTATGGAGATGCCTATAATTTTAATGTCTTCTTTATATCAAATGGAATATCATACCTCTAGCTCGGAAATTCCATACTAAAAGACTACACAGGTGAAATCATTAAGGATCCCAATTTTGAAAATTTGGACGAACCCTAATGAAAAACTAAAAACTGTTAAAATAATTTTTTTCTGATAAAAAGTATTTACATAAAATCATTGTTTGAAATCAACAATATGATTAATGGTGTACGGGTGAACGGGTGCCCAATCACGTCATATCTATGCCTGCCCGATACTAAGGAAATTTGCATATCCATTCATCTATAGAGAATGAGCTTCGTGCATATAAGTGCCATATTTTGCATAAGGTTCGTTGCACCGGTGCAACATTTGTGAGCTGAAATAGTCACTAATAGCTCGCAACAATGGACCGGAGTAATTTATGAAATGGCACAACTTTACATTGAACAGTTTTTTCCTTAGTTATGCTCACGTATCGGGTCCACGTACAAGAGCCTCCATACTTTTTATCGTGCCATGGACCATTTACACTAGCAGATACTAATCAATTTGGAACGGCATATTGAAAAATAAAATATAACATTCCATTCCTCTTCCAGTATCCGAGACAGTACGGTATTTAGGCTTCCATCTCTGGGCTGACATGGGACCGACACACGAGGCTAAAAAGACTAAACAAACGCTTTGGACAAATATACAGACTAGCTCGAAGGACATCCCATCTATCAATAGAAAATAAATTACTAATTTAAAAAGTTACACAAAAACCAATCTGGAGACAAACGGAATAGAGCTATGGGGCACAGCAAAAAAAGTCGAACATCAAGCGCATCCAATCCTTTAATCATAAGTCCTGAGAACAATAATCAATGCCCCTTATTACGTCAGCAAGAAAACCCTTCATGACGATTATAATATACCCTACATTCTTGAACTCATTCCTTCCAAGTTCGTGAAATTCCATAGTAACCTATGGCCATTTACTCCAAAATTAAACCTGAGGGTGACTCTCGCGCTCTTGGTCAGTCTCAACTGGTTCATATCCGCTGACTCGGCTGATGAAGGAGCTGATGGAGGAAAAAAAAAAAAAAAAAAAAAAAAATGGAGGAGCGTAGGGGAGTTCCCAAGACTCCGCTCCCTCTTTCGGATACGAGGGAGATGACAACCATGTGGATTTAGGAGGGCTCTGGGCTGTTTGTAAATACTCTATGAATGAATATTGTAAATATGGTATGAATGAGAACATTGAAAACAATTACTTATTGCCCAAAAAGACAGTTTGTAATTTTATCACAATAAAGATTTTAAATAATAATATTCTATTAATTATAATCTGTTTGCGGTTTGTTTCAGCAAAGCTGCTACCGGATCTTCTTTCACATTGCTCAATCAACACCAGTTATCTTGGTCTTCATCGAGCTCGCATTTTCAGTGAGTTTACATACACTGCTTGTATTTCAACACACCCAAGTTGCCATCTCTTTTATCCATTCTGATAGAAATTGAGTGTGGAAGTAACTAACAACGTGAAACAAATGGAATTAAAAAAAAAGTTATTCACACTGCCGACTCGAATCAATGATCATACCTGATTATTATTGGCTCATTAGCTTCCGTTGTCAGGAGTCTGTCTTAGCTGAGAGAGGTAACGATCTCTAATTGAATTATTTGGTGGGCTTTCTACCCCAAACTACTTGGCCAAGTTGCCAGTGCAAATCTGTTGTTTTAATTAAAGGATTAAGTTGCTAATCTAGTTCTCGACCGCATCTCATGCATACCGACCGCTGTTACAGTGGCTTAAGCTCCGTGCTTAGTTGGAACTCGCGCTTTAGTACCAATTTAGTAGGTGGACTTTGTTAGTAGTCCACCCAGTGATTTCGCAGGACGAACATAAACGGAATTTTTGACGATAGGAATCGTTTCGTATTGTGCTTGTATTATCTTCATATACATGTAAAAATTAAAACTTCCAACTATAACTATTTATCTTATATTTGGATTTAATATATTTAAGGTGCTTATTTGTTCTGCAGCTATGCTACATTAGGCGGAACTTTTATTAGCATGTGAAGTCATAAAACTGATTTAACGTATTCATTGTAATATATATAACGCATATATCAAATGTTTAACGTATAACAAACCTAAAAATTAATAATTATTTTTTGTGATCTGTAATCCTGCAATAAATATAAGCTAAAATAAAATTATGCAGGTCAGCAATTCGAATCCAGAAACCCATGATATTTAGTGAACTGAACCATCCCTGTTGAACTCATCGTCTGATAAATATTTAATCTCTTTAGTTGGACTGGTAATGACCTGTGAATATTCATCAGTCCCGGTTAGAATTCCATTTTATTTAGCTTATAATTATTTATTTATATTATAATTATGTATCCACTTTGATTACAGCCCACAACTACACACATAGGACTAGTTTTGGAGGACCAGAAAATAGATTTTTATTTCTGATGCTGTACAAAAACAAAAAAACGCAATTCAACAAACTTTTATCTACAGCACAATTTTGTTGGATTTAATTTACTTTGGAAGGAAGTCGGTCTTTTATGGGCCGAACCCCACGCAGGCTTATCATGGAACGATAAAGCAACTCTTTACAGAAAAATAAAATCTACTAACAAACAATTTATAGTACTGCTATCTTTATATTGCATTCACGCAAGCACAGTGAAGGCATTCAAGTTCATAAATATATTACATTCAAAGTTTACAAATAATTTTCAATAATCAGCCTGGACAAATTGGGTGTTTCTTCCAAGTCAAAGTCAGGAAAAAACAGATAACAGATAAAAACAACTTTATTATGATAAAAATCTGCCTAATTGGGCAATTGTGATAAATGTCAGACAACACGAAACTACGACAAAAAATAATAAGGAAATATATGGGAGAGAGGAAAATTATGTGCAAACAATCCAAACCCGAAATTTTGACCAGAAGATGTAAAGAATCTTTACCAAAAAAAAAAAAAAATCATCTAGTCCTGCCATTTGTTCTGTTACATGGAAAAAGTTGGACAAATTAAACACAGGTCGAATTTTGACAGTGAAATTTATTCATATAACATGTCTTACGTTTAAATGATTATGTGAAAATTAAATTATTTAACCTTAGGTGTGTGCACAGGCTTGTAGTCAGCGAGGCTAACTGTGATTTTTGTTCGCAGTACTTGTGGAAAATTGTCAACTGCTTTCACCAAGTCATTAACTCCACATGTGACTAAAGTTGAAAATCCAGAGGGTTCAAATCTGGACTTTGTGGGTACCAGTCTGAAGCTTTAACGAACTTGCGACATTCTCTTCCAACCACCGCTGAGTTGATTAAGTCTTGTGTTCATGTGCTTTACTAAAAGCTCGAGAATAATTCATGGAATATTTACACCATATTTGAAAAGTTTCCCCCCCCCCCACCAAACTATTACTGAGCTCGTCCCACCATTCCAATCTTCTCATGAGCTTCTTGGGAGTTGTGAGTATACACTTGTTGTTATTTTTACGATATAATTTTTCTTTAATGTTACAATCTTCTTGACCGGAAATAATATGTTACGATGACGACCATCGGCGTACTTGCTTTGCAATGGCTGTTCTCTGACCTTTTTAAGTGAATCAATTAACCTTTTTCCTATCATTACCTTATAGGCACGTATTTCAAAGTTATTTTTGATAATTCGGGACATTTTGAGTTTAGGGATTCAATGTTAAACTGCTTTAATGGCATATTTTGTTTTTACTGTACCCGGGGCTTGTTCTTTAAAGTATTGGTTGCAATGAAGCGATTAATTGTACTCCACACAAACATGCGATTAACACCTAATGGTTTAAGAGATTGAAAAATGTCTGAGTTAGACTTACTAGCCCTATGAAGAGCAATAGTGACGTCGACTTTCTTCTAGGCTTCTCTCCTTCGTTTCTAAATGAAACTCTGATACAAACTAAAATGGATTATAAACTTCATATTTAATACTAATGACAAACAGCAAGAAATTTATTTACCTGGATGAGGATATAATTTTATAGTCCAAACAACTTATACTAACAGAACTTATGTTTAATTCGAATATATATATATTATGCATGAAACAAATCTATGTGATTATAATATATACATAGTAAATACCTGTGTATACAAAAAACAAAGAAAGGACGTTTAAAAATAGGCGATTTAGTAAATATAATTTTAACGTAACCCTGCAAATAACTCTTCGTAATTTTTTTTTACTAATTATTGATAAAAATATTATAATTAAATCTGTCGATGTGGAGCTAATAAAAATAAGTTAATAATTTAGGGATTCGATGCATTGTATTTTATATGGTGGAACAGCTACCTTAACTACCTAGCCAAAATTGTAACTATTTATGTGAAGAAACGGAAGGGGCTCCACCATTTCCTCTCCCCAGGTGTTTTTCTTCTTCTATTTATATCAGCACTAATTTATTGATGATTGTGTCTAGTAGATTTATACCGTAGATTTATGTTTTCTTTGATCCTGTTTAAGTTTGTAAATCCTCTCTAGTATACTATCTATTCTTTCAATCCCTAAATGTGTTTGTGATGTGAATAAAAAAAAACTGTTCATTAATTCAAATAATCTTTAATTATTATACTGTGGGTAAATATAGTATAATGACAATTATGTAATTGAGCATATGAATGACTAGAAGAGTTGTTGAGGTTGATGAAAAGGAATTTTTAGGTTTTCATAAAATTTATTAATGGACATCGTTTGACCCTGATAACATGACAATAATATTTGTTCCCTACTCATTTTAGCTTATATTCATTCGTACCAAACTTTGGTTACTATGTATTATCAATCATGTCTTCATTGATAACTTGTGAAAACTTTGTCCACACATATTTAATTAATTTTTAGTGTAGGTTTTCTTTGTTTCGGGTTTCCTTCATATAAAAAAGTGGACATTTTAGTGATAAGCATTACTTGTATTTAGTTTTAGTTTTGAGGTTCCCTGACGTCTGGCAACTACTTTATATATAACGACCACATCTAACTTAAAATGAAATAAAGAAACTCTCTATCTCCCTTTTATTCACTAAAAAAAATTTAATTGATAATCTTAACAATATACGGAAAAAATTATAATACATTCTGCGGGGAGTGCATTGTTAGCTGGGAACTTATAGATGAGTAGATAAATCTGTTCGAAAATCGGCTTCGATTGTTAGAAGAAAGTACGCAGAGATTCTAAAATTTCGGCATACTGTGACCAGTTACTCCTTCAGTATGGTTTGAGCAGGCAATACCCCACTCCGACCATCTGATACTAAGACCTGGTGCAGACATGTATGGTATGCTGAAAGGCTGTCCATTAATAAATTAATAAAATCAAAAGCTAACTCTCTTTCATAAACTTAAGCCAATATCCAGACCAACTCTTCTGCTCAATCTTTAAATGTATTCTTAAAAGCATATCCTGAAGAAGAATATTTTTGAAGTTCCGGTTTTTTCCACGATATTTCTGATCCTTCAGTTCAATTGTTCCTTCATTTCCTATTCACCTTACAAGGTGTTTAATTTTTATTAGCATGAATTAGCTCGTCTACATTATAATAACAGGCTTACCTCTTGGAGTTTGATAGCCTAAAGGTAGGTTAGTCTGAACAATAATCAGCAGCTCTCCGGTTCTAAGACCAGACCCCCTGCTACTAGGTTTGATAACCTATCTTAGACGACATCTGAGAAATATAACAAAGAACGACGCTAGGTGAATTGATTTCAGCCGTAGTAGAGATGTTTATGACGCAAGGTGACTGTGAAGAGTATATGGCTGAGACCTGTTCCTTGGGGGACCCCTGAATATGATCGCAGTTAAGGCGTGCAGGGTCTCTACCTGGAAAATTACAACCGGCCCACACTTTTATTTTTTTTTTCTTCCACAGCCCAGGCCCAAACCCTAAATCTCCAGTAGGCCCTGAGCCCTAAAGCCTCTTATTATGGAAATTAAATTGGATTTTCAACACTCCTACCTACCTACGGTTGTAATTTATCGACGAAAAATTTATTAACTTTTACCGATGTTACAAAGTTTTTGAATTTCAAATGCAATTAATCCGTCGGGTAACAATATAAAGTAACATTAGAAGTTGTGATTCTAATCTTAGCTCTCTTTCCCCGTGGCATTTTACGACAGAGTTTTTGGGGAGGGGATCAGGGGACCTGCTCGTATACCTGCTTACGTTTGAAAAAAACGTTTTTTTTTTGTTAGGTAAGATATGACATCTTATGATGACCGTGAAGGCTGTGATGGAGGAAAGGCAATTGATTCTAATTTACTTCCCAAACTTATTGCAATTTACTCCCCTGCACTTCAATAGCAATTGTATGGAGTCATGCCAAGAGACTCATACTTTTTTTTTGAGTAATTTCACGTTTTCCAAACAGACTTATTAGTATACAAGGACTTACCAAGTATATAAGTAGTTACTTACATTAAAGACAAGTACTGGTTGAATAGTATGTAACCATTTGTAAAACTACCTACATCCAATTATAATTTACAATACATTAATATTATGCGTTAGTACTTTCAAAATTTGGTTACCGAAAGTACAATTGGGGTTTAAAAAAAACCCAAAAAACACGTGAATTTTTATTAATGAAAGTCTTAATTAACGAGATGACATTTTTGGCTTATTGGGTTAGGCTGATGAATGAGAGATATTAATGGATAACCTTTCAACTACTATGTATGTCTGTATCAGGTCCTACGTAGTATGAGATGGTTAGAATGAGATGTGGCCTGGTTAAACCGTACTGAAAGAATGACAGGTCTTAGTACCTATGCCAAAATGTCCATTAGTAAATTTTATGGAAATCTTTTATCAAAACTCGGACTTGGAACCAGATTTTCGGAGAAATTTATCTACTCATTTATAAATTCATAGCTAACTTGAACTGACAGTTGATAGTCTTATTTATATTTTTTTTTTCCAATAAGGATAAGAATACTATTTGTTTAAACTTATTTATAGCCTCTAAGGAAAAATTATTGTTATATTTACTTTATTTAATTTTATTTTAAGCAATTAAGTTATGTAATATAACTATGTATAGATAGTAAAATAATCCCAATTGTAGACCATTATATTTTAACATATTCATCCAAACTTATGTAAAACCTATTTTTTATTAGGTATTAGCAGTTTAGGATGGTATTTTAGTTCCTGAAAGCGCTCTGGTGTGAAATGAATATTAGTGGGGAGACTAAACTCAATTTTACTATTGAACACATAACCCAAAGCCCGTCGTTCTAAGGCATTCATGAAATATTATTGGTAATTATTCCTGATATGTAATATAATAAGCACACACGCACATTGGTTGTAGACTATACTCGGGTTCAAGAATCGGACAATTTTTTTAAAGTTATAATTATTTAAAAATAACAATAATCGGTCGAATCACGATTAAAGATGCTTATTGATAGGAAGTTTGGCCAAACCTTTTTTTTTTCAATTATTATAAAGATAAATCCCTTTGTAAAGTCTAAAATTTTTTCTTAAATGCTTTAAAAGCAATGGAATAATATGAAAATTGGATTTATGAAAAATAATGTAAAAATATTATTTTTTGAAAATATAGTTCTAATAATTTTTTGTGTCTTAATTAATTTTAAAAGTTAGAAGATGTGTTGATTTTTCATCTTTCATTACATTTCAACCTACACGTAATCTGTTGCAAGATACAAACGCACAGTGTTTGACCAGAATTATTATAAAACTCTTTCTCTTAAATTAAACTGTTTATTATTATTCATAAGAGTAACATAAAACAAGAGACACATGTACGTTGATATTCTGTATTGTGTGAAAATTAGTTCTTCAAGAAAAGCTCCTGTTGATATTACATCAACAGTCAAAGTCAAAGCTAATCAGGAATCTTAACGACAACAACTGAAAAAAAAACGACTCATGAATCAATTAATAGATACTAAAATAACATTCTTAGGGAATAAATAGATACAAAACACTTAATAAAATAAATATTGTGATTGGTGACAGTCCAAAGAATTAAAAGAAACACCTGCGAATGATAATATCTTCAAATTCATATTCATTCATTGTTGAATACTTAATTGGTAACGTTTCTGGAAAAAAAATAAAAATTTTCAATGGAAATAAATATTATTTAAAAAAATAACTCAGTTATTATAAAAACCACTGACAAGTCTTAGGTGTATGAAAACTTGTTTAAATTCAGAAGGGAAAACATTTTTTGTATACTTCATAATAAATACAAAAGAAATTTATTGTTGAGGGGAAGGTTATATAGACTTGGAAGAAACATTAACCCTTAGCCCAATGAATTTAGGCGACTATTTGCCATTGTCACAAAAATCACAATTAATAAGAAATTTCATTAAATATTTCGTTTTTATGAAAAGAACTATTGAGAATTAGCATTTCTAAAAACATCTAGACCGTTAAATAACAGATATAAAGAACAAACCTTCAGTTAAACCTTAGCTTAGAAATGGAGATAGTTTTTTCTTGTGCTAGGTTTTTTAGTTTGAAAGCAACAATATCACTAAAAGATTTAAATTCTAAAACTTGAAGTAGCGGATAGGATTTCTGAAACTGTTAAACGCATCCGCTTGGTCTAGACGAGTACAAAGATTCGTACAAATATACGAGACAAAATTTGCATAATTCCGAAAGCCACGTGATACGCACAGGTAGTTACATGTTAGGAACGTGTGCCGGATGATCACACAAGTTTGGATCAACAACACTTGTGCCAACATCGGCATTCCTTCGGAGTGTGCACAGGATCTTTAGGCCACCCAGAGTACGGGGATTCAAAACTCTACGATACTATAACTCTTTAATTGACTTGCATAGATTATACTTACCAGATGGGCACTTTAGGGGGACCAGTGGGCAGCAGACCTTCGGCTTCTATTGTGTAAGGATCAGAACAGAAAACCCCTAAAATCCCTACGTATATTTTTCGTTTCCTCAAGGATTTTAACATTTATGAAAAGCTTTATAAATCGATGAGGTCACACAATAAATATACCCGGTTGAATCACTCCGTTGTGAACTATTTACGATTTGAATTATTTACAGAGTCTTGCAGTGATAAAGGAAGTTTTTCATCGTGTGGAGCATTAAGATTATTAGTGCTTGCAACACAATATAACATGCCGTCCTTGTGTTGAGTATTATTAGTTGAGCTAAACTTTAATAGTCACCTTGTACTCATTCGGGTTTATAGGCCTATGCTTTTATTATCTAATGAATTCAGTTTTATAGACCAATAGTGTTTGAGAAATAAACAGTTCCTGTCTCTCGTAACAACCCATTTTGTTTGAAACATCCAGCCTTAAATTATGGAAATTTTAACTATTACTGTTTATTCAAGACCGTTACAAAACACGAAGAAGCTCCTACAAAGAATCTAATGATTTTTTCATCATTTTGTTTATACATTGGCACTAATCATTATCGCTGATAATGGAACCTAAGAGAAAAAAAACATCTTTCTTGCAAATTTATTGCCAGCTCTTTGCAAACAACGTTATAAATTATGCAAATACCATGAAGTAACGGAAATTATTTACACAATGGAACCTTCTTTGGGCAGCGTCGTCGATGGCATATTAAAATTTTACCCGGGATTAATATTGATGAGTAATCCACATAAGGATCACATACTTCTTAAACGGTTTATACACCAACTGTTTCTGTACGGGATAAGTTTCATTTAATCAAAATTATATTGTCACACATTCAATGTTAAAAGAGATATTAAATGCCCCTTATTACGTCAGCAACAAACCCTTCATAACGATCTTAATATACTTTACATTCTTGAAAATTCTTCTTCCAAGTTCATACTTCCAAGTAACTTATCCAACCACCCTAATCCCGTAGCACAGACATTGCACTGCACCACTCATCCCTGTAATCCTCCTCGGAGACTAAAGCGGCAGTGGCCTCGTGACATGTCATAAATGCGTGACAGTGGGAGTCCTGGCAACGGCCAGTTTCTCCAATTATGCATGTCCTGAGCGTATATGGCTCTCGCGCTCTTCGTCAGCCTCAACTGGCTCGTATTCGTTGACGCGGTTGACGGTGGACCGTGGGGGACTTCGCTTCCTCTTTCGCATGCGAGGGAGGTGACAAACATTTGGATTTGGGAGGCCTCTGGGATGTTTGTAAATACTGAATAAATGAGCGAGCGAATGAAAATTGTAAATATGATATGAATGAGAACATTCATCTCAGTGAATTATTGCCTAATAAGGCAGATTGTAATTTTAGCACAATAATAAAATTTTAATAATAAACAAAAAAATATATCAGCTAAGAAAAAATGACCCAACTTTCGAAAACACAGAATATATAATCCCTAGCAAATAAAGGAGGTCCTTAGTACCAGTGACCGATGTAATAACAGCTAAAATCCATGTTGAAGATTTTTAAATTCGAAAATTTTACAAAAATGTCCTGAGTTCAGATTTATAGGATGTATTTACTAAATCCTTTAAACTGTACTTATATACAAATACACATATTTTTTGGTCGATGAGAGAAAGATGTAATCTATTTGGTATATTGAAATGGCATTGTTTCGACATACAAATGGAGGTTCTAAAATAATCTCCGTTTAACACATATTTGAGAGCTGTTATGTTATTTCTTCGAAACATTTAATCCAAGGACAGGATGGAGACATAAACAGTTAGAAACTCCCAACATTATTTAATAAATTTGATGAAGTATTTCTTTCATCAACCAACGCCGACATCCCAAGAAATAATTCACTCCCGGAATTTATTGAGATCCCAGTTTCAAACTATATGTTTTATATCATAATGACATGATTGATTACATAAACTCATATATTATAATGTTATTCCATTAATAAATTATTCAAATCTATGATACCGTTTGTGTTATAAAATTGAACGTTAATTATTCAGTCTGAAAGAAGGTGAAAATCATTAAGGGGACAGTAAGGTTTTTTTGTGGCGAGGACAGTATTCACCAGGTAACCAACAGAGGGTAGCCAAGTCGAGAAGTGTTTCCTAGGTCTATTGTCCTGCGACCTAGAACCTTAGATCCTTTTTACGGGGGTGACCAGCCAAGTATAGAAGGTTTAATAGTTCACTTTCTGGAATAATAACAGTTTTTGTAGACATCAGTGGAAACATCACACAAATGTTAGGGCATAATACTTAAAATATCGAAGGATTCGAAAATGTGAGCCCGAACGAACGTTAAAACGACAATGTTTACCAAGTACGTATTGTTGAGTTTTTCAAACAGCCTTCTTTTGTACATACAATAGAATCGGGAGTACTGTAAAGAAGTACTCAAAGCCCCTTCTTAAATTCATTTTATAAATTATTCTTTTCACATGCCCTATTGCTTATTGAATAGTTTTATACCCGAATTGAGTTTAGATCAAAAGAAACTGATCAATTGCCATATGTCTTAACGTACGACTGCTTAATATTTCTGTTAAGCACGTAATAATACTTCGTCGCAGCCAATAAAGAAGTGGTGTTGGGCTCTCGAAACAGACGTATTTATTTTAACCAACGGGTTCATTAAGGTCCGAATGACTCTCCACAAATCCAATGAAGATTCGTAGCCCAACTCAAGTTCGTCAAAGTAGTGATTGAAACTAGCTCTACTCATAGTCTGTATGATAGTGAGTCCAACTTAGTATCATGTATCATCCAGTAAGTTTCAAAGTATACAGTTAATTGAGTAATCCGTTACGATACAACTATGTATCACCTTTAGTAAAAATCAAATGGAGTCGACCCCGGAACAGTTCAAACCCAGGCACGCTAACTACTATACCACGCAAATAATGGAGATTGAGGGGAAATGGTAATAAATGCGGGACGAATTTGTCGAATTCTTCAATTTTTGGCCCTTACCACAGATCCCGTGCCGTTGGTATCGAAAAAGTTTAAACCTATAAGTAGGCCGATCCCCCGAATGGACTCAAAATAAAAAATGACCCATACACAGCCCAAATGACTACGTGCCTTTCATAGTCATGATTCTGTGCTTCATTCCTACGCATGTCTGAGGTATGATTATGATCCCATGAGATGATGAGCTTCAGATTATAATTTCAATTTTATTGACTGTATTAAACATCGATTATTTTATTAATAAATTAATTAGTAATAAAAACTAATTTAAAATCTGGAAGTCATGGTCAGTACGCTTTTGGCAGTTAACTTTTAGAAGCTGTAACTCGATACTCGTTAAAACTGGGTTCCATTAAAATCACAACTGTACCACAGAAAGCCTAATGTTACATGTTCTGGAGGGTTGGGTATGGGAGATTCTTCGCAGTATTGGTCTCATGCAGATTGCCAGTTAGGGTACACCGCTGTATGTTCTGATTTTGATGTTGTTCGGGCCCTTAGGCAGTAAATAAGTTTTTATTAAACTTAATTTTTTTGTTTGAGAGGATTTTTTTTATGATCGTAATTATTTTTAAATTATAAAGTTATTTTCTTTCCTTTTCTGATTGTTTCGGCTGGAGACAATTAGTATGTAAATATTGTATGCATCAACAGACAGAGGAAATAGTTCGAAGGATTATACAGCTCGAGGAAGTAAATAAACACGTCTTTGCGTATTAGAGGACAAGGCTTTAGGCCTGAGCCTGTTTTTAGTCAGTGATGAAGATAACTCCATACCGGACTGTTCCCCTGCAAACACCAAGTCGCTGTTTCTACAACTGAACTTCTCGGCCTTTCTGCCTGTTAATCTCTCCATGCACATCGCCGCCCTGCGGTTGACTATCCGAAGATCACCGTCCTGCGGCTGCTATCCGAACATCCAGCGTATCGTGACTATAAACGTTTTCGTAATTTTTATACGTTAATTATACTAACAATTATTTATACTAATATTCAGGCCTGGTTAAGTTGCTGATCAGTAATTGTTTTTTGTTTTGTTTTTTAATAAAATGAATTGTTATTTCTTTAATATTTTTGACTTTGTCTATTTATATGCCTTATTGTTGGCAAGTTTGTGAGCTAGCCGACACAATCAAACCTCTAGCTTCTCAAGACGTAACCGGCGCAATTTTCTGGCGTTTGGGGACTTCTTAATTTTTAAGAGCCCTAGCGCAAACAGATGTAATCCCTTTAAAGTTTCTTAAGCAGAAATAACAGTCAAAACACTAATATTTGGGTTCCATCCCAATCATACGGATAGCAGGTGGCAAATGGTTCACTATTATCTCACACCTGAAATCGTTCTGAATGTGTGCTACACTAGATTACGTTTGTACCTGTCTATACAAGTATGAACCTGTACAATGCCAACCTTTGAGTTAGCACATTCGGTCCCATTATATCTACAATGTTATATATATATAATATTATGATTGATATTATTTACTTATTAGCACCCTTTATTTTCAGCTGTTTCCTCATCATTTTTATTACAGAAAGTAATTTTTATGCACAAAATAGCTACATTTATAATAAGTAAAATCTCCCGGACTGTATTTACCAACCATTGGACGGTGAACTGACGCCGCATTGAAGTCCGTCTATTGTTCAGCGAACTATGGCAAGATATTGATACCCTCCTATTTATGGTTTAGGGTATTAAACCCTCCCTGGTCTGATAGGGTGAAACATAGCGTTCAACAGCGGTTCTTGCCAGACCCCACTGGAATCCTGGAATAATGGCCCGGACCAACATTGTGCTCCAGTGGAGCTGGACAAAGAGCTGGTGCCTGGAGTGCCTCTCCTTCGCCATTAAACATATCCGACAGAGCTTACCGTCCCTTCTACCTCAGAATATATTTTCCGGTCAATGACCCACCGTTACAACGAGGATTTACGCTTATTACATAATTGTGAACAGGTGAGAATAACAAGGTGAAAATTCAACAGAAAAATTATTAAGGTCAAGTAGTAAAGTGTTTCTTCACAGAAGTGAAAAGTTGCGAACACGGCTTGAACAACAGGTTTAATGACTTTATGAAATTATATTCCTAATAAACATATTAATCATCAGGGCGTAGAGATCCTTAATTTGATAGCCTAATCGTATATTTATGTTTTAATTAATGGCTCATCGTTAATTTTCTAGAGGTTTATTTTGTTATTATTATCCTCCCTCAAGCATCAAAGGGTGGTTTGTTCACTGCCTAATGGTATGTAAAGGTGCATTTTTTACTCATCATAAATGAAGGTATTTTATACTAAACTGATGAAAATAAAGGGCGGTAACTTTGAATAATATATATATTTATATACCAACATTTAACCACTACACCACACATAACTTACTTCCTATAATTCTCTGTAAAAAAAAAGTTGTGGCTATTAAAGGCAAATGGTAATAAATGCAGGATAAATTTGTCAAATGTGGTTGACACCTATGTGGTTACACCACATAGATCACGTTTGTACATGTCGATACCCGGCTGTGCCTGTACAATGCTACCCTTTGAGTTAGCACATTTTGTTCCTTCATATTTACAATGCTCTAGGAGCTTCTACTTGACAATGGACAAAACAAAGTTTTAAAATATACAAAAAAATTCAAATAAAAAAAACTGTTGGTGTTGGAGAAATTCCGATTAAGTACACCGATTGTACTCGTGAGACAATATATATATGTTTTACATATTTTTTTTTTGTTTAAAGTACTTACGCCTTCTTGCTTGACAGCAAAATATACAATGGAAGTAAACAAAATAATTTATAACTTAAACAAATAAAAAGTCGTGAACCGTCGGTGGAGTTGGCTGAACACTTAATTTTATTTATTTGTTAAACAATTTGTATACTTTACGGCGGCTTCGTCGATGTTATTATCGTTTATCCGGAAGCAAGGTATTTTCTTTGGCAAGTTGTTTGAACTTATCTATGAATAATTTTGCCCCAGGATGTTCAGATAAAAGCTTTTCAGCCGAAATCAAATATTGTCGAATTCCATACTGATTTTTCCACTGCCAAGTTCATAATAAAGCTGAAAGATTTGCGTCGAAATGATATCGAGGGTGTAAATTGAGTTAACGTGAACTCGCCGGTTCGTTGCACTCGGAATATTGAGTGCACAGAGATGATCGTACTACGGAGAGTCGGACTATTGGATGTCGGATCAGCGAGGTTCTACTGCCTAGGGTTTGGCGAGTACGAAACAGAATGTCTTTTGGGTGTAAGGCATTGCTTATTTGACCATTAACAACTTTAAGCAGTCTTTAAAAGGTTGTATGAAAACAAAAACATTTTACTTCCGTATCATTTTTTCTTGGTAGTACTCATTCCTCGATTTTTTTACGACGATGCCTTGAATCGTGTATAAATAGACCGGCCGTTCCATAATGACTCGGAAGTGATGGCCACGATAATGTGCAGTTGGCAACGGTTGCTGCAATTTCCTCTACAGGCCTCCAAGCACAAGTACACACTGTGCAAATACAAGCTGGGTAATTAGTGTACCGTTGAGGTATAAACAGCATTTAATCACACGGGTAAAGCGTGTAATCATCAGCCCTCTCATAAATCCCTCCCTCATCCTCCCATCCTCCTAATGGCCCTCCTTGGCTTTTTATTTTATCTTCTCGCCTCCCGCTGAATCTTTCTCTTTATCTCAGCAGGGCGATCTCGATAATAAGAGTCGCAGCATTTAGAATAACGATGAATTATTCATCGACTGAGTGTGACTCATAGATTTCTCATAATTAGCCTTATCTGTTCCGTCATATCGTTAATAAGTGAAGTGGGCTCGTTGAAAGGATACGTTAACGGCGGGAAGGAAATATTTTGCAATGACTACTTTTCGCTAATTACACCCCGCATTTTCCCTTTCGACTCCCACATCTCTCTAATTTTTGGCTTGGTATTGTCATTGGCTGAAGACTTGGGTAAGTGTGGTGTGTGTATATATACTTTTAATCATATATATTTTTTATATATTAAGTCTTTATTTCAACAAAATCACAATTGCGAAAAAAGATCGCATTCACACCATATTTACAAATTTAAATTTACTCTCTCACTTATATCGTATTTACAATTTTCATTCACAAAATATAGGCATACATACATAGCACAAGGATCTTCCAAATGGCCCACAGAATTGTCACCTTCCTGGCTATGGAGCCAAGGATTCGGGAGATCCAGAAGAGATCCTCCAGCAAGACAGTCTGGAGGAGAAAACTGATCAGTGCCAAAACTCCCCCCTGTCTCTCCACGTAACTTACTGATCTATACCCGAATGTTTTCGTCGGATTAGACTTCAAGGGTTCACGTTGATGGGGACTACAGCACTTTCCGGGTCTGTTATCAAACGACGTCTCATAGCATACCCGGCTAAGGGTTTAGCAAGTCCAAATAAATCGATTTCTGTCGAAATGAGTGATATTTCGGTACGAAATTTTGACAGCTGAAGATGTAAAGTTGATCCATGAACTCGGAGCTTTCTCACAGAGATATAACTACTCTATAGAGACAATTATTATCAATACATTATTACCATTGTAATCAACCTGAATTAAATATAAAATTAAAACAAGTTTAAGTCAAGGTTAGTGCAGAGATGGTTGTATTTTTTTTGGCATTATTTCAGTTATATCTTTAACGCCGTGATTGTATATTTAAACTCATTCGGGGAGCCCATCTATGCGAGGTAACACAGGGACGAGAAACGAGCCCTATCGTTGCGAAGCATAGTTCACCGCTCAAAGTGCAGTTTGGATTTCTAAACATTCCTTATTCAACAACCTAATTTCTGCTCACGAAGCAGGCTGAAAAAGAGACTCATCCTCTACAGAACTGTATGATGAGTACTTTTGATGAGGCAGGAATTGAACACTGCCTCTTGAGCTGTAAGCCGTGCTAACCACTCACTGGAATCAAGTGGACTAGGCTCCAGGGAACACTGCTAAGTCCCTTCTAGACATAACTTATATTACATCATCAAACAATTTTAATCCAACAGCTGAGCTAGAACCGAAATGTTTATTGCGATAACATGGTGCCTGTCATCTTGAAAAACATGGATTTAGTTGAAACCAAATGAGGTGATTTCAGAAGGAATAGCGGAGACGCGTAGGAACCGGATTGTTGCCACCATATCAATAATATAAGAGCAAATGTTTTCTTGGAGAATATTTATTGTCATGAGACATTAAGTGGAACTTTCCTAAAATTTCATGACTGTAAGCAAAAAAGGAGTTTAAAAAATTGTAGTTATGATATTATAGACTAGATTAACCACATTTTCGAAATATCATATAATAAGCAAAATATTACTGATGATCCCAAAAGTAAGAACTGCTGGTTTAAAAGAACCAATAGGGAACGAAAGCCCTAATGTTCATTCGTACTTGAATAGCTTTCTCAACTATTATAAAACACTCTTGCCATATGACCAATATACATAAGATTGTTCCCCGTTGTAAATAGAAAATCATAAATTAACCTTAATTTTAAGCGCTTGACAGCTGGGCTGAACTGGTTGGGATTTTTTTTCTCAATCTTCACTTGGGCCAGATCTCTAAACGTTAGGAAAACAAGCTATTTTTATACTGTTTTTTGTTTGTAAAATTACAATGAGCTTATCCAGCTCGATCAAAGCTTACACACAATTCCACACACTCAATATGTAAAGTCCCCAACCATAACAAAATTTATACAAAATCTGCCCAGGAGTCCCCATACCCCGGAGAATTTCTCTCGTGACGCAGGTGAATGAAGCTTAGGCAATGAGCCAAATCTGACGGTTTTGCCATACTCAGGCCATGGTGGGGATGACATCCATTGCTAAGTATCCCATGTGGTATAATTATCTATTTACAGTAGATTGCGAGGCCACTACCGCTTTAGCTGAAGAGGTGGATTGGAAAAGTTTCACTGTGTAAGGAGGAGTTGACTATAGGTTTTGGAAGTGTGGATATGTTTCCGTGGAATTTGGTAAATCTTAAGGTAATAAGATTAAGGACTGCACGGAGATCGTTAAAGAAAAAGTTGAAGGAAGCTTTAGCTATAGTTCTGAGGCTTTTGGATCGCAATGTTTGATTTATAAGAATCTTCAAGACTTACGGCGGGTTCCCACGGGGCGTGAATCACGAAATCGAGTATAATTGATACACTTAATACGGATTAAGGAAATTAATTACATTAAAATCAGTTTTTTCTTTATAATTTTGGAGTGGTAAATGAGAATGATTTTGCTATTGCATTAAGATGCTTCAATAAATACACGTACAAGTATAGCGAAAATTACATCGATTATATAGTAGTGCAAAAGATAAATTTAGTTGACCCCTGTGCGTATCGAACATTCGCCTTTTTGTCTATGAGTTATCGTCACGAGGGTATGACCTAAACTACTATTACTGAACAATTTAAATTTAAGCGTCCAGTGTTTGTTTGTTGAGCGGTGGATGGAAAGATGCGAGTGAAACAGCACATCTTTATGCAATGGTTTTTCGTCTGGTGAAAGTTAATGAATTTTTTTTTTTTTTGTTTTCTTTCGAGACAGCTCATGTATTATTCCGAAAGCAGCCTTGTTGAAGTTGATGCTGAATTTTAAATACGGCCTATATGCCAGTTCATTATTTCTCCGGTGCATTCTGCATAGGAACTGAGGGCAGTTGCGAGATCGTAATCTTCTGACAAAAACTTAATGAATAAATGGATTGTATGTTAAGTGAGAATGCTGATAACTTTTGAAGAGATTTAAGAAAGGATATACCGCATCTTTCTCCGATTGGAACTAGAAGATAGGAGAACCGTTGACTTTGCAAATAGGTTTTTTACAATGCAACAACTAGAAACCTCTAACAGATTTATTAAGTGCATAACGTACATTACCATTTATTGAATAAGTGAATATAAATTTAGCGTTTTGGAAATGATAAATAAAATTATTAAATCAATCATTTCGTGGCCACTCCATTTCTTTTTTTCAACTACTATAAACTGAATGTTATTTTTTGAAATGTAAATAACTCCATTTTTTCGGTATATTATATTATTGCATATTATGCGCACACTCCATGTTGTTAATCGTATATTGTTGGTACGGAACCATTGAACTTAAATATTTATGAATATTATTTTATTGATGGTCTGGTATCGATGTAGTGTTTATCAAAACATAAAACACCTGTCTCTCCACAGCTTTACTTATTTTCACCCGAACGTTTTAGACGGACTATGCAGTCATTCTCAAGGAACTGTAACACTCGAGACATACGAGTACATATACAATTATGTTAAACTTTCAAAGCCATGTCAAATTATGTTAAAAACGGTCAAATTTAAACGGCTTAAACAATTAAAGTATAATGACCAAATTAAACCATACCATAGAAAAATAGAAACGAAAATAAAATTAAATATACAGACCAGTAATAATCACTTAGATTACCAGAATGAATTGGATTAAGGATTAAATTTAAATTAAAAAAAAAAATATTTTTCTATTTGTTTTATATTATTTTTAAATCTAATTATTCTGGTAATTTAATTGAGATCAGGTGAATGCTTTTCAGTATCTTAATGTTTTGTTTTATTTTAGTGTTTTATTGTTTTAACCATTCTGATTTTAGTCATAACATTTCTGTATTGAACACAGGAATATTTGTTCCGTGGTTATATTTTGACAATTTGTTTTACTATAATTTATATCATTTGTGTGTGACTAGACAGTTAAATCTATGCATTTAATTTTAACTTAGTTTTATTGTTGTATGGTTTCATTAGGTCATTGGATTTTAATTGTTTAAACCATCCATCAATATAACTATTTCCTATTAGATGTAGAATTGAATACAAAATTTTGTTCAAAATAATTTGTAAAACATCGTTATTAACACAGCCGAGGTCACTAAGAGCGAGACTGAAATTAAAAGCCTAGCAGCGTGTGGGTCGGGATGATGTCACCCTCATGGGATACTAAAAATATGATTTTAATCTTCCAGCGATTCCGCTTTCCAGCCTGGAACTAGTTACTGGTGGTTTTCAGTACACAAAATAATATTTGGAATAGACAATTTGAGCTCTTATGAACTATCTTATTTATAAAAATAATACACTTTGATATTCAAATCATGATATCAAATATTTTCCAATATTTGCAGAATAAACTGGCGCTAAATGCAATGCATCTATGCTAAAACAAAGCAAAAGCTACCATCAACGCTCTTGATTATGAATAAAATCTTCATTTAAGTACATATAAATTTTAATTTAACAAAGGGATGTAAATAAAAAACCAAACATCTCATTCATATACACGAACTCAATAAGCTAACGAATGAAAAGAATTTTGAGTGAAAGAACATAGCCTAAAAGGAATCACCCCGTGTAAAATGCCATGAGAGAGTAATAAGAAATAGGAGTGACACTCCTCTTCTTGATCACCTGTATGGAAACTTAGGTTATCTTCTTAGCTCTGAACCGATGAATGGGTGTGTGTGTGTGAGAGAGAGAGAGAGAGAGAGAGAGAGAGAGAGAGAGAGAGAGAGAGAGAGAGAGAGAGAGAGAAATTTAGAGGAAAAATAACAAACCTGCTTAATAATGATTATATACAGTAAAAGAATATAAAATAAAGAGCGCGCAAACACTAAAATATCCACTACAAAATCGAAAAAAAATCAACAACTAAATTACGTTCGATCTGAGTGAAATGTGAAATGTTCTACCACTTAGTCACGTAATTTTCAATACTTCATCTCATATTGTAATTACTGACATGTAATCTGGTTCGTAGCCCATAAACATGATGATGCTGATGTCATAATCAAATCCGAACCCACTTGACTGGGAATATGAGTTTCCCTTCATTTGCATGGAAGAGGGTCCTTTTAGTTATTTTGTGAAAGAGCGACAGACTGCACCATTTGACAGCAACAAACCCCCTTCAAACAAACATCTGGAAGTAATCGACTTACCATGATAATGTCAGTGAAATGGAATTAGCCACCGTTTTTGCTTATTTATAAGCGCGGCTTATCGATCATAACTAAAACGAACGCCAGTAGACCTTACTCGGAGCACACATGCTCGCCCCCGACGAACACCCTCGGGGCAAAAAACAGGAACCCCACTGTGAGGCTAACGAGCCACGGATTCACAGAGCACCTCCTGCGGCGTCATTTTGGTCCGTCAGCCTGCTGGGATCTGTAGGGCAAAAATAAAACAAGGTGGTAACGGTGCCAAACACCGCACAATCGCCATAATTCGAGTTATAGCATGAAATATTCTTTTTTTATCTGAATTAGGAAAATTTGGATTAGGAAAAACTGGATGTGAACCGTCAAGATGCACAGTGATCTATCATCTAGCTGTCTTTGTAGAAACATTTTCGTAGAAAGCTATTTAGTTTTATTTCTTGTTTCTCTGTTATCCTTTATTGAATGAGAAACTTAAATACAACTTAATCCCAATAGAGATTAAAGAAAGTAAATGATGTTAAATCCTCTTTTGTAACCCCCCCCCCCCCCCGACTCTCAACCTCAGTTTTATTTATCAACTAACTCATCATATCCCAGACCTCCTGTCTGGGAGCTTAATCTAAGCTACGCACGTGGGGGCCGCACATCTCGACCAATCGGCAAGAAACTACTAGACGATCCGAAATTCTTCTTCGCATCTTAGACGAGCGTAGCAATCATAACAATAACAATCAAGGGACTGAGGGTCCTCCAATGTTCTTCGCATCCAGTCCATGCAAACCAGAAGTCTCCGCAAGATATCCAATACTCCCTTCTATATTATTAACCATGCTTTTCACACTGAGCTCAGCATTCATTTAAGAGCTAACCATCTCCCGCTACCAGAGCTTCCTGACTTCCTGGTCATCCTAAACCGTATGCCAATGCTCTATATTCCCATCTTATCCCCGGTAAACCAGAAACCAGAATGACGTTTAAGATGGAAGTGACCTCCTCCAAACCAACTGGCATTTCGTTTAAAGTGTGCTTCATAGAATACTAGACTGGTAGACTAAAGTGAGAAGTTCACTGGTTTGGCCTTTTCCCCAAAAAAGTAATATGACACTATAAATTGAAGTTATAAGTACTGCCCAAAATAGCATGTAAACATTTGAATAAAGACATTGGACATAGAAATACAGAATAATTAAAAAAAATATATCAAATTGGCGAAAAGATTGGTTCTCAACATACAAAAACAAACTCCATGAGAACAAACTTAGTAGTTCCCTGGATCAGTAGATCCTTGGACCTCATCATTTATGAACAATAAAAGTGAAGAAATCCTGCTTACTAGAATAAAGATAGGACATGTACGACCTACACACATCTGTTTTCCAAACAAGCACCTTCTTGATACACACATTGTTTGCATGTCTGCCGATAAATACTAACTCAGACTTCCTAACAGTTTGACAGAAATAGTGACAAAATCATCTATAAGACGATATTTTAACTTGAACAATGTTGATATCTGTCATGTAAACCTAAAATGCGAGCTGTGCCTTGTCATATTAGTGCTAATAAAAAAAATAGTTATGAAAAACTACTAGGTATTTTCGTTTTAAAATATTTCATTTTATTTGTTGAAAACCGTTTTGTAAGACCATAAATTAGCAGAAATACCGACTCTGAAACAACAGAAAAATCGTGATTTCTGTCACTTACTCCCCAACACATTATTTACTAAAATATTTCTTGAAGACAGTAACACAAAAAGTAATTAGAAAATCTTCCTTATGTTCTTTAATATGTCTTAAAGTAATAGAATCTTAGCTGAGACTTGTATGTTCGGTTTGAGAAAGTAAAAATGAAACGACAGGTTAATGGTTAAATTTTATTGTCGTTTCCAACCCTTTTCCTCCCGTTATTGTATGATATATCAACAAAACCCTATGAACGATCAACCCCTACAAGGCCCTATCAACGAAACCTTATGATATAGCAACATTACCCGGTATCACATTCCAAACACTTAAAATCACATTTTCAACAAATAGTCAAAAACAATCAAGTCAGTACAATGAAGGGTAATGACAGTTATAAGTATGTAATAATAGTTTACCACAACAAAACCCTAAATGATGAGTCCCACAAGGCTCATTAATTTCTCATATTCTCTATTCATTTGCATTTCATCTGTTTTGCACAGAACAGCGTAGACCAATGCCATGGTATTTTCAATTTATCGACAGAATCAACGAAACAAAATGAAACAAATATTTGAAAATAAAAATTCAATACCAACAACAAAGCATAAGTTATTGGATCATGGCAATATTTTGAGTGACGTTGGAGCCAAATTAGGACCCTAAACTACTTTACGCTTCGCCTCTTCTACAGTACCTAAACTTTTAAGCTTTCCATGAACTTAAAATTCAAAACTGATTCCTAACCAATATAAAAAAGTCTTCACCACACACCAATGAGCCATTTTCCACAAGACTAAATATCGAAACACCAGCTGATTCTGTATCCCGCCAACAAAAAAAATGTTTACCACAGTATTAAAAATCTAAATAATCCAATTTTTGAATCCTAACAACCCCATTCAAGAACCACTTCATGAGATAAAATGAAGAAAACAAAATACATTCGCGATGATAGCCTACCACTAATTTTTTTCCGTGTCGGGTAATATTTTCTTTCTTATTCAGATAAATTGACTCTTGCTGTGTACAAGTAGATTGTTTATTTGAAACTCCCACGGGATAAAAAAAATACATCTACTATTTTACAATGTAATTACAAATATTAAAAACGTAATTTTGAAATTAAAAAATAAAACTTGTGATGATAGTTAACTAAAGTACAAATACGTAATATATAGCATTAATTAAGACGTTAGGAGTTTAATTTGGTCTCTATGATCGAAAAATAATGTTTTACTTCTAATAATAAATGAACCTTCATTATTTTTCACGGAGCTAATTCTATTTTTGGCATCATTTTCACTTCCGTTGTTGTGAAACATACTCTCCCTCCGGAGTCGGCAATTATTCTGAAGACACGACGCGTCCGCAATACCACAGATTGGATAAGATTTACTCACTTCGGAATAACTCTATTTACTCAGAAATATCGAAAAAGGCGAGAGAGAGAGAGAGAGGGAGCGGTGGCCAAAACAAACTTCTGCGTTTTATGTGACATTTTTATTCGGTACTATATTCCTCTATTTCCAGACAGGAGGAAGTGAACCATGGCTTAGGGAGAAATATGAATGAGCGCTGATGGGTTTATATGTCCTATTTTTAGCGGCGTATTTGACCCAATATTGGCTAAATTGTTTTTAGCTGAATAAATTTTGGTGGTATCTGTCCCGGCCCGGTCAAGGATTTTCTAACCCAAGTGACAATAAATTGGACTTTTTTTCCTTTTCTTCTTATGTGGACTATGTCTATGGACTATATCTGTATGTTTATCGCAAGTGGTTGAAATATTCGATATATGACGTTTGATCAAAAAGTAAAGATAATTTTTGTTTATCTTAAAATGTTTTTATTTATTCATCAATAGCAATTTTGTCCCCTTCAAATCTATCCCCCTCAGGTATAATACACTTGTGCCATCACTTTTTCCAATCTTCAAAGCACTTTTCAAACTCACTTTTCCGACATAGATCTTAGGTCTTCTTTTCCTACCTCATCAATGGAGTCAAAACGTCGTCCATCCAAGGTTTTTTTTCAATTTCGGTAACAAAAAGAAGTCCCAGGGAGCCATGTCCGGCCAATACGGTGGCGTAGGAAACACAGCAATTTTCCTAAAAAATTTAGAACAATCAGTGAGGTGTGAGTGGGAGCGTTATCGTGGTGCAATTTCCATTGTTTTGTCACAATTCCACTCTTTCTCGTCTGATCGCTTCAAGCAAACGGCGCTTTACATCCAAGTAATATACTTTAATATAATATTGCATAATGTTGTAAAGATTCATTGCAAATGATTTATTTAGACCACTTGGTACCAAAAAAATAAAATACACAACGAAACCAACGTTGTAGCTATTAACAATTCTTCATTTATTGATTTGCTTCGACTATTATTTAATAGCTACCTAAGATAATAAGCTACAATTATTGAGTACTTTTTTTTGTGACTTATGTTTCTTAATTATTTAGTTAAAGTATCTTTTCAAATCAATTTATTATTGTGAAACAGTTGAAATGAGCATATACATATAGATATATAGTAAAGTACATGTTCGTATATAAAAATAAATTTATGTATTGAAAAAACAAAACAGGAAATCTCCTATATACCCTGGAATATCTCAAATATCTATTGACTGTGCAAAAACAACTCGGAACGTTTGATCATAAACATTTCATATTATTTGTAACACTTCTTCATAAAGGCGGTATTCCTCCATATGCTTGTCTGTCTGTTCTTCGAAAGCGGTCAGAAATATGATTCAATTGATCTGAAATTTTTATTTCAAAACCCCTCGAAAAATACTGATTACGTTTTGGTTAAAAGAAGCTATCAAACTATTAAATTTCAGATTTGTTATCTATTGCTATTTGAGCCGACTATAGAATCGTTTATTTAATTCCTTCCAAGCCGTTTAAACAGTTTTCTTATTCTCACGTGTTCAAAACAGAATTTTTAAAGGCAAAGATTGTTAAATATTAGCAAATCGGATAAAAATACCCAGTTGCTTAAATATATTATGTAACTCAAAGTTTACGATAGCAAAAAGTCATTACTCAATTATAAAAACTATTTGGTAACTGATCCAAGGATCAAATTCTCACATATCAAATTTAATTTTTTGGTATTGCTTGTCTCCTAATCGTTCATTGACTACCAGTCACATACACAAAATGCAATTTTGTTTATAGTGTAGAATGTGTACAATTTCATGTTTTGTTCTTGAAATAAGTTATTCCCTCAAGTCAGTCTAATGTATTTGAATTTTTTTTTAGAACGTTTCGAGCAGAGGAAAGATATATATAATAAAATATGTGAAGGTTCGTGGATTCATGAAACGGCATGGTACTTCTCTCTGTCAGGTGAGATGAGAAACCCAAAAAACAAAAAAGCAAAATAAAATAAAACCGTACAATTCATACATATTTCATGAAATACCGGATAAAGATGGAAATGTACAGGTGCCTCCACTCTGAATCCCCCCCCCCTCTCGTCAATAGGAAGGGAACTATGGCAGACTGACTTGAAATCTGCTTATTAAATGTACTGTAAGGTTCAGGTACTATTAATTACCAACAATTTTATATCTCTAAATTAGCCCTTTCAGTCAGTTGATCTTGAAGTTAGCAAAAGCCGTTACTGACCATCATAAAGTCGGGAGGAGTCGACATGCAATAAAACACTTTTGGGTAGGCCGATTTCTCCGACGGCAATCAACGGGGCCATCTGCTGCGGAGTGACTTGGGGCCCTCGATATACCTCGATGTATCTTAGTAAGAAATAGTTTTAATAGTTGGTCAATATGATATATGTTGTTCTTTTTAATAATTTTTCTTCATTCTAAATTTAATTATATTTTATTACAAGTGGGAGTCTTGCTTGATAGTTTCTCCAATCATGTCCTGACCGTCTGGGGCTCTCGCGCTCTTGGGCAGCCTCCGCTGGCTCGTATCTAGTGACGCGGCTAAAGCAGCATGGAGGACTTCCCAGGACTCAGCTTTCTCTTTCGCAAGAGAGGGAGGTGACAACTATTCGGATTTGAATACTACATGAATGAACTGGGGGCCAAACCCGGTAAACCACCCAATGACGCCTCATCTTACCGTCCAATTAGCCTACTCCCTATCCTCTCAAAAATATTTGAAAAACTCCTATTAAAAGTCTACTTCCAATTATTGAATCCAAAAACCTTATTTCCTACACACCAGTTTGGTTTCCGTCAACGACATTCCACTGCTCAACTAGGCCTTCTCGTTGTTGATCACATTCCCTCAGCCGTTGAAACTAAACAGTATTGTACTGCTGCATCTCTGGACATGGAAGCTTTTGACAGGGTCTGGCACGCAGGTTTGCTCTACAAGCTCAAACGACATTTACCACAGACCATTTTCCTAATCGTACAGTCCTACCTTTCAAACCGGTTTAGAATATTCTAACAGAACAGTGTCCTGGGCCCCATCCTCTATAACCTATACACCGCTGATGTCCCCTCTACTCCCAATACCTTCTTGGCAACACTTGCAGATGACACTGCAGTCTTGTCATCCCACCCAGACCCCGTCATAGCATCCCATAACCTTCAAAAACACCTTGACGAGATCGAGTATTGGTGTAATCAATGGCGGATCAAAGTTAATGAAGCACAATGTTCCCACATTACCTTCACCCTTTGTCGCAAGACTTGTCCACTAGTTTATTTTAATTCTATTCCTCTCCGTGTGCCCGAGATAGTACGTTACTTAGGCTTCAATCTCGACAAATCCTGACATGGAACCCACATACGAGGCTAAAAATACAAGGACTAAACTGACGATTTGGACAACTGTACAGACTACTTCAAAGGACATCCCATCTCTCAATAAAAAATAAATTACTAATGTGCAAAGTTACACTTAAGCCAATCTGGACATAAGGAATAGAACTATGGGGGACAGCCCAAAAGTCGATCATCAACCGTATCCAATCCTTTTAATCAAAAGTTCTGAGAACAATAGTAAATGCCCCTTATTGCGCCAGCAACAAAACCCTTCATAACGATCTTAATATACCATACATTCTTGAACTCATCTCTTCCAAGTTCATGAAATTCCACAGTAACCTATCCAACCACCCTAATCCCCTAGCACAGTCATTGCACTGCACCACTCATCCCTATAATCATCCTCTGAGACTGAAACGGTAGTGACCTCGTGACCGGCTATAAATGCGTGACAGTGGGATTCGTGGCAACGGCCAGTTTATCTAATCATGCCCTGAGCGTATGAGGCACTCGCGCTCTTCGTCAGCCCAAGACTCCGCTTTCTCTTTCACATGCGAGGTAAGTGACAACCATGTGGATTTGGGAGGCCCCTGTGCTGTTTGTAAATACTTTATAAATGAGCAAATACTGTGAATGAAAATTGTAAATATGGTATGAATGAGAACATTTATCACAATTACTTATTGTCTAATAAGGCAGATTCTAATTTTAGCACAATAAAGAAAGTTAAAGTTTATTGAGTTCAAATTATTCAACATTTACTGCAAAAATAAAAATTGTTTTAGCACAATTTTTTTTTATCGCAACATTTGTGGCCTTGTCAACAGAGGAAAACGTCGCACCTTCTGCATAGCTAACTTGGCAGAATTACTTTGAAGCGATCATTAATCAAAAAGGAGCTTTGGTTTAGAATGAAACTACTTTCACAGTCATTACTTCACGTAATCCCGAGTTATGTTGCATATTCTAGACGAAAGTTTTTGGCTTTCCACCAATTGCATACCTTCTATTCACATATTTTTTTTCCCAATTTCTTGATTGACACTGTCGTTCGATTTCAAATGAACAAAAATACACTCCTCACTCCACGTAATCCAAAGTTACACTAGGTCGAACTCACAAAGCGTGAAACGCTTCCTCAGGACCAGTATTTCAACAAAGTGCGGATTGCTTGCCTAAAAGCGAACAAACGGAAAGAACTTAACAAAGAACAATAAAAGCCTCGCTGTCAATGATATACATAGAGTTAGTGAAACGTGGCAAAATTCGGTGTGTCCTTTAGCCCGATGGGATTCCGGTCCCGGTAAGAGCCAGTGGCTACTTCGACTGACGACTGAGTACGTTAAAAGGAAAAACGTGGAAGAAAATGAGATGTACTGGGGTAATCAAACACTATAAACTGCACATGGAACGTTTAAATTACATAAAAAACTCGAAAGATGTAACAACCGAAAGGAAAGATACTAACACTATACCATTTAACATAAGTACATCCCAACTCACGATTTGTGTGAGAGGGGATAGTAATTGAACCTGGTGCGAAAACATTCTACCAGTACATACATCACTAACAAAATAAAAGTTACAAAATATATCAGATAAAATTACTTCATACAAACACTCTATTGCTCATGCAACACTCTATATGTATTAGTATAGAAGAAAGAGATACTAAATACTTCATAATCGCAATTACCGGAGAAACGTTTGGGCATCCATTCTGTTTAACCCAGTATGCCATTACCCTAAAACATAAACATAAACAATAAAACGGTAAGTTGCAAATCAGATGGCGGAGATGGGTTTGACCAATGTTCTCCCTCCTTGGTACAGTCGGAATGAACTGCATATAGAAGCTATACTTAACGATGAACTCATTCTCAACCTTTCAATCAGTCCCACCCTGAGTCAGTTAGTCTCCCTCAGTTACTCCTCCTGTATTTATAAATGGTAATAAAAATGGCGTGAGATCGTTAATTGTCACATGTCATTCTTGGTCCAAAGGTCATCTTATGCCCCTTGGATATTTTGTTCACGTTCCAGCACTTTTCCGATTAAAATGATGCAATCAAGAGACACCTGTATCTAAATAGGATCTTTTGGTGATCATTAGGAGTCATTCATGAACGACTTCACTTTTCATCCAGACATAAATAAAAAAAAGATAACTCGCAAAAATTGTTCTTTCCAGTTCAGCTGCGATGATTCAAAGAGAACCAGCAGTTTTCATAAGTCTCTCATACAGTCCCATCCCCCCCCCCCCCGTCCTGGCATTCCCACATCTTTCCAACCGCTCACTCGACAGATGTGGGAAGGTTCGCAGCATGAAGCTTTGCCAACAACAGCGGAGTTTATTTCGATCAACTCAAGAACCATTATTCAGAAGGATAATCTTATGTAATCTGTTCATGTACAATGGGAGAGGATAAGTGCATTTTATTATCGCTGCTGCAACTAATACGGCTGTCCGGGAAGTGCGTTTAAGAAATACAATGGGTGGTGGGGAGGTTGTTGGTGTATCGTCCTCTCCCGTCAAGCTGTCTGTAGTACTGCCATAACCGTAAACAAATAATGTCAATCTCTGACCGTATCAAGCGATTCCCTTGGTATAAATAAATATAGATTATTTATAAGGGTGAATATATTCAACAGTGCATCGATTATAATGTAATGGTCACCATGCCATACATGTGCCATACCATGGCCAACATGTTTAATCTCAAAACAGAAACCGTAATATCATGAAGAGATCTCGATTGACTCACATGGTATGTTTGTTGGGTAAAAATAACCAAAACAATATACATACCAAGTCTATTATATGATTAATGCCTGCTTGTACATTTACTTAGACACTGAAAGACTATAGACAGGTATTTTGGGGGGTTAATATTATACTTCTGATGATAAATATTCAATATACATTTCAAATTATTATCCCATACGTGATAACAAACGTTCAAAATTTCATTGCACGCGGGAATCAAGCAAATTGTTAAAACTTCAATTAAATCTTCACATGTAGCAAGCATTGCTACCATGTTGTGGAGGAGGTGAAAATTTCCAATTAAACAAAAACAACTTTGTTGTAATAATGTTTATTTGACTTTGAGAGAGATGAAGTCTAAATTTGGTTTATATCTTGTGGATTCGAGAAAGCACCGTAGTGAGCCCACGGTAGTCAAGCCCTAACTGCCAGTTGGCACACTAGTCCCACCAGCCAGGTAGACTGGTCAATAAAGTCAGGCAGGGAACTAGGCCTGATCAGAGGAATTGGGTAGAAGCTATGTTGTGCACCGATTTTATTCTACAAATCAGCAAAATGTTCTGATGTTTTATAGAATCTTCACCAAAAGCCGGAATATTCAGCGCCAAACGTGGAATCAGAAACGCCATTCAAAATCCCGATTTTCCAAAATGTCATGGATCCCGACTTTCTTCTTGGTCCACCGGAGTACAATTACCTATTGTTTAATCACACTTTTTTTTTTTTTAAGACAATGACGGCTGAAAACATTTCTGGAATTGAAAAAAAATAAATAATAAAACTAATCTGGCGAATTATTCTCATATTCTAGAAGAAAGGGGAGGATTAAAGGACAGGGAAAAAGCCTTACAATTGATATCTATAAGACTATGAATTGCAACAAAAGTAGTTTAGGTAGTTTTTTATTTCTTTTACAATCACTGCGGTTTTCCTCGGCCTGTAATAGATACATATGATTGCCACAGTTCCCTATTTCCGATTTCAAGGCCGGCAAAACTTCCTTCCGTTTTACTGCTTCTCTATATATTTCCATTCTGATCTGGGATTTCTTCTTCTACCTCTCCTCATTTCTGCTCATAAAACATGATTTTTTGTGGCATTTCACCAGGTGATATTCTTTTCAAATGTTCTATATATATATAAGTGGTTTTGATTTTATAGTTTCCAATATCTTCACATCAAACAGCTATTGCACAGAAATCTATTTATGCACTTCGTATTCATGCCCAATATTCCTTATGCATATGAGAAGATATTCATAAAATAGTATGAAACTATACGCATCAGTCATCTTACGTTGGTTTTAATGATTAACACGCTGTAAAATTAGACTATCAAAGTCTCAACGCATATTAATTATTATTGATCAGAACGTCAATAACTTTAATTTGATACCAACATGTAATTAGTTAATTAGAGGCTGTCTACTATTTTTCATAGAGTTAATTATCTTGTTTTAATGTCTTGGAATCATCACATGGAAAATGCAAAATATCATGCATCTAAAAAATTTGAGTTATGAACGCTTTGTTAATGGCAGTGTCAATATATTTTAAATTCTAGTTCAAAAAAAAAAATAAGTCAATAAGGAAATTAAGATCATTAATATTTTACCATAATCATAATTATAGATTATAGATCATTATCAACTAAATCAATTTAGATTCACACTGGGTTGCCCAAAAGATTCTAGAATGATCCCATTTTATTCAAAGTCAGATTAGTTAGCACTATATCCGCAAATGCTACCTTAGTACCTTCTTACACATACTCTTCCTTACCCAACCACCATCTCTTCTCCGTATTTAACACCAAAGCAGATGTTCATTTACGTCAAATCCACTGCCAACAATCCATCTTGTGTCCTTACCCCCACATTTGTTGTTACCCAACTACTAAACTACACAATTCTTTCGACATAATCACTATAACCTTCTCAACCCCCCCCTCCCACGTCCATTTGCCATGCACCTTACATTAAACGTGTTCAAAATGGGAGTATTTAGCTAACTAATCAAAGAGTATTGGATATTATAACATCAAATTGAATAATTTAGGTTACTATTATGCAGTAGTAAAAATCTACTTGTGGTATTTTTATTTATCTTTTTTTTAATGTGTAAATATAGGTAATTATATATTTAAATAGTATTCGTGAATACCCAATTGTGAATTAGTTTGCATGTGTGTGTGTTTTATGTAGATTTTTTATTTTTATAGCAAGTTCTTGTTTTATTTTCACCATATTGTTTTTATTTACAATTATTTCAGTTACTTTTTTTTACTATTTCAAAAATATGCGCCATTTATTGAAATTTACACAGTTTTTGTTTTATGTTTTCTTATTTAATTTTATTTCTCTACACATTGTAACTAGTTGTAGATAATAACTGGTATTGTTAAAGATCCAACTATATGTTAAATAAATGTTTGGCTTGGTTGATCATTATTATTATAATTGTAAACCTGTATTGGCCATTAAATATTTTACCATTCATTCTGCATTTGTGCATACTTATGAAAAAAATGGCAGTGAGATTCAATTGTTGAGCTGTCCCCTTGTAGGACTATTGTTCCTGGCTTCGTTGATTCCCTCAGTAGCGTGACTAGAACTATCGACGACCCACAACCGGAGAGCTCCCATAGATTTCGCTCGGATCTAGAAGGTGGGAACCATTGCCATGCATCATGCCATTCGAGAACATTTTCACAAACGTTTTCCCCTCTCGAAGCACATTAAACTACATCCTTCTGAGCACTTATATCATGAACATGCATTCAGACCTTGTGAATATATTTACAATGCTTGTTCATCTGTGTACATTTGTTTTGTTTTTTTAACGCTACATTTCTCTGACTGAATTCTGACTTTTGGAGTCTATTCCACTTTCTTTGTATTCAGTGGCAGTGGGAATTAGTTTTGCTTTGCCATTCAATAGTGAACAATATATTTTTTTTTGTAATCGTAATTAATTTTCTTGCTGAGCCTGAAAAGAGAGATACATGTCATCTACATGTAGATCTCCTTACTTTTATGAAGTTGATGATGGTGTTCTTTGATACCGACAGTAGTAATTTGAGTTTAATGTGATTTATGAAACAATCAAGCTATTGAGAAAAGTATATTCCCGCAATCGTAAATATGTATGATTTGTTGAATACTATGCCAAAAACGTAACATTTGTAACACACTAAACCTAAAAGGCCGAATTTTGTTTAGCCTGGTTGAATGCAAAAGAGCTCCATGTGATGTACACAAAAATACACTTTTAATCACCTGGTCTCCGGGTCTGGTGTTCTCCGAAGCCCCTTCTCTGAGGAAACCTCCGGATCACATTCTACAACTGATTAGACAGCGTAACAATATCAAGAACAGTTGGTTTAGAACCAAAAACAGGGACTTTTTGGTCGGTTTCAAAACCGGTTTTGAATGCTCTTACAAACCAAGTTAAGTCCCTGATGGCCCAGTGGAAAAACTCCGTCTGGGAAGATCGCCTCACTAGTCTCCACGGCGACCACAAGCAATTGTGGAAGCTCGTGAAGAGATGTAGGTCCAAAAAGAACGGTGTAAGGCTGGCCGGGCAGTTCATCCCCACCACCGAACAGACGGACATACTGGCAGATCATTACGAAACTGTGAGCCGTGGCCAAGGCAAGCCAATAGGAGCCCTCGAACCCCCCCTCCCTCCCCACCACTACCGAAATCTACACCTCCCACCGGCAGGTCGCTGGCATCATTCGAAGAACGAACGGAACAAGGCACCAGGTGAAGAAGGGATCCAGAACATCCTACTCAAGCAGCTACCGAGGAAAGGAAACTCGTACATCACCAAAGTGTTAAACTCCTACTTCAGGCTGCACTATTTCCCCCAGAACTGGAAGCACGCTGTAGTGGTCCCCCTGCTGAAACCAGCAAAAATCGGGTATTAGCCTTCTCATTACCGCCCCATCAGTCTGCTGACTCAACTCTCAAAGCTGTTCGAGAGAATCATCCACTTACATCTCTCCGAGCACTGCAAGACCCAAGAAGTCATCCCACCAGAGCAGACTGGTTTCAGCACAGGCTTAAGTGCGGACAACAACTTGGTGATACTGCAACACCACGTCACATCAAACGTCTGAAGCAACAGAGCTACCGCTATGATCTCACTGGTCTGTTCGAAAGCCTTCGACTCTGTGGATCACTACACCCTACTCCAACGTCTGAGGGAATACGAATTCTCGGAACAGCTACTGAACCTGATGACTTCATACCTCACAGGCAGAACTTTTCGGTACGGATAGGCACCACGTCTACGGCCCGAAGAAAATACACTGCCGGTGTCTCCCAAGGATCAGTGCTAGGCCCCCTGTTGTACAACATTTACACCGCCACATCGTAGGAGCCTCGTACCCCAACTGCGAGGTATCGGCGTATGCAGACGACATAGGTGTCTACAGCACTAGCATCAATCCCACCAGAGCCCTGAAATTTGCTGAGAGCGCCAGTCAAAACATTGCTGGGAAACTCGACACCGTCAACATCAAAGTAAACGCGGCCAAGACGCAAGGAATTAAATTCAGTTATAAATCTGGAAGAAAGGAGTTACCTAAATCCTTCACCTTAGACGGCAAAAAGTGCTCCGTGAGCAACAAGCTATGCTACCTTGGGATTACCCTCGGTAGACACTTGTCGTAAACGACACACCTCAGCAAGAAGTTAAAGAGTGTTAGGAAAAAGTTCTACAGCCTAGGACACCTACTTCACAGCCCGGCTTTATCAGTACGCCTTAAGCTGCTGATTTACCAGAGCGCCCTGAGACCTGCTTTGATGTACGGGACCCCACTGTTCAAGTATCTAACTCCTAACACTCTAAAAACACTCCAGCAATTCCAGAACAGAGTTCTCCGCATCTCCCTCAAACATACCCTGTTCGACCGAATGAAGGCAGACGAGATCCACGAAAAATTTGAAGTGCTCACCATCCAAGATTTTATCAAGAGACGACACATCAAATTTTTCGATCCACTTCGACACAGCCACAACCGACTATTCTCCGACCTTCAACCACCACCAATGCCCGTCCTATAGAAGCACTGCTAGACCGCCGAAGCCTGGAGACAGATAGACCTCATAGAACCCTGACGGGGACTGAACGATCCACACCCAGCCGAGAGATCGAGAGGTCGATCTCCCGGCCGACACAACCGAAGCACCATGACCCCTTCTACCTGCTCAGGGTGGGTCGATCTCCCGGCCGATAGGCCGACACAGTGCAGCCCTCTTCAGAGGCGGGGCCAGGTATGACCTGGCTGACTACAAACCAATGCCTAGTACCCCTAGGCTCCACCATAGGTAGACTATCACTACCTTCCCGAACCCACCCGCCTCCTGCAGACATCCCACACCCCATATCCTTCTCATACATCCTTCAAATAAGACTCTCCTTAGTGAAAGGCACCCATCAATCCAAAATGATTTTCCTTTTATTTTTCCCACATCCTATTTTTTATAAGTTTGAGAGCTATGGAAAAAAAAATAACAATAAGGCTTCATTAAAGGACTCAGCTCGGACTGCAATCTAGTGAAACTGCAGTGGCACGTTGCATCGAACATGCGAAACAACAGAGTCACTGCGATGATCTTCCTTGACTGTACGAATGCATTCGACTCTGTAGATCATCGTGCACTCCTGCGACGCCTGAACGAGTACGAATTTCCTGCGCAACTCCAGAACATCATGACTTCCTATCTAGCAGGCAGAACCTTTTCTGTGCGAATAGGAGCCATATCAACCACCAGAAGAGATTTCGTCGTCGGAGTTCCCAAGGGTCGGTGCTGGGACCCCTACTCTAAACACCTACACCGCGCACATAGTAGGAGCATCATACTCCAATTGTGAGGTATATGCGCATATGCGGACGATATAGGGGTCTACAGCACCAGCCTAAACCTAGCGAAAGCTCTAAAGGCTGCAGAGGGCGCCAGTCAGTTAATCACAACAGGCTACGAGCTGTCCACATTCAGGTGAACCCGGACAAATCTCAAGGGATCGTCTTCTCCTTCCAGCATGGAAAACGGATGCGCCTACCCAGCCTCACCATGGACGGGACTGAATGCAAACTTTCCAACAGCATATGCTACCTAGGTATCAACCTAGGCAGACACATGACGTTCTACACACACCTGCAGAAGAAGCTGAAAAGAGTACGTAGGACTTACTACTCTCTCCAGCATTTCATCACAAGCCCGGCTATATCCCTTCGGCTGAAACTGTATAAGAGCGTCCTGAGGCCAGCTCTACTGTTTGGGACACCACTCTTCCGATTCCTACACACTAGTACAATAACTAGACTCTAGAGCTTCCAGAACAAAATCTTGCGCACGGCACTATGGCATACCCCTTGTCGTGATATGAAGGCTCCCGACATCCACGAAAAGTTCGAGGTCCCTACCATCACCAAAGCCATCCAAAGAAGACACATCAAGTTCTTTGACTCGATGAAACATAGCCAAAACCCTCTGCTTCGAGACAAGATACCCCCACCGCTACCGGCAAGATGGCAACTTTCAAGATCTCGAACTAAAATTTATTATGAGATTGCATGCTTAATTGTAATATAATAATTAGATTACTACACCAAATATATTAATAGTATATTATGTACCTGGAGGGCTCTATATACCTTGTTAAATAATGTACTCTAATCCGTACATCTGTGTATAAAAAAATGTTTTATTAATGGATAAAATAAATGTTGATTAGAATACGTACATAGGAGTGTAAATACATACACTATCTTCACTCCAGTGTGCCTGCATAGATTAATCTTTGATTACCCTTACTTCAATGTTGACTGGAGACAAAAGCTGACATGATTCTTGAGTGGAGATAAACATGGCTGGTCTGCCAGGGACAAGGGCTGGGTCCAACAAGCTTCCTAAGATTTGGTGTGGTCTCTGTTTGTGAAATATGACCGTGTCTTCTGTAGTAGCGGCTCACGCTTCAAGCAAAACTGTTTTGTTGCTCTTTTCTGCCTCCAGATAAAATCTGGAGTACCAAAGCTCTATAGGCAAAGCCATAAACAAGGCGAGTTCATCATTGATTCCATGTTGCTTTATGTTTCTAGTCTATTCTTTTAACAATATTTTTATATTTTTATTTAATATGCTATATCTGCGTGATTTCGGGGCTAGACGGTTACAAAGAGAGAAGTAGTGGTCGGCAGAATTTTTTCACCAGAGCTGGGCACTTCTTGCCTGTTGACCCCCTTGGCGAATTTAAGTACCTATCAAGTGGCCTTTCTTCAATCTTTTCATTGTAGGCATGGCTAATTAAATGAAGTTCGAAAAACCAACAAAAAAAGTATTATTAATCAGGACTATAAGACCTTTATAGACTCACCAATTCATCAACGGTGATTATTTTCTGCCAATTGCTGATCTCATTTGACGTATCCATATCCACGAAGAAAGCACCAATTCCCAAATTTAACAATTTACTGAAACGAAAACAAGAGAATGTCTTCTCGAGCTGGTGTTATTATTGTTTGATTTATAATTTAATGCTATTCATTACGAACACTGGACTCTTATTAAGCTATGATTTAAGAAACATAGAACAATGTAAAAGACACTAAAAAAACAGAGAACTTCAGAAGACAGATACTTGTGAGTCTGGAAGTAAATAACTCAATATTTCCAAATTATGTGTTCCGGCGTGCTAGATTTACCCCCACTTATATAGTTGCCATTTTAGTCAGTGATAAAAAGGTTGTTCTTTAGGACATGTGAGTTTTGATTGATTTCCTAAAACATTTTATTTATAACTTTTTGACGAATTTATTTTTTAAATTATATTTTAATGGTTTAAATTGTTACTATAATCAAAATCATATTACATTATATATTAGCCTAGATTCAAACTGAGGCACTAATTATGCTTTGCTTTGTCCGGCAGTCTCACACGTTTAGCCAATAGATCAAACTCTTGTTGACTGCGGCACATGTACACTGAGACATCGCGTTCGTAAATTCATACAGTTGCGAAATGCTGGTAGCTCGATTGCGGCAGATGTGAGCAATTAATAATACGGTCAGTTAGAAAATTATTAATTACAGGGACCGGCTGGTACATAGTTAATTGGGGGTGCCCATGTTGTTACATGGCGAACATTGATTAACAAAATAAATTACTCCATTATTGGAACAGCGGATGTCAGGCATAACGCGTGCAAACAAGGGGGATATTGGAACCTCATTGCAAGTTGTTTGTGGGTTTTATTAATATGTCACTTTACTTTATTACCCATGGTGGAACCAAAGTAAATAGCCGAAAACCTGTTAAATTCAATATGGGTCAGAAATAAACCCATTTGAATGAAAAAGCTACACAACCTACAAAAAACGTATCTGATTCACGGATACAACATTAATTTTTGTCACTAAGCAAGCAAAACTTATAGAAAGATAAAATACAATCTTAACTTTGGTGTTTTACTCGATTAAACGTTAAATAACATTTTAAAGTTTCTTAACTCGTTATTAATTGTTTACCTCATTAGACAAAACCTGATCCAGGTGGAAAGCAGCGAATTCTAAAATTTAACAATTTACAGAAACAGAAAAAACAAGAGAATATCGAGGTGGTGTTCTCATTCTTTGATATATAATCCAAGGATATTCCTTACGAGCACTGGACACTTAATGAGCTATTATTTAAGAGACAAATATAAAATCAACAAAATAAATACATAAAAAGGGAGAAAACTAAAAAATCTGATACTTGTGAGTCTGGAAGTAAAGTACAAACAATAGAAATGTTAGCAACACTAACATCCGGCGTGCTAGATTTACCCCTACTTAAATTGTTGCCATTTTAGTCAGTGATGACTAAGGTAGTTAAGTGATTTATTTCCTAAAACATTTTATTTATAACTTTTTCTGACATGTATTTATTTTTAATTATATTTTAATCTTTTAAATTTTAGCTGTTTTAATATTTGTTCAATCATTTAATTACCATAGTCTGAGGATGGCAAACGCGAGCTGTCAAAGGGACAAGCATAACACAAAGGAAATTACTGAAAAGAAACGAACTATGGATGACATTTAAAGTTAAATTATATACCATATCTTCTAATCTAACAGCTCCATTACATAAAATGAAATTTTTTTTTATAAAAAATACACTTTTTTTTTTTTAAATAATATAATTATTTTTTAAGACACCTCCCGCCACTTCAGACGAGTCTCTTTCGGTAAATTTTCTTCTTCACTTTATATGTACAGATTTTGTTAGGTTTGTATAAGTTTCAAAAATATATAATAGATGTAAACAAACGATGTTTTAAATAATAAGTAAGAAGTGGCAAGACTACTAACCCTTGATAAAAATTAGTTAAAATAACTGCTGCTCATTCTCGAGCCACGAGCAGCTTAACTGAACTTGGAGGGAACAAGTTTGGGCCCAGTTTGGATCTGGTTTGAGCCCGGGCACTACGGCTCAACTTCACAGCTTTCTCGTTAACTTAAACTTTCTATACTGGGGGTTAATCTCCTTGATGAGGAGTGAGATCTCACTGAGTGGGGTCGTGAGCGTTAAGTACACGTTTCAGTAGGATGAGTGTGATGAGAATGGCAACAGGACAAACGGACGACAATGTGCTGATTAATGTAAAAGGCTCTATGCTGCATGTAAGGCACCTTCCATATAAGCAATCTTCTAGCTTCTACTGAGTTTAAAAGCTGCTTCTGGGTTATTATAAAAACCACTTTATGGTCGAAATCCTCTTCATTTAGCATAGGTATCTAATTATTCCCTGTATTTAATTTATACACTAATCATTATATATAAAAATTAACTAAACATATTAGATATATATTTATAGCTTGGAGGTTTAGAATACTATGTCACATTTTCCTGACTTTACAGGAGAGCAGTTTGAAGTTTTATTTTTACAACAGTCAACGAACCCCTTGTCGGGTCGTCACGAGGGGGATGCCTAGTTACCCTAGCCCTGGTGACGAAGTGAAGGTTGATTAGGTTGTAGTGAAGAGCTAAATATATTTAAATTACCCTACACTCTGGTTCATAATGTATTATAATAGAAATGTGTGTAAACTTCTTGTAATAAATCATAGAGGGATCGGCAGATGTAAACAAGTGACAAAGGGTCCTGCCATAAAACCCTGGGAGCACACCTACCCCTATTAAGATAGACCTTCAGTCACGTCCAAGCGGTCATAAAATCATGCCAGGAACAGTTTAGTCACGTAGCTCGGGAGGTGGGACATCATAAAGCACACCCTTTTGGACCAACGGGATAATAAAACAGACCACCTGCAGACAGACTCCGCCTTCCACGAGGGAGGGGGGTACAATATTTATATAAGTAAGTTTCGCCCTGAAAACTCACTCTGTTTCTTAGTCTCCACAGCCGCACTTGTCACCACGCCAGGGCCGCTTGCCCTGCTAGGCTCACTTTTCACTCTTTTCTAGTCTCTTCATCCAGATAGCCGCTATCACTAGTCGCGATACGCCAGGGCCCCAGGGCCCTGGGAGTAACTTGGCCCTCCACTGGTCCACACACTCTCTGCCACACCTCTACGACGCCACCTTGCCTCACAGCCTCTAGCAGACCTCTGACGACTTGTACCTATTACGCTGCCGATCTCTCGCCCGAACTCTGAAAACTGGTCTTATTCTTTATGAACCTCTGAACCTCATCCTGAACACAGTGTATTGTCGGGACACATCCCTATCAATAAATGGAGTCAGATATTAACGCCTACATGGAACATGGTCCATGTTGTAAACTATAGCAATCCGCACTTGTCACCAGGGCTAGAGTGATCAGGCACTCCCCTAGTGACGCCCCCCGATAATTGTTGACACCCGACAATTGTTGACCCTTTACCGACAAAGTTTATAACCTGGACAATCGTTTCATGACGGCTTTACTATCTGACTCCATTTTTGATAGGTATGTGCCCCGACAGTGCACTATGTTCAGGAGAAGTAGTATAGGGTAGGTAGTTTGTGTGGTCTTGGAACGACCACGAATTCACTCTCGGTATTTGAGGGTAGGCGAAACCCGTCCGGATCCCAAACGCGAGTGTGAACCGGAGAGAGGCAGACTGAATCGCCGTGGAAAACACTCCTTGGTAAGTTTGTAGAGCCACGACAACCGTTGTCCACTAGGGAGAGGTTTCTCCCAAGGAGGTGCTAGATTTAGCGAGACGAAGGCAGAGATTCCCACTAGGAAGGTGTGGGGTCTGACAACGACAATGATCTCCCTCGTTATTGTATCAAATAAGATCCCAGTATGCGGTAGGGCTTTGTGTAAACAGCCGAAGGGCTGACCTACATGATGTGGGGTAGTGGTTTCCCAGCTCATACCTTGCAGCTGTGACCTCTTTATTGTTTACACATTTACAATGACTTATTTATGTTATTTACATTTGTTTAAATTAATTTGCAATATATATACAATAGAGTATAGGGTGATTTATCTTATGTAGTTAGTGGTCACTACACCCCTTCTTAACGATCTTAATATGCCCTACATTCTTGAATTTATCTCTACCGAGTTTATGCAATTCCATCGAAACCTATCTTACCACCCTAATCCTTTAGCACAGTTATTACACTGCGCCCCTCATCCCTATATTCCTCCTCGTAGACTAAAGCGGCAGTGGCCTCGTGACCTACTATAAATACGTGTCAGAGGGCGCCCTGGCAATGACCAGTTTCTTCAATCATGTCCTGAGCGTCTGTGACTCTCGCACTTCAGTCAGCCTCGACTTGCTTTTATCCGGCCACTAGGCTGACGAAGGAGCGTGGGGGACTTCCCAAGACTCCGATTCCTCTTTCGCATGCGAGGAAACGTTGGTGGAAGCTCACGCAAACCCCCTGGCGTCGATGAAAGTGCGGATGGCGACGTCGCAAGACCTGAGAAGGGCAATCTTGGGCTTGGAGAAATTCTCAGGAGAACTCTGTAAGTTAATTCATTTTCTCAAAGGCAGAGACAGATTTATGGAGAGAGTGTAATTACTTCCCCAACATGTCACACCCAACTATCACCTGGTACTCCCGTGGCATGTTTCCTGCTATATGTATCTTTAGATCTCCCCCTTTCTTCGCCCACCTATTTAGCCCAATGACTACCCTCCCACTACCTCGCAGGGGCCTCCCAGGGTGATTAAACTAAAATTACATACCTGGATCTGGAGTGCCCTCTCTTCGCCATACAGCTTCTCCAGCGCTCCCCCGGACATGATGGCGTTGGTGCTTCCCGTGTCCACCAGAAACCTCTCTCCTCCTTTGACCCTAGTTATTGGCCACGCACACATCCCCTTCTGAATCGCATTACATTTTAGGATGCGGTCGCCTCTCTGTCGACACGTCTCTCTCTTACTTCTTGAGTATTTACCTCCATCGGTTCTGGTCATTGGTATTCTCTCCCCCAGAATACGGGCAATGCCTTGCGATGTGTCCTTCCTCGCCACACTCAAAACATTTCGTACGAAGACACTGTCACACTAAATGTCCTGCCTTCCTACATCCGTGGCATTTTCTTTCTTCCCTGGGCGGGGCATACCTCGGTCTCGTTTCTCTGAATTTCATTTCTCCTGTCGTTCCCTTGTCTCCGCCAACAACGGACGTTTCTGGTCTCCTCCACGCTTTCAGGGTCCGGGTTCTTTTATATGCAACTCGGCTCCACTCGTTCTCGACGTCTTGTACCCTCACTTCTTCCTCCTTGGCACTAGCGTCGATCATTGTTTGTGCACACTCCGAGAACTAGCGCTCATCAAGGAATCCTTCCTTTCTCCTTGGCCAGTTGCACCTTCAGAATTGTGGATAAAAATCCCATTCCACCCTCCACCTCTTCTACGCTAATCGACTCTCTCATCTTCTCCGTTATCTTATTTAAACGGACTACTAACCCCGCAGCATATTGCCCGTTACTCTGTCTTGGGGACTTTGTCTCCCTAAACATTTGGAATATGTCCTCCTCGGGAGTCCATCGTCCTCCTCCGTACGCCTTCTTCAATCTAATCTTTATTACTTCCCACAGGGTTTCTTCGTCTGCCTGAATTTGATTAAGTATACTCCTATGGGTAATTAACAAAACACTTATTAAGGTCACTAGACTGTTTATTACATACCACACATGCGGTCTGTTAACATGGCTTGTTTTCTCTACTTCTACTTCAAGGTTACAATTACAAAGAGGTTCTAGTACAAAGAGGTTGATTAGATTTAAACAATACTTGATACCTCCAGTCCCTACACTCCTTTTGAGCCGACATATCAGGGCCGCCTTCAACGATTCCGCGTCTCTGGGATCTATCAAATTTTCTTCCACTTTAGATCCAATTAAAGCTGTGAGACGGTCTCCTCCTTTCAGAAAATGGTTCAGTTCACCCAGTACCCAGTGAATCTCTCCAGCTCCGAAACAGCCTTCCTCAGATCCTGGGTATTCATCGCTTTTACCCTCATCAGCGCGAGTGCCGTGGCATGAACTTCTGGCATAGTTCCCACTCTTCTAATATCTGGTCCCTCTACGAGATTCAAGACGGGCTGCCCCAACACTCCTCCTTCAGCCATCTTCTCTCTTTTGCGTATAGAAGAAAAAAAACAAAACAATTTTATGCCCGCACTCTATAACTCTCTTTCTCCACGGTTCCCGGGTTTCGACACCAGTTAATGTTTATCTAACGAAAAACTCAAAAAGGTTGGTAATAAGAACAGTTAGAAACTTAAGGCTGGACACTAGCGGTGCTCTGACTTAACTTATATGTATATGTATATATTAATAAAATAGATGAGACAAAATGTTAAATGTCTTCATTTTCGTTATATTGTAAATAAGTAGAGTTTTTATTTATGATGCATGTTAAACGACATGAATGTGTTTCTTAAGGTTTATATTTCATGTTGATGTCAAATGTCGGTTGATGAAGTTAACATCTGTACCTATCTTTATTTATATATACTAACATTTAACTTTATGATAACTCTAATTATGTTGTATTTTTATTTTATTTTACGTTGAATTATTAGTTTCAATATGCGATCCCACTGTTCTCATAACTATAAGCCAAAAAAAAAAAAAAAAATGGGAGATTAGCTAAAGAGATTCTACATTAGATGAATATCGAGTCGATCGACAGTGTGATAAGCACTTTTTCGGGGATCGGCAGGTCCCGGGTTACCAAATCACAGCTCTGTGACTCTCTCTTTTTTCTTTGGGCTATAATTATTCGTCTTATATTTTAGATGTTTTCAATCACACATGTTTTATATGTTGCGTATTCTGTGTTTTAAATCAGTTTAATATTTCTTTAATATTAGAGTTATAATGTTATTTTTCGAACTACCACAAACATAAATTTACATATTTAGAGTAACAATTACGTACAAAACACTTGATTTAATAAATAATAATAACTATAACATATTTGTCACAATAAACATATTTATTTATTAAATTGTACAACAGTAGAGTGCGTAAGCAAGGAAACGGACTTCCTTAATACTTCGTATTGAACTGTATAAATAAATAATTAAATTAAACTATACTACTAGTTGGAATGTTTTGGCGTAAAACGAATGAAGGAATGAGCTAGAGTCCCAACAGTGATCGACGGGAGCCCAATGAACGTAGAAAGTGGAGAAGATAGAGATAGAGGGTCAAGAGAAACCTCAGTATGGATGAAAACATTTCATAATTAATGGAAAATCTTAAAAACAATTACAAATGGAATGTCACATTAATCTGGATTATAGTGATCAGCATTCTTAATGAAGCAATGCAGAAGAAACCAATTAAACTTATCCTTTCAACTATCACAGAAGAGAGAAGCTTTCTGACAACAGTATCAGTGTATGTGCTTACCGATTAGGTGATATCAGTGAGTTGTTTTTTCTGATGTTGTTGGAGTACATTTTAACTCAACAGATTTTTAATCCCTACAAAATCTGTATGCTGTAATATTCATTTGTCCTTAGTAAAAAACATTTCCTTGGCCACCAATCTGACTGAAGATTACACAGGTTGCGCAAGATCACAGTTTTTTGTGTGGATTAATCCCCCCCCCCCTCAAAAAAAGACAGTAAGCTCCCTGGCGTCTTAGGCTTTCTTCGTGGTTTCAAATTCGAACATTCGTTATTTATTTTGTGTTAGGACATTAATAATTCAAACTTTTTATATATTTTAATATTTCCAATTATAATTCTTTATTGTGCTAAAACAACAATCTACCTTATAAGGCAATAATTAATTGAGATAAATGTTCTCATTCATACCATATTTACAATTAATTCATCATTCACTCGCTCATTCATACAACATTTACAAACTTCCCAGAAGCCTCACAAATCCACATGGTTGTCACCTCCCTCGCATGCGAAAGAGGAAGCATTCTAGGGAAGTTCCACACGCTCCTCCGTAGGCCGCGTCACCGGATACGAGCCTGTGGAGGCTGACCAAGAGCGCGAGAGCCTCATACGCTCAGGGCATGATTGGAGAAACTGGCCATTGCCAGGACTCCCACTACCGTTTCAGTCTCCAAGGAGGATTATAGGGATGAGTGGTGCAGTTCAAGGACCTAGCACAGTGTGGTGGGGTAGGTATTAGGGTGGTTGGATAGGCTACTATGGAATTTCATGAACTTGAAAGGGATGAGTTCAAGTATGTATGGTATATTAAGATCGTTATGAAGGGTTTTGTTGCTGACGCAATAAGGGGCATTTACTATTGTTCTCAGGACTTTTGATTAAAAAGATTGGATACGGTTGATGTTCGACTTTTTTGCTGCCCCCCATAGCTCTATTCCGTATATCCAGATTGGCTTAAATATAACTTCGTAAATAAGTAGTTTATTTTCTATTGAGAGATGGGATGTCCTTCGAAGTAGTCTGTACAGTTGTCCAAAGCGTCTGTGTAGTTCTTATCTTTATAGCCTCGTATGTGGGTTCTTGTGTCAGGAGATATCGTGGAGCGATGTCTCCGTGTGAGTGCAGACAGCAAAGCACGTCCTCGTGTATTTATGGATCTTGAGCCCCAGTGTTGGTGCTTTGCGTTAAAGTCCCCACCCACAAGGAAAGATGTCCTTTGGAGTCTATAAAGGAGATGAATTGGGAATCGGAAATGGATTTATTGGGAGGGCAGTACACTGATGCTAGAGTAAGGGGGAAAGGGAAGTTGCTGATTGACACTGCAGTGGACTGAAGGAAATCATGTGCTACCAAAGGAACTATGTGATGATAAATGGAATTATGAACAATGACGTCGGTACCGGCATGAGCTCTTCCATCTGGGTGATCAGTTCGGTAAGTATGGTACTGTCGAACCGTAAATGGTCGTTTGCTAGTAAGTCTTGTTTCAGTAATGAGTGCTACGTCGATGTTCTTGTCGTGGAGTAGTGCTGTCAGTTCATTAGTGTGGGTGCGAACACCATTCGCATCCCAAAGGAGAATGGATAAGGAGTCGGAAGGATCCACTTATGTATTTTGTTTAACGGGGATAAGGTAGGAGACAAAATTTGTAAGTAGGGAAATGGGAGGAGTAATGGGGTTCTGAACTCTGTAAGAAATGAGGTTAAAAGGCTGGTGAGATCCGAAGAACTTGAAGGTGGAGGAATGTACGAGATGTGTGGCTGAGGATGGGATAGAGTTTGTGGGTTGACGGGATGAACGGAATGCTGGGAAAGGTGATCTTGTGGACAGGGAGTGGGCGGTGCCTGTGACTGCTCTTTGTTGCGAACGGCATCGGCGAAAGAGACAGTAGGCCTCAAATTTCTTTTCAACCCAAGTGATATGAATTGTACTCTTCATGTTCTAAATACACTAAACATAGGAGCCTGACCACACCATGAGATACAATCGCTGTTTTATGTGTTTATGTGTATACCAAGTCCTTTATCTGTAAATTGCTTATGTAGTATTAACAATAGTGATTTTAGGGTTCATTTATACCTCATACACAATTCCTGTGTTTATCTTACTCAATATGTACACTTACTAATACCAACATTCATACATTATGCACTTACAAAATTCTGTCAAGAGCCCTCTTCCCTCCATGGCCCAAGTATTCCCCCAGTGATACTAGGGGGGGGGGTGCTCAGGGTCAATTCGGCTCCTCCCGCTTCAATCTTCGACCCTTTCGCCATAGTGTGAAGACCAGAAAGAGGGCAAGAGAGCCTTAGACGCTCAGGCCATGATGATACCAGGCATACTTTCTGTTTATGGTAGACCGCTTTAGGTGACGAAGAGGATTAAGATTTTTTTAGAGTTAACAATACCTGCCTAGCTCAACTAACTCAATGATGCATCGATCTACACGTTGAATACTCATTAAAAGCTAATTATATGTTGTCTCCGCATGAAATGGTACTACATGAACGCAAAAATTCGATTGGTCCAAATTGGTACAAGTGATGAATACACGGCATCTTTTACTAATAGTTGATAGATAAATATATATAATTTGATATTCTGTCAGTGATGACCACTGGTACAGCGTTTGATGATTCAAAACTATTATTTTAATCCATAATGTTTTGTTGAAAATCTTTAAATATATAATATGATGCGTTCGGCATACAACTCATAGCATAACAGCTCACATTTCATTTAGTTTATGAACAACTATTTTCATTCCTGAAATTTCAGGGAAAACATACAGACAATGTCAATATGACGATTGAAGCTGTAAAATAATGATATCAACAGGGATATGGGTTTGTTGGGCTTCCGTTTCCGTCATTAAATTTTAAGTTCAACCATAAGCAAAGGAGACGGGTCCCCTTATCTGCTTTGAGAGTGGCATGTCACGCGATGTCCCGGTCACGTTAGGCTACGTGCCACGCTGATAATGCTCAAGCAACGTGTCGCTGGGTGACACCGATATCTTTCCGATAACTTCCAAAAGTGTTAGTGGGTTAGCTTAACGTTCCGCGGATTAATTTTGAGGTTCTAGGCAGTTCTGAGATTGACTCCAATTGCAGGTAGAGAATATGAAGCTGTAAATTGTATCTCTATCACTTGTATTCTGACATGATGTCAATTGGTGTAGGTACGTTCTTCATACTAAAAACATAGCAAAAGCTTTATTTTACTTAGTTAAATGTCCAATGAATGAAAATCTAGCAATTATTTTATGCCCATGTTCTCATTACATACAGTTACCAGAAGGCAGAGATTCTCTAAGCCAACAACTGAATTGTATTCGATCTGTGTGAGAGAGAGAGAGAGAGAGAGAGAGAGAGAGAGAGAGAGAGAGAGAGAGAGAGAGAGAGAGAGAGAGAGAGAGAGAGAGAGAGAGAGAGAGAGAGAGAGAGAGAGAGAGAGAGAGAGAGAGAGAGAGAGTGAGTGGGGGAAAGGGAGGTGGTCAAGATTGATAAGGTGGAAGACTTAATAGGCCTTCATTAGTTGAAGAATTAGTTGGCATAACTCCCAACTTCATCGATATTATCAACATTAATCAATGCTTACATCCCCGAAACTCATACCCGTCCATAGATCTGTGAACCTCTGAATTCTAACATGAAATCATCATGAATAACGAAACGGGAGAATAACGACGTTGACAAAAACTCTCAAGCAGTCTTTGGATTAGTGAACATTTGATTACAGGCAATTATTGCGCGATTAGTACTCACGGGGTCTATCTTTTGTGTTTTTGTTATGGTTGTGTGTGTTTTTTCACATAATTACCGATTACTTGTAGGTATTTATATGTTTGTTTAGGCTCAATATCTTGTGTTTTTTATTATCAATAAATTGTATTTATTATATTACACAATTAATTTGTATTTTGTTCAATCATTGTAATTAATCCTGTATCATATACCCCCTACCGATCCAATAACCTGAAGAAAAATATGTCTTAATTTGAAAACAGGAATCTTTGAATACTCTCTCTACATCAAATGACAATACTAACTAGGCAATGTTTTCTGATCTTGTCCATGAGATAGTTGCCATAAGCTTGGTCTAGGCTTAACCTGCATCCGCACCTCGACATAAGCTTGAAGCAAATAACAAAATCTGATGTTCTGATCTCCATGGGATTTACTGAATCACAGGACAAACGCCATGTCTCCTTTATTCTTCTCCGGCACAGCCAGTAGTTGAGGAAACGTTAAGTTTTCACACAAGAGAGGCTCATTGCACTCCTTGTAGATGAGTATTTCTAAACTGCAACCAGACATAATAATGGTGCCATCACATACCTAAAATGTATTTCTTCTTTTATTTGTCAGTCATATCGTTTTGTAATAGTTCTCGTCAACCTAATTAGGCATAACTGAACGAATATTTGTTATATAAATGTTGGGTTTTTTGATGAAAACTTAAAGAGGAAATTAATCGCTCTTGCGACCACCGGGTGATCTGCGGGTTGGTGACATCGTACATACTAAAGAACAGAATGTGATCAATTGTAAATGGAATAAATGGACTTATGGATCGATTGTTGAAATTTCTGAAAACCTGCCAAGACAGACAATGCATATGTCAAATCGAAAAATTTGAATATTGAGTTACATTCAATTACATTCTTTAAATCTAGTACCAAGGAAAAAGAATTATGACGGTACAGACATCTTCAAAAGCGTAGCTATTATACATCCAATGCAGAATTCCCATTTCTATAATGAATTATAAACATGTAAATATTTATTATATATTATGACTGAGGATAAAATCATAACTTATCAGAAACTTTGTATTAAAATGTGCGGAATTAAATAACAAACAACAGCTCAGAAAACTTTACCACGCATTCACCAGTAAAACGTGTGAAAGTAATTTAATGAATGTTACAGTTGAATTGAACAGACGATGTGAATCGTGCCAATTGCCATATGTAGCACATATGTACACCTATCCCGAAACCCGGGGCATTTAAATTACGAGACGGTGGACATATTGTGACCATTTTTCGTGACTGTAATTCGTCATTCTGTGGATAAGATTATTCGGCTGGGATAAATATATTTTTTTGTTTCAGGTCAATCGTGCCGCTGTTCCTTTGCCGATTCGTGCAAAAGGAACTATCAGCCTGAAATCAAAGGATTTGTGAATCGTTCTTCTGAATGATTATATTTTAAATATAAATCCCACAGAAATCATCGAAAATATGAAGTTTTTACTTATGCTGAAAGTTTCTTCTTTATGAGGTTGCGTACTGATATGTTTCGCCATTTCACAGCGTGAGCTCGTTATTGATTAGTCACAAACATCTGTCATTCATGTTTCTATGTAATCTAAACTATTATAATTTGTAATACGGAAATAGATATTGTTTCTTATAAATCATTTTTACATAAATGTATAGCCTTTGAAACAAACAAATCGGACTTATAAAAGGATATAATAGCCAAAAATAGATTTAAATATAAATAAAGTGTACCCCAAGTACCTACTCATGTTTTAATAAATGATTATAATAATTAAAGCAAATAAATTTCATGCCCTAAGAAAATGATTTTTATGGTTTTTGATTTATCCCTTGGAACAAACGAATCATCTTACCAACCTTAATTATACATTTCAGATTACACAAGTGAACGTGCAAATAATGTCTTTTCAACAGTATTTCCGTATGATACCAAAACGGCTGGCTTCATTTCATCTAATAGTTAACACTTACTTACAAACCTCACAGTGTTGTTATTTATAAACATATTTGTGAATAAAAGATTTTCCGCTCTTTGCAGCACCCGATGTTTAACATCATGATGGCAACAAGCTGTCAAGGAAACTTAGGATAAGTTACTTTTGGTTTGTTTAATCATCTTTAAGGCGAGTCCCATCGCCTTTTAAATTAAGTATTAATTTAATTAAGCTAAGTAGTATGCAGATCATAGTTAATGTGCCTACGCTACAGTAAACAATGTACAATAAGCACATAGTGCGAATAAACTCAAAACTACTGTAGAATACATAACATGTCAAGTATAAATCTATAAAATAACTTATAATTTAATACCTATAACTCCAATTGATAAAGGGATTTGAAAAAGAATAGAAAATTTTAGAAACCTTGATGATGACTTGATGCTTGTTTAAGAGCAGGAAAATGATCGTACTCTTCTCATTACGAAGCAATGGTCACTGAAAGGAGTGTCAAAAATTAACATTGATATTTATATTTTTTACAAAGAATTTTTGTACTATTTAAAAGTTTAATGTAATAACTATTAACCATTTCCAACTATAAATTAACCTTAGAAAAATAAATTGTGTCTGCCACTATACCCATTTTCTAGAAGCTGTTATTGGATACAAAATGTACTAGTTCATACCAGAAACAGTGTTCTCATTGAATGTTTTCTCATTGTAACGAAGATTATGTTTGTTTTTTTAATTTTTACTTACAAAGTTAAACTATATTACTTTCTCAAATCTGGCCATAAGGAATAGAGCTATGGAGTACAGTAAAAAAGTTGAACGCTAACGTATCCAATCCTTTCAATCAAAAGTCCTGAGAACAATAGTTCATGCCCCTTATTATTTCAGTAATAAAACCCTTCGTAACGATCTACATATACCATACATTCTAGAGCTCATCCTTTCCAAGTTCATGAAATTCCATAGTAACCTATCCAACCACCCTAACCCCCTAGCACAGTCATCACACTGCGCCCATTATCCCTATAAGCCTCCTTGGACATCAAGTCCTGGCAATGTCCAGTTTCTCCGATCATCTCCTGAGCGTCTGTGGCTCTCGTGCTCTTGGCCAGTCTCCACTGGCTCGTATCCGGTGACACATCTGGGAGAGAAGCGTGAGGGACTTCCCAAGACTCCGCTTCCTCTTTTGGAAGCAAGGGTGGGGACAACCATGTGGATTTGGGAGGTCTCGGGGATGTTTGTGAATACTGTATGAATAAGCAAGTGAATGAAAATTGTAAATATGTTATGAATGAGAACATGTATCACAATTACTTTGCAGAATTGCCCAATAAGGCAGATTGTATTTTATCACAGTAAAGAATAATTTTTACTGACTAAGATTGTATTACTTTGGCTAAGAAGTAATTCGAATGAATACTATATACTCTGTCCGTGGACACGAAGACATACAATTATACAGCAGTTTAAAGAACGCACTATCTAGTCAGGCTTGGCAATTATACAGCAGTTTAAAGAACGCACTATCTAGTCAGGCTTGGCAATTATACAGCAGTTTAAAGAACGCACTATCTAGTCAGGCTTGGCAATTATACAACGGCTGTCTTTTTGAACCTTTCGGTTCAGACCCTAGTTCAGCGATCTAGTTTATGATGGCTAGAAAATATCGGGGTAAACGACACACAGAAGAAAACACAGCATTGTCTGTTCTATGACCTCAGACAAACATTAATCAGCTAGAATATGAAAACTATAGCCATCGTTTTGTCTATGTGACAGTTCGTTGGCTTCCCCTTTTAGCAACCAAAAGCGAAACGGTTGCGCTGGTCAGCACTGTGCGGTCGGGTTCTCGTTAGTTTGTAACGAACATATTTTTTTTCCGCCTTCACGGCACTGAAGATCAAGAACATGAAAAAAAAAATATTATAACAAAATATTTATAATATATTAAAAATATGAAAAATATTCGATAGCGAAAGATTTTGCATCATCAACAGTATTTTGTGAGCACCATGGAGCATAAGCGATTGTGATGCAGTCCTAGTAACTTATCATTGGTTCACAATACTATAATAATAAAATATTATTATAATCTTTTGTTAGCTCCTCTTGATATATATACCCAGATAAATCTTTATCTGAAGAAAATATGGCTAAAAGTGCAATAGCTTATTATGGTAGTGCATATATCATATTTACAAATTTACATTCTCAGTCATATTCATAACGTGTTTACAATATCCATATTGTATGAATACATACATACCCAAAGGATCCGTTCATTCGCCCATTGAATTGTAAACTTCCCGGCTGTAGAGAAGGAGCCAAAGATGGGGAGATTTCCCTCGATATTCTTTCAGCCACATCAATGTTACGTTGAGTTGGAGGCTGAAGGTGAACGCGAGATCCGCAGACGCTCAGTACATGAGGGAATAAACGGACCAGCACCAGAACTTCTAGAGGCTTAGCCTATATAGTAAATATTTAATATTTACATTAGATCACGGTGCCACTTCCTTTTCAATCTCCAAGTTAGGCTGTAGGGTTTGGATGGTCAGATAGTTTCTGATGCAACTTTATGAATTTTGAAGAAATGTTAGCTGTTTTTAACTGAGATAGAAATGTTCATAGGACTTTAAATTAAAAGGAACGGAGTGTATATTTGTAAATATTGTATGAATACTCAACTGGAAATATGAAAGATATGAATGATTAATTACAATTCTCCAAAAGGGGGTAGATCCTAATTTTATTTTTATAAAAAGCATTTATTTCAGTTCTAAACTAAAAACTGTTGGTTTTCTTAACCGGAGTAGCTGCTCATTTAACCTCAAGTGGCTGACTCAAACCTGACCTGACTAATCTCCCAAACAAAAAATCCTTAATGGAGTAAGGAATTTAACCCAAATTTCCACCGTTAAAAGGAATTTTTTTCGGACGTTCAATATGCTTTCTCGGAGGTGAGATAAATAACAAAAAAGTCTAAACATAATGTTACGTTTGATACAATGCAAAATGTTTTTCGTATCATTTAACTTACAAATCTTGAAATAATAATAACTATTACAAGCAAAGGACATTAGTTGTTAATTGGGATAAAGGATTCCGGGATATCTGGATCACAAGTAGAGTTTCATTTTTCCCGCATTATATAATAATGTATGATTTGATCGGGCTGAAAAATAACAAAATACTTCATATTACAATGCAAAGGTTATCCAATCGTTATCGGTGAAGTGACACACAAGTTACTGCAGATTTTATTTTTCTATCCCTTGTTACTAAATTATTATATGTTAGAAAATATTGATTCTACAAACGAATCTATTTACAATTGATTCATTATATTCACTGTCGCTTGGCTACATTTTATACAAATTCTGTTTTCTACTTATTGTACATTGTACCTGCATTGTACAAAAGTATAATGATCTACATTATACATTAATGGACTTAAAGTTACTGAAGAATGTAATCAGTTTGAACTATGACTGACTGACTGCCTTCAATGGGACGAAACCGGCAACTATTTGAAATAGAGGCAACCTTTTTCCCCCATTTTAAGTATAATTCAGCGTGTGTGGCAAACATTTATATGTTTTCTAACAGTCTGTGCCGTAATTAAAGTCACTGCTATAGCATTATTTTATTTTTTTTGTGAGATAGAGAGAGATGGAGGGAGATAACGTCTTTATTTTATTTGTAACGGTAGTCGTTTTTTGGACTCATTATATATAGTTGTCTGAAGCTAGAGTTCCTTTAAACTAAAACTATACTACAATTAATACGTAAAACTAAAATATCCACTTATTTATATGTAGGAAAACCTAAACAAAAGGCCTACAACGTTTTTCGTTGTGATTTTTAAACAGAAAGGTTTTTTATTTTTGCTTTTATGAATTTTTACATATTAAAATGATATATTTTATTTTTGTTTTTGGTATTCCAGTATCAAATAGACAAATAGATTTTATGTCAATTTATACATATTTGGATTTATTGTTAAAGATTTTCATTTCTGTTTAAGTGAACGTAATAAAAAAGTAACTTTGTTTTTGGACGAAGGCTTCTGAGAAAAATTGCTAATTATACTAATTAAAAGCTGCCGAGTGCAATGAATAAAACTAAATAAATAACAGAATAACATAAAATATTTCCTCTAGAATTTCCTAATGTAAAAACAAAATAATCAGTCATAAATTTAAAAGTAAAACGGTGAATATAAATATAAAGCACTTCAGAGGGTTATTTTCATTGTATATTTTGCGTTTGTTTATGTGTAACTTTTTATTTTTTTTTACGATAATGGATTGATTAAGCTATTAGCATTTGTAAATACATAGCTTGTGGAATGCTTAAGTAAACAGTAGAGCTCTAGGGACAAACGATCGCTCTCAGAACAATCTAAACATTTTTATTTGTTTTTCTCATTCCAGAATCTCACTAATGATGGCTTGACTTTAAACTGAATGTTCTTTGTTCAGAAATATATTTACAAACAGATCTCTTATTTTAATCATAGATTAGAATGATAATAAAGCAATGATAAGTTACCAGGACTGCATCACAACCGCTTACGCTTCATATTGCTCACAAAATACTGTTGCTGAAGAAAAAACTTTTGCTGTCGAGTATTTTTAAGGTAATAAGGTAGAATAAATCAGTTGCAGTAAACATATTAGCGTTAATTTCCGCCAAACCCGCTGCCGGCAATCCATCCTACATGACCATATCCCCAACAGCAATATTGCACAATATTGTCATAATCACAATATTTTCTAGAACCCCTTTTTCCCAATGATTCGCATGGTGTTGTACCTAATGAAAGAGTGTTGATTATTATAACATTATAATCAGATAGTGTAGGTTTACTAGAGAGGTTAACAGAGATTGTAAAAGTTGGAAAAGGCCGACTGTCTTGAAGTCGGCATGCCATAAATAAACCATAAACCTTCCGGGATTGGGCAAGCGTCCCTGACGGAAACCAAGGGTGATATTTGTTGTGGAGTGTCGTTTAAGGGCTGGA